>SMMW01000038.1:0-317421 GCA_004794655.1 Marisa cornuarietis
GTAGGTTAGTGTCAAAAGCATGTCGCGCTATGTGTAAATAAACAAATACTTAGGGACAGAAAGTGTTGATACCTTTAGGAATTGCTCTACTTTACTTCCCTTAGAAATGCAAAAAAAAAAAAAAAAAAAAAGTCAACCAATCAAGTATCTTGTTCTATTTGAAAGTAGGCAATGTTTGTAGTTGATGTAATGCTACGTTAGTGACAGCTGCCGGTTTCTCAAGTCGACTTGGATTTCTATTCCAACTACCGAAAATTACAAAAAATTAAGTATGTTCTAATAAAATATATGTTTGGCACTTTTTGTTTGTACTATTGTGTAAATATGTTTTTTTTTAATTTCTACCTTTTGACCTACTTCCCGATTTGAGCTTTCCGTCCCTTTCGGCTACAATATATTTTATTTGAAGTTAGTTCAAGAAAACAAAACCTAAATTTCTTAAAACCACACCAGTTAAATGTTTAACAAATGCTCTTTAAAACGGTGTGTCACAGATGGCTGTCTTTAGTGTAGGTTAATAGTTATAAATATTCAAAAACTACAGGTCAAAGTGTTGAATCCGGGCATTCGCCGCGAAGTGAATGAGTTCAAGACAGACTCGGCGCCTTCCTGCCTGTGACGATGAAACACTGAGCTCGCTGTGAAGAGATGCAACCGAGACAATTGTTCAAATCGTTTCATTAAAGAGTCGTACACTTACTTACTATTACCTGAGTGAGTGGCAGGAAGTTTGCTGACACACCATAACCCCACCACTCGGTTTAAAATTAGAGCAGAACAAACAGAAGCACACCTCCCCTAGTCCTTTTTTCAGGTAAACCCGTCAAGCTGTTTACCTTTATTCTTTACATATGATCCATTTTGTGAGTATTTTGTAGAATTCTTAAATAGCCCCAAATCTTTTCTTTTTGAAGAAAGTCTGCTGGTTGTTTCTTTTTTTTAACAGTACAGGAGATATTTTAAAGTGAGTAAAATGTAAACAGGAAGCAAATATATTTGTAAGGAATGTTCTGACATTATAGTCATTGACATTAATGGAAATTTTTTAGGAAATTCTATATCTTTCTCGCAAATGCCGTTTTTTTTCTTTGTTCTAAAAAGGATATAGAATCGTTTAGCGAGACGGCGTAACAGTAAGACTAAAAATGTAATTTAAAAACTTCTTGGTATGAAAGCAAAATAACCCGAGCAATCTGTGGCCTTCTTCAGACTGTATGTACCTCCGTCTGCTTACAAGTTAGTACTTTGTCTGCAAGTTCATAAACATTCTATGCTGACACGCACAACAATGCAGAAAATGCTAGTTTATATCAACTTTTCAGTGACACATTGCTATCAGAGTAGATTTTTCTTCTAAAACTCATTCGTCACCTGTCGGATATTTTACTGTCCGGTAAATGCTAGTAATTACTGTTAGAATTATGACACATACAGTTAATTTTGTCCACACCACTTCCAACACCAGGCTACCACCACCACCACAAGTACCTCTTGCTTTTTTCAGAATGACTTGCCAGCTTAGTTTTACTAAAATTACATTATTTTTATCTGGTTGGTAGGGATTATTTTTCAAACAATAGATTTATCACATATATATGAGTGACAAAGCATTTTTAGAAATGATTACAATATGTTCTGTTATTTACAGCATGCTGGCAAACATACCTGAGCACTTGATGTATTGATGGCTTTGGCAGATGCTGCTTCAGCAACGTTTTGGTTGTAAGAATTATTGCTGAAGTCTTTCAAACAAATCCGTTAAGACTGTCGTCAACAAAATGTAGTACAATGATGTCTGCATGAGGCATGTATTCAAACCTTGTTTTAAAAACTCTGTAAAGACTTAGCAATATGATGTTTCAGGGAAGCCTATATTAGATTTCAAATTTTCTTACGAGAGAACATCAACATCGCTACAGACAAATTGTGTCCCTTAGTTTGAAATGTGGTGTGTATGTTGTTTCACTGTGTTGCTTACAATTAATTTAAATCTAGAGTTGGTGTGTTGAAACTCTCTATAAGCACTTACAATATCATTGATGTCTCCTGAAGAAAACTCGCAAACAACGATAAACTACAGGTGAACATAATCGACGCGTTTAGGGAACAAAATAATGTTTAGTACTGACGACAACAAATGATAAAATGTGAAAAAAATTCTTTTATATGTAGTTTGCTAAATTTATAAATGTAAAGGCTTATATGTAATTACTTTTGGAACCAAATAAGGATTTCTTTTTAATAAAGAAGTTTTTAATGGTACCTAGGAATTCGCTGTCTTTGTCTCGTTCTACGGTGTCTGCTGCTTGATTTTATTTTTTCTGCTCACTTAAACCCTTTGACTGCTTGTAGGCCCGTACGTTAGCGTGCTCACTGACCGAATATTCAGTTGGTGGCATGTTCTATTTTTAGCGGAGATTCCGTAGTGATGTAATGGCTGTGTAACGGTCGGCAGAAATGGAATTCGCCCTAATTCCGACTCTGAAGTATTCCTTGGTTTGCTTGGTGTTTTTATCGGGCTGGAAATACAGCGACCCCGAGCAGGACATCAACATCGCTGAAGACAGGCATGAGTAGTGGGTCTTGTCAGATGACGTGTACCCTCAGCGGCTGTACGACTCAAGGGGCGAATTAATGAAATTGTTAATTCTGCATCGCACCCACCCACCCCTCGAAGAACATTCGATATTATAGTCCAGAGAAAAATCTTTTTAACTGATCAGACGTGAAGCATCCCTTTTACGAGTATATGAAAGCTTGTTTGTGCATGTAAACGTCTCTTTAGACTAACATCCGAGACATCTAATGTTATATAAATACATGGAAAACTTGCAAATTTCCTTCTCAGGTATATTGACAAACTATGTAAATAGTAGGCTGTTGGCTTAATTACAAATTCTCTCCTTTTGTCGACCACACAAAAGGGAACTACGACAGTTGGGGTGGGGTATCCTCTCCCACTCTCTGCACTCACCGTGCATGTCACAGAGGTCACAGCTTTACTCTAGTAGTTTTGTTTTTAAAGCAAAGGCTTCTCTGATTTCGACCGAATCATGATTCTTCCTCACAGGAAGCGTCTTGCTGTCTCCACTATTGTTCAAGCGATTCCTGGGAGAAATGACATCTACCATTGTACTGCCGTTGATCAGTTCGTCACTGGGTCTTTCTATTTTGCCTGCACGTGATTTGTCGGTTTTTATAATTGTTTGCAATATTTTTTTCATTGGATAATAACCGTTTATTGCAAAAAGATTTTCACCAACATGAACGTTATTCGACCTATATAAACAAGACCTTATTCCTAAATCAAGTGCTCTTTTCTTTTGTGCAATAGGTCACGACAAAAAAAAAACAAACAAAAAAACATCAAGGCACCACCACCCCTTTTTTTTTTTTTTTTTTTTTTTTGAAAGGCATCGGGCATTTTAGGTACTGGGGGAATGGAAGTTGGACGTTTAAGTTCTACCTGCCAGTAACGTTCGTATAAAAACTGCTTCCATATCAACAAAATTAAATGTTTTTTTATTTAGAACCAGTGGTAATATGTTATAATTGGTATCATAAAGACATTGGATTACAATCAGTGTACAAACTTCATATAGAATTTACAAGTGTAGAAATGCTAAAGACTACATTTCCGCGAAAGGGCAAAGCGTAAGACACGCAGTGCTCAACCCTAGACAGTTGTGGCCATACTGTGTAGACTATCAGCAGTCATTGCCAGGGCTCTTTGTACACACCGCCGTCGTTACATGTTATGAACGGTGTGGTGAGAGCATCAAATCGACGAGGTGGCGTCGCTGGGCCTGAAGAGGTCCGAACTTGATCGTCCGGCGGTGGTGGCGACGGACGGCGAGTTTGTTAGGAAGTGCACACGTACAGTACGGTGTATAATGGAGAACGGGCGTGTGCAAAGTACACATCATGATCGTTATCTAAACATGCAGCCTTGCGCTTCGTTGGAATAGCTAAAACAAAATCATCGTCATCACAAAGTAATTTGTATATTTTCTCTTTATTCCCTATTACACTTGCTGCATCGGCAAGCAAATTAAAGCTGACACAACTGCCTTTTGCTTGTCAGCATTGCCAGCTGCTTCTTGTGGCTCTTGCTGGATGTTGAGGCTCCCTTCACCCGAAACAAGAACTACATCATTAGATTAACAGATTGCTGCACATTGTTCGGGATGTTAATACTTTCCATAAATGGTTTTATATGTTCATAGGCCACCATCGTTGTCAGCTGACGTCCGTCCTTTCCTTGTAAAGCCAATGCCACACGTTTGTCATCTATGTACAATATCCTGTAAGAATAAATGAACAGAGTAAACTTAATGCTTTGTATGGGATGCTAATTTTATGTGCAAAGAAAAAGTCAGTAGCATCACAAGTTTAAAAAAAACTCAATTTCTGTACCTGTATGGTCCATTCCAGTGAGGGTCTGAAGCACCACCTTTTCTATATATTTTCAGTGCTTTTTTCTTTAGAAAGATCACCTGGCTGCATTATGAATGTCTTTACACCTTTTGATGCACGCTTGGCAAACTGTTCTTGTTTATTGTGTGCTCTTTGCTGGTTTCCTTTGGCGACTTCATAGGTAACCATGAGGCGCGTGTCTCTCCTGTACATTTGTTCTCGATCCTGCTCGGGTATATCCTTGACCTCAGGTATATCATCTTAGGTGTAAGCGTTCATCTGTAACAGTCACAAATGAGCATGGTAAAATCAGGTATCCTGTAACTATGATGAGACCTCAAAGCGCCATGTTTATCAGAATACATTATAAAGGAAAACTACACCTGGTATGGCATTCTTGGTTCACGACCAAACGTCATAAAATATGGCGAGACTTTGGTGGATTCCCGACGCTGGGTTCACAGCGAAAAAGCAACAGACTCCCAGTCTGTTCCTCTTTTAGCTTGCCTAATCTTGTTTTAACAGTGCTATTCATATGTTCCACTAATCCATTCGTTTGCGGATGATATGCAGAAGATATGGAATGTCTAGCGTTGAATTCCTCATACGGCAAAGCATTCATCTGGGAAACACAAAGAAAAGGCAAAATGACAACACTTCACAAGTGCACTACGCCTGAAACTTTGCACAAAGAAATCTTATGTCTTGCTTTTTCTTGGGAGGAAAGCAAAACAGAATCAAGTAATCAGTAGTCTGTAAACCCTACCGGCTTAAAATGTGCGACATTTGCTCCTTTCTATCAACAGTGAAGCCTAGCTGGTTAAAAGGAATTGAGCAAGAAAACACCACAGCAAAGATTCTCATAACTATTCATTCCATACTTAGAAACATAAAAAAATTGGGGTCAAGTATGCAAAGTATATTATGCAGAGTTCAAAAATCCATTTTGGGAAGAGGTGGCTAAGCAATATTAAAATTATCTGATGTCTTTCAAAAACTTGTGAAGAGTTTATGTGTAAATATATACAATACGATAGGAATATAACTAGAGATGGAAGAGTTCTTTATGTCAAACAATGGGTTTATGAGATTACCCAAGTTAGAAACATTAAGTGTAACGGGAGACCTTACATCTTTTCAAGAGTTTTAAAGAAAACATCCAACAATGAAGGGAACACACTTTCTACTATATGAGGGCATATACTGAAATGATAAGTGAGCGTCAAACAGCAAAAATAGAACAATTAAAATACAAGGAGAAGGAACACTTTGGGATTAAAATTGCACCATCAAAAACTGGGCACTAAGAAATAAAACAAATTAACGAATGAACGTACTCATTGCAAGAAAATAGTTATAATCCAATAGAAAACACAAAATAGATAGTAAAAGTACGTGTTACACGAAAATATAGGAACTACTACAACAGGGAGAATACGACAGTTGACTATGAAATAACACCTCAAAATAAACGAATGAAAATTCTGATTTGCTAAAGCTAGATTACAGTGAACCGGAATTTAACGATGGTTTTCTGATTTGCTAAAACTAGATGATTAGCAAAGACAAAATGATTACATCAGTATCGCAATTCACAAAGATCAAACCCCACGTGCGTCGATCCGAATCAGACCGCCAGAGCTGTTGATGTGGTGCCTGAGTGCTATCTTAGTGGAAAGGGCCAGTCAGCTGGCGGAAATGACCCGTCATGTGGTGGATATGACCTGTTGACCCCTGCGCCTGCGCACTGTGAGAAGCAAAAGGGTCTCTTAGGCAAAACCACAAATCGTGACACCGGGTAGCACAGGCAACACAGAAGAGCCGCTGACTAGTCCTCCGAACAAAGGGTCGGAGCTATGGTCAACAGTCCTTCACGCCTTGGAGTGCCATCCAGCAGACTCTTTGCCCGACAAACTGTGCCTCCAACATAAATCAATCTTATAATAGATGTCAAACTAAAGTACACCATAGTCCAGAAAAGCTAAGTTCGAAATACGAATTAATTTGTGTACAGATACGAAAACTGTTCATACCGGGTATGGCGGGCACAGTATCAACGCGCTACCAACGTGTTTTCTCGGAAAGTGAAAGACTGACAACTGTTTACAATTTATACTCTACACCGATTCTTCTAGAAGCGTCCAACAACTCGCGCAGCCACGCACTCTACACTGTTAGCATGCTATAGGTTTTTTCTATAGATGGTCCTAACCTTGACAGTCAGTAAAATTACAAAATGGTCTACAGAATATTAAACTGAGAACTAAAAATTGAAAATTTAATCGAAGAAAGAAAACGGTCAAATTTTAGACCTGCTGAGTGTACATTGTTGTAGATGCATTTGCATAATTTATTAATTAGGAACTCTGTCATTAATGTTGCAGCAGTATTTTCTAACATGTTTTGCTCTTGGAGTAATAAATTAATAATTAATATTGTCGACAAGTATTTTACACTTCTTTAATGCTTATTATTATACATTATGGATGTGGATTAAATATCTTTTAATAAATTAATCGACAAGAGAATAGACATTTATAGTTGTACGCAAAGGCACAAATTCTTGTGTTCCACGAAAACTCAGGGATCGACATTCTTGTGACAAACACAATCACGGAGAAAACAGCCCGTGAGACAACTGCAACGGGGTGGTCGTGTCACGTGACGCTATGGTGGGAACATCTTGTGTGAAGTAAGATGTGACGATAAAATGACGATGATGATTAGATAGTGTGTGGTAGGAGTAAAAGGTTGATGACGTTGTTGGGGTGTTGGCGGTGATTGTGCTGGTGCTAGTCTAGGTGGTGGTTGTTTGTAAAAGTAAATCGAAAAAAAGTCGACGTTTCTGAAGCGGTTCTGTCACTTCACACGACTTTCTGACATTTTAACTCCTAACATCAATTCTAGATTGTCTCCCTTTAACAGTTACTTCCCAAATTAATGAATATGTAAACAGCTGTAGCATTCACCATATGTGCTCTACAGTATATCACGCGACACAGGGCGCTGTCAAAGTGTTAACTTGTGTCAACTTTGATCTTATCTACAAGTGTATTGTTAGTCTGCACGCAAAGGGTACACAACAGCGGACTGAGGTGTTATGAGGAGACGGGATCCAAACACGCGCACTAATCAGTGCACGTTCGCGCGTTCCGTGGCGTTTGCAGAAATAAAGATCAAGATCGTTGATCACATTTTATTTAACTGAAAAATCACTGCAGTAAACTTTAGTGGTAGCAATGCAGCTGCCTTCGTGTATAAATTCTGTTGAGACCATGTACTGTGTCGGCAAGCAGGGACTTGGAGATGGTGTCGGTCAGCTGTAACTAGACAGCTGTCTTCTCTTGGTTGTAGCTGGTCCAGTCAGCCTCCTACTCCTGCAGCTCCTTCACCAGCACGGCATCTACATGATCCTTCTTCTTGCGCACACTCCACTTGTTGACAGTCTTGCCCCGCATCTTGCCTACGGCCCCATTCAGCCCCAGGATGCTGACGGCTGCAGTTTGAACCGCCGGCAGAAGCACGTCCACTGTCGTCGGGGGGGGGGGAGGGCAGAATACCCCTGTATTAGGGCTGTCGCTTGGGTACTGGGTTCTGCCAGGCACGGGGATCAACTTCATTCTCGTACTGAAAGATTTCACGCAGAATCTCGCCGGTCAGGTAAACAGACATAGCGTATCGTTTTTGCTCTTTTCTACGTTATCTTTTTTCTAAAAAAAAGAAAAAAAAATTTAATACTAACTGCAGTAAAATCGTACTTTTGATGCATTTAAAGTAGTAATCTCAACTTCACTATAACTTCGAGCACCTCGCAGGCCCTGCATTTCTTTCCTTGGCCGTTTTAAAAGTAAAGAAAACAAAGAAAATTGATGAAAGGGGCAATACTTCAGCCAAGCTTGATTTGCTAGTTATTTCCCTTTACTGCGTTAGCAATAAACAAGAGGTGGGGTAGTTTGCTTGACAACTGATGTCTTCGAGAGGCGAGAAGTGAGTGATTTACCTAAGCTCTTATAGTGATGGCCTTGGTTGCTAAAGAAGTGACAACTTTGAATCAAAACACAAACACTCAAAAACATCGCGGCTAAAGATTTTCGACTTTTGGATGTGTCATCTACACCAGCTCTATGTGCGCACACAGAAAGACCTTCATGTGTGATTTTGTATACTTAATTGTTGTCTTTGTTGTCAGAACTAAGAGAAATGCAGACTCTCAGCGTCCAAATAATCCGAACTTTCGCTCATTCTCTCTCTCTCTCTGTATTGAATTTATCCATCAGTCTTCCGTCTTGCGGGGTATTCTCATCTGGTGAATCCAAAGGCCTTATTATGGAGGACAGACTCGGAGTTAAAAACAATCGACAGTGACAGTGACACTGTAGTGACATTACCGAGGGCTGCTAGGACAACACCGAGATACGCGCTGTAACGATAACAATAAGTGATTTTAAATCCTTTTTCGCCTTAGGCTGGCAGAGAGCAACATTGGACTGATATACTCATTCCCCATAAATGAATACTAGATAAACTTGTTTTATTTGTTAATTTGAATTGTTTAGTTTGTGAAACTATTTTGAAGACAAAAATAATTAACGAAATGTGTGTGTGTGTGTGTGTGTGTGTGTGTGTGTGTGTGTGTGTGTGTGTGTGTGTGTGTGTGTTACGCCGAGCCAGCACCTAAGACCATATCACACCAAAGCAGCCAGCCGTGTTAGCCCTGTTAATTAATTTCGGGGAGGTGATGATCAGGTGGTAGCAAGATGATCTGCTTTACATTCAGGCTAAAACAACTTTAGAAAATGCTTTATCTTTTGATCCTGTAGACCGACCACATCGGGGTACCTAGAATAACAGACGTAGAAAGGACATGTTCTTAATCTGCAGGGGTTGGAGAAGATGGACTTTCAGAAATCGAACAGACCCCAGAGAAAGTTATGGAGTTTTAGAACTCAAACAGAATCTCTAGCCCAGGGACTACGTAAAGGTAATCTTTTCAAACATCGTTAGTACCCGACTAGCAAGTAATACCAGTTACCTTCGAGTCATGCGGTTCGTACAACTACACATGCACCGAGTCTCTTTTTTTTAAGGACACTCGCCTTATATCGGTCGTTCGCAACACAGGAAATGTGGGGAAAGGAGGAGTAGCTCACAGGGGGGAGATAGTCGGGAGGGTAGCGTGGGGAAGGGGCTAAGATAGGCCACGTTTTCGTGTTGCCAGGCGTTCCTGTTCATATTAAGTTTCCCGAGAGAATTCCACCTTAAGTAAACAGCTAACAAACCAAACACAAGCATTGTCGTGTTCATGGTCTCTAAGCATGTTATGAAAGGTAAAAAGCCTCGTCATGCATATTATAAAAGAACGCGTGTACGAAAAAAATGCTGTGATCTGACCTATTTTTTCCTTCACTTTTCACTGGTACTCGAGGAAGTTATGTGAGGTTGACAGCTTGAAGTAGGTGGTGGTGATACTAAGGTCACATGATACAAGAGCGTCTCCCACATTCGACTAGCGACTGCAGTGTCGTCTATTTACTCTGGTTGTATTAGAACTCAAATTTGATTTTGTTTGAAAGGAAAAGTCTTAAACGGATGTTAAAGCACCTTGGAAAATAATTTGTCACCTGCAGACCGTTTTCATACTGAAATTCCTGGAAGTGTCGAAGGTCAAGCTTTTAAATAACCAGTCCAATGTTTGAGTAAGCAAGCTTGTACACACAACGAAGACGTTTCTGATTGGCGCGAAGATCCCATTTTCTTTCAACCTAACCTTGTAATATCAAGAATTTCAAGAAACAAAAACCGCACACAATAGCCTGGGATGTATGCTACAAACATGGTAAGTAGATTTTTGACACTGAAAATGTAGTAAACAACTGGAAAGTTGTTTTTTTACAATTCAAAACGTTATAACGTTTTACCACCTGATTATTAAATGTGTAGATTCTATAAAGTTTTTTAATTATAATACTGCTTTTCACTATATGTTCTCCTATTTTACATGAGAAATTTCTATTTTAAGATGGCGTCATCATCCGATCAGCCAACGAAATTAGAATGTGCAGTGTGCATGACTGACTTTACAAAACCAAAGATTTTACAATGTGGACATCTTCTCTGCCGTGAATGTGTCATTTCCTGGATGGATTCAAATTCTAACGCCGGATGTCCACTGTGCAGATCCCCTATAGTCGAGACACTCAGTAATACAGGTCAAAGTTCAGCTGACATCGCCGACGCCCTGCCAACAGATTTCGTGATGGAAGTACTGGTGGAGAGCGCTCGTGTGCTGGCTAAGGATCCTGTTTGTTGCGTATGTGATGATGTGAAGGCTGACTTCATATGTTTGCAGTGTCAGGACATGCTGTGCTTATCATGTACCAAGGTTCATAAAAAGTTGTCGGCGACCCGCAGTCACGATGTGGAGAGTCTCAGCACTGTGACACCTGAACGTCTGGCTGCCAGCCGCCCTGCACTGTGTGCTGACCACGGCGACAAACAGGCGGAATTCTTTTGTGGAGACCACGGCCTGGCTGTCTGCTTAGCGTGCAGCTTCGTAAAACACAAAAACTGTTCCTTAGTGAGGGAAATCGACGATGAAATGAAGTCAGCTGAAAATTCAACGACTGATTTGATGGACAGACTCTCTCGGGCGGAGCAGTTTGTGGAGAAGGCGATGGCTCAGGTAGACACTCGTCTGGAGGATGTGGATATCAGTGAAGCGGACGACATATCGCAGGCAGATGCTGTATGTGACCGTCTTCGGTATCTAGTGGAAGATTTTCGCAACAAATTAAAGGAAATTAGCCGGTTCTCACATTCGCAAGTCAGGAAGTCACTCAAAGAGTTTAAGACCACAGTCACAAAGCGACTAGGGACATTGACATCACACAAAAGTATTGTGGCTCGAGCCAGATCAGTGGCACCACGTCCCACGCTAATACCCGCGACCAAAACTCTAACAGACAGGGTCAACAGCCTTGACCTCAACGCTGACCTGGAAGCCGATGTCTGGGCGAATCCTTCCCTAGATACAACATGTTATAAAGACATAGTCAGACGCATAGAGAAAGATCTACAAATGCTGGGAAGGATAAAAACTGAGCTTCAGGTAAAGTGCTGATGTCTTTATTCTTCTATTATTTCGCGTCTTAATTACAATACAATACATCTTTATTGTCTATGTTTGGTCACAACAGAGATAGAAAATTTCCTTTGTTGCTGGGAGCTCCCACAATTAACTGGAGAAAAGGATAAATAATCAACTGAAAAGATTACGATCACCCCTCATACACTCATGCATTTACACTCTTGTCGACAAATTTAAGAAACATTCTTATTGTCTGAGAGCCTCTCCTAAATAACGGAGATCTTTTTCCTCACGTGCAGAGTCAACACCTCACCTTTCATGTAAGTTCAGGCATCGTAAGTACACTGATCTGTGACAAAAAAACAACAAAAGAAGACAAAAGTGCTGGGTTATTTTTTGTCAGACCTGGAGTAGTGGCATCTTGTCAACCGATAGAGCCAAACGTTTTATATCAGGTAATAATATAACTTTTAATAAAACAATAACAACGAAATTCATAACGACGAGAATCTAAAATAAAAAAAGATAATATTATATAGTTCTTACAGTTTTAATAAATAACAAAAGGCTAGTAAAATATTTAAACAGTTAAATAGAACCCATAAGTAAATATCAATATTATAAAAATGTAATATGTTGTTGTTTCTAAGTCAGTGAGTGGTCAATGATGCACTAGTCACAGTTTAAAATGAGAATTATTTCAGTCCGAAGCACCAGTACTCTAGAAAGGAGTAAGTGTAGCTGTTTAATAGTTTTAAGGGTCAGTCAACATCTTTATTGATGTAGAGAATTATTGCCAGTTTTTCTCTGTGTGTGCAGGTCAGACTAGACGAAACTATGTCGAAAGGTTTCGTGTACTATGGAGTAACAGAAACCCAACCCTCCAAACTTGACTCACTTCGAAAAGTATATTAAACCTTTTATTTTACTAAAGTAAAGCAACCTTGTATTTGATTCCTGAACTCAATCCGTTTTTTACCTTCCTGTCTACCTCATTCATTTAATGAAAGAATAACAAACAGCATTTGGTCAAAGGCCAAATCCATTTTCATGTAAAATAATGTTAAAGAAATCCATAATCATAGAGAGTAAGAATAACATGGAAATTAGGTTTCAAAGTTATAAAGTCCCACTGATACCACTTTATGATGTACTAGCACACCATTTTTTTCTTCTAATAGTAACGCATTTAGCAACCATTGCGTCTATTAATTCTCTTAATTGCTTCTGTAAATATTTTACTAATTATGTTCAATGCAAAGCGCAAAACAATCTTTCAGAATCGAGCGTTTTGAAAAAATCTTCTTTCTACATTTTCACTGACGTTGTCATTGACTCATCATGAATATCATAGCAAAAGTGCGAGACTCAAACCTGTGGTTTTTATTTTACCAAGAAATGCAGATACATTTTGAAAAAACAGAAGCTATCTGGCTAGGTAATAAGAAAAATTTACCCATAAAATACTTTCCACACTTGAAGTTTAAATGGAATCCATCAGAATTTAAATTATTAGGTATATGGCTAAGCACTAAGTTAGAAACATGTTGTAACTATTTTCTTGTTTGTACAGAACTACGGTCTTTCAAGATGGAGACACTTGACAATGGAAAAAGGCCTGACTGGACTAATGAAAGATTTATCTAATAGCCTCCATTTTTACCTGGATGATCAAGAAATAGACACCGACACAGGTGATGTTCCTCGACACTGCTATGCCGTCTTCATACTCTTCCCCGGCGTCTTGAAGGTAAACAGGTTTCTAATATAATTTTTATTTTATTGCAAACTTCAAACTATTTTATACTGAGAATTTATTTTCTCTATAGGTCAGTAATGCGGCTCACCTTTTGAAAAAAATCACAAAACATGAATGAAACAGTAACCTTAATTGTCCGTAGCGTTTATTAATTTCCTGTTCAATGCAGTTAACATAAGCTATTATTTATCAGGAACTAACATGGAAGATTACTGTTAAATTTTAGAGAAAGTATTCATGTAGGAGTTACATCTTAATTTTACATACCACAAAGTATTGGATGTCATGCCATTTATACTAATTATTTGAGATCGAGCACAGAAGGTATTTTTATTTTTATTGTGCAGGTGACGCTGCTTCCTGTAGTAAAGATGGCCTAAACGAAGCCTACAGTGGAAATAAAGGCATGAAAAATGTTTAACCGAGTAGCATAAGAAGTTTACGCTAATATATTCTAGATTCCTGTTTAATGCTTAGTACATTACACTGAACCTGTTAATGATGATGATGATGATGATGATGATCATGATCATGATGATGATGTACAGATGTTCACATGATCACATACTTGCATTTCACACACACATATTCATTTTATATCTCTATATATATATATATATGATACCTGTTTAGAAATTTCATACCTAAAGTTGATTATCAAATTAAAAATTAATGGATAAATATCAGGAAAACAGTACAATTTTCAGTATAGTTTTTTTTACCTCTGAGTATCTCTGCATTATGTTGTGAAACAATTAAATACACACTAGTGTACAGGTTATCATTATATATATATATATAATGTGTGTATAACAATGTATTAATTTTTTGGATTTATGATTTAGTTAATTTTTTTTAATCTCCGCATCTCTGGGTTTCGTGTTCTTCTCGCAAACTTTTATTTTCTATTCGATTTTACTATAAAAGGTGTGTCTGTGTAGAGATCTGTATACATATATCTGTCAATAGATTTGTCTGTAGAGATGTCTGATCTGTGGTATTAAAAGAAGAAGAAATTGATGTTGGGAAATGTAGCCGATGTACTTCAAGCAATAAAAGATTTCATATAACACACTCTCCCTATCTTTATGGTAAACTAGTAGAAGGCTTTCTCCTCACAGCAGCTGATCTTTGGGAATATTTCAGTTCTCGCTGGTGATGACGAATTCACTAAGAAAAGTAGAGAATTAAGACTTCCTCCAATTTTTATGTTTCTTTACACCTGATACAATCACCACAGCGACATCTTGCTTTTCCTGTGGCTTGTGATATTAGAGAGTTTGAGATTCAGCGCTCGCACGACGCGTGCGGGAGGGGGAACCTGTAGCGTCACGGGAATTTGCGCCCTACATCATCACATCCACAAAAGCCAACCAATCGCTTTCTCACAACGAGTAGGTTTAGAGGCTCGCCGTTCTCGTTGCCGCACACGTCTCCCTACGCGTCGTGGATCTCAAACTCTCTATTCTCCAGTGCGTACAGAGAGTAAGTCATTCACACTGAACAGTGTCTTCTATTTAAAGTTGTCAACACGAACATACAACGTCACACACACAGTCACACAGTCATACACAAACAGTCGCACACACAGAGCCATACACACACATACACACTGTCACACACACATAGACTCACAGTCACACACACACACACACGCACACACAATCATACAAAAGTTGCCAGGGTGTCATCAAGATGATATGAGACTTGACTAGACCCATGATCACATTTAGTGCACGTATACAACTACAGCATCGAACCCTACAACTGAGGTTGTGTAAAGGTGTAAACAAGAAGTATTGTGTATGCCGTATGATGCTGATGCTCACAGTAGTTGTTGTGTAAACAAGATCCAGTGTGTATGATGTTTATGTTGACACTAGTTGTTGTGTAAACAGGAATCAGTGTGTAGGCCGTATGTTTGTGATGTTGACACTAGTTGCTATGTAAACAAGGCCCAATGAGTATGATGTTGATGTTGACATTAGTTGTTGTGTACTACGTCATGAGGTGATGACGTCAGATGACCAGCAGTTTGTGGTTAGCGAGAGACAATCACAAGTTGTGACGTACAGCGGGACATGGAGAGAAGTCGGACAAAAAGATCATCTTCCAGACAAACGACGACTTTTCTCTCCAGACCAAGAACACGATCTCCACACGCCACCCACACCACATCACTGCAGGCCGTGGCCACGTCCTCGATGTCCTCGATGTCATCACCATTCATCATCCGCACTGGAATATCCGCTTCTTGAAGCGCCTTCATCATTTCCGAGTCGTCAATAACCTGATCCCAGTACACCACCAGCACGTCTCTCCACTGCAGGCAGGGTGGTGTTGTGTCGCCGTTGGTGGAGTTGACGGTCGTGGCTGTTGTCGTGACATTCTCTGTTAACATTCAAAATGAGTTTCTTATGTAAGTCACATGTCGAAGACACAGCGTACACACTGACAGACACATGAATATAAACAGTGACATCATCATATGGTAACATGTAACCAACACGTGTGTCCTTGATAGCTACGTAGGAGGGGGGGGGGGGGCTAGTGCCACGAGAAACACACTAAGATTGAGTTTGCCGCACCACTGTAGATGTTTATTTGAGCTTCACTCGGCGGCTGGCGTGCCATTCGACCGAACTACCCTCTACAATAAAGAAATAACTACTAGAGTGAATACATACCCGCGAAAGAAAAAATGTTTCCTTCAATTTACATTTGACAGAACAGAAACATGAACCTGAGATACATCAAGATGCCCCATGAACTAAATGTCTACAGTCAACGCAGAATTAGATATGAACAGGAACAGTTCACCATTAAAACACTGGCAAGTAACCTACACATTTAAAGAGAAATGAGTTAAATAGTCAATTAGTTAACTGTTAAAACACCGATAACTCTACATTGATATATATATATATATAAATTTGCAATCGTCAAAATGACTGTTTACCAGATACCAATAGTTATACATATTTAATCAATACAGATGTGGACAAGGCGAGTTATAGTTATACACCTGACATTACACATTTTCCATAAAACATCTCACATCTACACATAGATGGTGTTTGTCAGAGACGATATGAAACTACTACATGAAAAGAATCGAGCGATGATACATCAGTTTCTGTTACTGATAAGCTCAGCCACTTGTTTAACACCTCCATCAGTTCATTGACGGCTCAGCAAACAGACTGTATCACCTGTGAGTGAACTTTCTGACTGACTGCAACCCAACACATTCTGCATCTCCCGTCACACACGGTGCAACTTCGCCCTGTCTGACTCCTTACCACTTGCATATCGGTGATTAGGCTTAATCTCTCCACTGGTCGACGGATTCTGTTGGAGCAGAGGTTGTTGTTCTTGACTGTCGCTCTCTGTTGTCTCATCTCTTTCATCTTTCTGCTCCAACTCCTCTTCCTGGTTTTCCGCATGTACTGCGGCTGGAAAGATCACAGGTGCCTCTGGCCTCATTCCTAAACCAATTTCGACATCTAGAAACTTTACCAGTTCTTCATCTTCATCATTCCCGACATCGAGAGGTGCGGCTGCTTCATCGTCTACACACTATCTGTGGTTGTTATTCCTGGTGGTTTCTTCCTGGGTAAAAGTTGATGCCCAGACTAAAGCAGCCACTGGGAGCAACAGATTGTGATGCAGTGTCCGTTTTGGTCCGTGTTCGTGTTCTCTTTGAACCACATACACAAGGTATATCGTTCAGTTTATCCAGAATGACGAAAACTCCTTCCCAGCGAGCATCTACTTTAGATGTAATGCGTGGTCCCATCTTATTTTTACCAGGACTCGAGACTGGTAGACAAGTGTTGGTCCCACGTTAGGCTCTGTTAGACAGCAGTCAGAACTACAGGGACGAGAGAGACACGTGTTGACACAACGCTCGTGTCAAGTGTCTTGGTGCTCGTGTCAAGGGCAGCAACTATCGACGAGGACATGCCAACGGATTCCTGGAGGTCAGAACATCGGAGGGCCCTCCACGTGGAAAGAGACATTCGTGACATTTGTGTTATTGGGAATGCATGCTGAGGGTTCGAAGTCCGATCAGATCATTACCAGCAATTTAGTGTAAATGTTTGGGCACACGTAGATGTCGGTGTGAGGTGGTAGAGGTATCGAGAGTGTGCGTAGCCGGAGGCAGCAGCAGTTACCACCTCTGACCATCTTCTTGTACTCATTTCCCGGAGTTCACGACACTGTTGTACCTGCTGTCTGACCTCTTTCAGGTCTTGCGGTGGCAGAGGCCTCGTTCTCTCTCATCGACGTACCTGGAGTTATTTCTATGTCATGCTCGACATCTCACATGTTCAGGTCAAACTCTTTTTTATTAAAAACACCGCTAAAGGTCAACAACTTCTTCGAAAACTTATCGTTCCGTGTTGAATCACCATCTGCACCAAAAGAAAATCTACTCGACAGTTCAGGGACAATGTTCCTACCTTCTTCCAGAAGACTGGCATTACAGTAAGTCCTGCCAGTTTCTTGTGTGTCACAGTTTAAATGGTGTAAAACACTGGAAAGTGAGTACTCACTCTGGATGGTAAGCAAGTCCGCTAACACACTTTTCCGTTTCACAGTAACGAGTGAATCAGCGGTGTTTAACAGTCACCCTAATCCACCGAAGAGTGTTTGTTGTCATTTTACCTCTTAAAACACACACACACACACACACACACACACACACACACACACACCGCGTCTGGTAACACCTCCAGCGTTGGCTCCGGAACCAGCTCAGCGTCCTTGTTGATGTTTACACCCTGACACACAATCCCTCGGACATCAGTGGCCGAGCAGAGTGTTAGTGTTACATCAGGTGTTAACAGGTGTACCGAGAACAACCGTTCACTTAGCACACCAATAGCTTCTCTGTACGCATGGGCGGACATCCCACACAACGACAAGATTGTGGTGAAGTTCTGCCTGGCGTAGGCTCTCAGACTGTTAGTGCCCGCTATCACTGGCACACTTAATAATCTGTGTCTAAACAGACTAGGAGCAGGTTATCTACTTTGCTATTTACACCGACTACCTCCTTAGGCAGTGGCACTGACGCACGTATAACACTAAGATACGGCACTGAGTGGCCGCCTGCTCCTATCACTTGCAGGTACAATACAGGGTTTCCGCCTGTCGATGGTTCATACGTCTGCGGAAAAAAGACTCCGACACAAGGGACGCCTGTGACTTGTTGTCTATCAAACAGCGGGACCTGACCCGTTGATGTGGATGGACGCCTCGCACCTCGGTCCGACCAACGCCTCGATGTTTGTTTGGTCAGCGCCGAACGAGTTCCGGTTTCCTGAGGAGGAATATCTACCACTGCGCTATTTAGCCGAATTGGCCGTAGATCTCCACTGGTCTTCATCCTCTGCTTCACCAGCGCAGCATTAGTACGGTTACTGCCAGCTCGATACAAGTGCCCCACCTCCCCGCACTTAAAAGAGTTATTGTTGTTCCTTTTGGCTTTGCGAGCGGGTCTTTCATTTTGCTCGTGGATGCCATCTATGGAGGGTGGGGGTGGGAAGGGACAGTCCTGGGAACCGTTTGACCGTACTACCTTCTATAAAAATAAAGAAAGAGCTAAGTAGACTACTAGAGTGCAACAGACATATTATGACAGACACACGTGACTAATACACGTGACTAACACACTGTCTTTTTCACAAAACTGTTTCTCACCTGCTTATTATCACACCGTTAACTGTTCACCTGTCAACAGACGTTACACTACACAATGCCCTTACCTACACGTAACACCAACACGGAGACTGCGTAGGAAGGTGGCCACCTCACGACCGCACGTGACACATTCAACTGGCTCGTCACCTGAGTGACCCTGACCTCGGTGATACAGTCGTTTGACTGGCGGGCCGTCTGTGTGGTCGGGCACACCACGCTCACTGTACGACTGGACAGTACCATCAGCAATAAACTTGTCTTGCTCGACTTCCCTGACGACGGCCGGTGGAGAGCGGAGGGGTCTGGTTAAATATTCCACTGGCCAGCCGGCGGGTGGGTCTCCATGGTAACAACTTCCCGCCCAAAGATGGAGACGAGGAACTTGTGTCAGCAGCTTGTCACACACAGTCTCAAAGTACCTGTCACAGACATGAGTGTTACAGAGGCTGAGATACACGTGTTACACTGTGTACTGTCTCTAATATGTGTGTTCATGTTTGTCTGTATGAAAAAAACGTCAAAATAATGACACTTGTTGCTACGCAATCTGTGTAACAGCCGATGTCACAACAAATCTACTTTTACCTGCATCACAACACCTCCATCAGGTGTGTGACAACCATTGAGGATTTATCACTTGTTAAACAACTGGTGGTGATTACGAGATACAAGCGAGCGACATCTACCTGTGTGTCTATCATCACATCACACGCTGTACTACTCACCTCACTTCATCAGCGATGACGTACAACGACCCTCCGCTCGCCGCCTGTGACAAGTCGTTGACGACCTTCTCCTCGTCTTCGTCATCAAGATCATACTGCAGGAGGTGAAGGTGCCCGGGTGATACACCTGCTGACTGTTGTGTGTTTACTGTCTGCACCAACAGGTGATACAACATGCTGCACGCTGCACGACTCCCCCGCCAAGTACTCACAATGTAGACGTGGTGACCACAAAGCAGCCATTTTATACCCATTAGCTGCAGCACCACAGTTTTACCTGTGCCGGGCGGTCCGGTGACAAAGAGTCTGGGAGGCGCCGTGTTGAGCAGGTGAAGTTGCTCCGGGAAGAGTGTGATAACAGCAGTATAGCACTGTCCCGTACACCACACGGCCTGACCCAGGGTCTTGACACTCACACGTGGAGGACATGTGCACGGTACAGTCACTATTGTCGCCGGACCACAAAATCTAGTCCAGACAAACAATAATAATATATACTTCACATGTTTTACACAAACAATTAATAAGAAGTACAGTAAAGTGTAGATTGTTAATTGTTAACTGCATTGTCTCCATCAGTAAATTTCTCGATTAAAACTAAAGTGAAATTTTCTGTTCTCTCACTAATTAATGCTAACTGATGAACACTTCTATAGATTATTTCCGCAATGTAGAGCCTGACTTGCTGACAATGGAAACATGAAAAACAATACAACAGAGTTGTAAGAAAGATGTTTTCATAATTTAACAAGTTTGTAGCCTGCAGTGAGGGACCTAGGGAAGAACACAAGATGTTTATAGCAAAACCACTGGAATAAACAAGTTATTGTTACAAAATACACTTACAATGTCACTTACTGGCGATACCTCCCATTCTTTTGATTCTGGTCAAAAAGAAAAATGTGATGATGTGTAGGAAGATGAAAGCCAAACCTTAAAAAGCTGATTTCAATGTCGGCTGACATTTTCCTAATATTGTACCATGAAGTGAAGCAGACGACAGTTCAGTGACACAAACACTAACTGACCTCATGTCTATGACATCAACATCTTATTAAAGACTTGCTCTCTTCGTTTATTGAGATGTGAGATTGAAACAAAGCATAGAGAAAAAATATTGTACATGATGTCACATATGATCAGCAGTAATAGGAGTATCCGTTATAAGCTGGACTGAAGTGACTGGTATCATTGTCATAACACGCGTGTCTTGTGAATACGAAGGGTGACTGTCAGACTGTCAGGTGAGAGAGAAGACCACCAGTACATTGACACCCAGGTGAGACACGAGAGAGTTCTCATCTATTGTAACTGTTATGTTCTATTGTCATTCTGTCTCTTTACTTCATGTTACCCTCCACTTTTCCTTGTCAACATTGATTACAGTTTGCTTTTTGCCACTCAAAGTGTTTGCTGTTAAAGTGAGTGCCATTCACTTGTTGAGTGAACAGAAAGAAGAGTGAAGTTAGATGTAGAGGTTAGAGGTTAGAGAGACAATGACAATACACCTTGTTTCTTGGGGTGTGGACAGCCACTCACTGCTCTTTCACTTCATTGTTAGCTTCTGGTCATTGCAGTTATGAACAGCTGACATCTGACCACTACGCTACACGTGTGCTCTCGTTCACTTCTGGTTTCTCATGTTTGACATGAACATTCTGCTCTCTTGAGTAGCTGACGATTTGTCTGACGAGAACAGTAGGGTGGCTAGTGACTTTCAAACTGATACGCATACTAGTATTTACCTGGCTACCAGTGTCTTGTACACCTCACGTGTCATGTGACTGTCAGGTCCAGCCCCAGCCACACGTCGCTGCCACCAGTGTCCGAGCTCCCTCAGCACGTGACTACTGACGTCACAGGGTGTTTTGGGGTCAGACAACTGATCAGAGCACAGACACAGACCAGCGATGTCGGCGGCATCTCTTGTTCCCAGACAGTGACAAAGGTCCTGTAGAAAACAAAGTTCTTTAAGTAATGAACCATATATCGATGTTTCCAACTAATAGACATAATGAACAATTATTAGAGAGTTATGACAGAGTAATCAGAAATAAGGGAAACTTAAATAAGTAAAGTCAAGAGAGTCGAAATACAAATGGCCAGTTGGACATACTTTCAAAACAAACAGAAATACTTGTAACTTAGTGACATGTAATAAAACATACTGTGTAGAGCGGAACTCATGCAAGGCGGAAAGAAACTAAAAATTAAGGCCAAGAGTTACGTTGTAAACCGCTGATCTACTAATAGCTTGAGGATGGATGCAGTAGGAAAGGCTAGAACATTCTATGGTGAGTGTCACGGACCAGTCGTATTGAGGACCAGAAGCAGGGGGACAAGTGTTGAGACATTGAGTCTGCTTCAGTCAACAGGCTAGAGAAGTGGGGGTGGGGGTCTTGTCTGGCACCTCCACCCTGCTCACCTTTATCTAGGGATGGGGAGATAAATGTCGCGGCAGGGAAATTAATTTATGGGAACAGGTAGGGGGCAGGTAGCATCCAAAGATCTAATAGTGACAGGTTGAACGGGACCCTGCATGTTATCTACAGACTTATCAGAGGTTCGCGCTGACTGATGGGAATGTCGTGTACAGGTATTTAACTTTAAAACGAGGCTCTTGTAGACTGTGTAGTTTAGACAGAAGTCAAGTCTGACTGTGGCTGGCAGACGAAAAACCAACTGAAACATCAACACCAGTGGTGCCCAGTCTTTTCTCACCCAAGGGCTGTACTTGACATGATATAAAATCTCGCGGGCCGGAAGATGGCAGTTTTGCCAGAAACATGCTGACTTTAAAAAGAAAATTATTGAGCGATATACCATAACGTAAGATTCTGCTAGAAAGAAAGAAATCGTAATCAAAAAGCAATTTATGCAATCGCCATTTGATGCCATTTTATTAATTTGATGTCTGCAGATGTTTTCTAGAAACCAGTGTTGGAATGTTGGGATCACATTTCGTCACGTTGATCCTCAGTACAGAATGCAGGTGATCGTCTGTAAGTCGAAAGCGAGATCCAGGTTTTGCTCTCTTTAACACTGACAACACTAAGTACTCGCAAAAGTCGTCATTATTCTCTGCTGCATAGAAGATGGAGATGACTTTCTCTTGACGCTGAGCAGCATCAGTACTCAGTGCAACCCAGCGATTGCCGATGAAGATGCGAGCAAACCGAAAGATGTGAAATACCCCAGTTTGCTTTAAACAACTCTGCCGAGGAGCTATTCATTCCTTAGAATAATTTTTTCACGTACATTGCTGGTTACATCGCCAAAAAGGTACGAAGGAATTCGTGTCCAGAATGTAAAGAAATCATTACTGGAAAACAAGCAGGAACTGTGAGAGAGACCCTGATGTCAATCAAGCAGGTACCTCATGCTAACTATGAGCTGGTAGTCCCAACATCTCAGCTGGTAAAGTTGGTGGAGGAACTTGAAATTATATTCAGAAAATCTTAACAGTTCGTCCATATGGACCGAGTGAGAGCTCAATTTCTGGAACGTTTTGAACAGAAATCAAGTTCGCTCATGTGTCCCTCCAGCAAATGCAAACCAGACAGTCTTGTTACTCAATTGTTTTTAAATATGCGGCTGTACTTTGAAAACAACAGACATTTCTCTGCAGCCTCCGCAAGGAAAACCAGAAAAATGTTAAAACTCCAACATCTGTAAATATACGTGTACATATTTTATATTTTTGCAAAAGCACTGGGCGTAAAGAGGTTTTAGATATGTCACAACCATAATGTCTTCGTAAGAAAATAAATCTGTCCAATTAGAGTTACTTGCAAAACCTATGCTAATGTAGACTTCAAACGTTTCATTTTATTTTTTTTTCTTTCTTGTTTTTCTTCTAAACCAGAGAAGCTACACCTTTGAATCATGTTTTCAAGCTCTATTTCCGAAAAGTATGAAAGCGTGCGCGCCTGATTGTGTGTGTTGCCAGTACAAATCTTCATTTGTTATTATTATTATTATTATAGTACACGATGGTCAGAACAAAGGCCCGAGGCTACCGATGTTTACCGTCCTAAATGAGGAGTGGTCGTGAGCGCCGTGACCGCCGCCTGACTTCAACCTCTCATATAACAGTGGCTGCTCTTCGTATCCTCTTTGATGATAGCCTCTAGTACTTCCCCTTACCTTTGACAGCCTCGAGTTATCACTCTTATTAAATAATGGTTCTCTCCCCATCCCTCTTTCCTCATAGCGTGAAGTTCCCCTCAAAGAATTTTTCCTCAAACACAAACAATCAAATGTCTTCTCTCCCTACAAATCGATATCTGGACCCCAAATACTTTTCCGGCATTTTGTTACACATCAAACCAACATTGTCATATCATCCTCATATCACGTTAGAAAATTGATTTCATTTATTTTCTAATTGCGAACATGATAACGAACATGTGTATGTGTGTAAAGTGGACAGAAGATAAGTTAAACCTGAGTGATCTGAGTGTCGCAGGAGATGGCCTGTTGAACTTCATCAGTCGTGAGGTTGGGGAAGGCGATCGTCTTAGTGACTGGCAGACCCTTAGCGATGTTGGACACCAGGTGAGACAACATGGCATTCGCCTTGTTCAGCTGTGACATCGCCTCTTTCAACTTCTTTCTAATGTTTTTGTTTTTATCGTCTTTAGACATATTGAGTGCCTGAGTGTTGTCCCCAAATGCCTTCACCTCGCAGGTGACTAAACCGAAATGTCGATGAATGAGAAGCACATCAAAGTCGCCGTCTTGCCAGTTTCGTGGCAGAGCAGAAGGAAGGTTGGCCGGTAGGGGGAGCTGTCCAGCTGCAGCAGTGTAACAAGGATCTCCCAGATACTGGCCGAACCGAAGCTGAGTCAGGCCAAACATCACTTCTTTCTTGTCTTCACAGAGTTTTTGGAGACACAAGAGCACCCTTTGCATGGCTGCATCATCTCTGAGGTCACTGTCCTGAACGCGAGGTGGCTGAGGAATGGAAGCAACAGTGGATGGAATCTTCGCCAGCTGACGTGACTGACCAGTCTGTCCTGACTGTAGGACGAGAACATCCTGACCTGCAGTCGACTGTCTGGTCATCGGCACGCGGTTGATGTAGACAGGAGGCAGGAAGTAGGCGCGAGAGTCGAGATCAGGGAACGCTGCCTCAACCCATTGTAACCAGAATGTCTGGGCTTGTTCTGATAATGTTTCCTGTGTCAATACCATTTTAGTAAATTAAAATATTTATGACATATACTAGCCCTTAATCAATTTCCTTTATTTTAGATTATATGTGTTCAAGTGAATTAACTACTGCTATATAATAGTTAAAGGACCTATTTACAAATCCGTTTATCCATTGTGATTATCTCTTGCGTCATTTCCTGTTACACAATATCGTAATATTGTTTTTAAACAAACAAACAAACCTTTGAACCAGTCTTCTGACTGATGAGACTAACCGCTGCCTTGATCTGAGAAGAAACACCGCGGATGTTGAGAACCTTCATACCTGGTACAGGTGAGGGGTTGGGGCTAAACTCTACGTCAGCACCTGACTTCTTCTTTACCCTTTCAAGGGGACTTGTGTTCGCTAAAAAACAAACATACTGTTAATGTGCACACATATTTAATAAAAATAAAAGTACATCGAGTACACATCAGCATTCCTGTACTCGTGATCATGCTCATCATTATCATTATTACTATTATCATCAATATTATTATTATTATCTATAAGTTCTTTGTTATTCACATGGATTTACTGATTATGAATGCCATCTCCGTCAATCTTGCCTACTTTTTATCCTACTTTGATCTATCGTTCCTCAAAGGATGAAGTGACTTTATACATTCCACTCACCTGTATCAGTAAGTAACTCAGCCTGTTGTTCAGTCACAGCGTGTAGGTTAACTTCCACCCAGGCACCACCTCTAGAACGTTGTTGTCCTCCTCCTCCTTTAGGTCTCTTTCCCTGTGATGGTTAGTACAGTGAGAGAAGAACATCGTGAGACTGAACACCAGATAAATCACTGAGATGATAATACACAGGGGATGACATTAAACATGTTCACCAACATTAGACTAAATCAGCAGAGTCTTTTTTTTGTTGTTGTTGTTGTTGTTGATGATGATGATGATGATGATGAGGAGGGGTATTTTAAAGCGCTATATGAGCGACTCATTTCGTTGTTTCAAAGCTGTATTAGGCATTAAATACTTAACTATCACACCAAAACAGACACATCTTACATAACCTTTCCTGCCTACACAGTACAAAATATACATTTGCACAAGTACAGACAAACACGTACACACACACACACACACACACGCGCGCGCGCGCACGCACGCACGCACGAATACAAACGTCCTCGCTCTTTCTCTCTTAAAACAATAATCTTATCTGCAGACTAGTAATAACTCTACAGTATCAACAAATGTATCATATGTAGTATATTGTGCTAATCAAGTCTGGACCTAAAGTCCACTCTGGCTGTGATCTCCTCACCACTTCCCATCCCCTAATGGCAGAATCAAAGCCTAGTTTGTGCTTCGTCTCGCCCCTCCTTGTCTCACCTGCTGTGAAGCAGACAGCTGATAACCAGACATTGTTGACAGTGGTTTCCCTTAAACAAAACGCAGTCTGTCGGAGTCGACGACTGTCACCTGTTGGAAAAGGAAACCCACAGACTTTTATGTTTGTGAGGAGACCAATATTTACTATACTCAGGGCTGGACGCTGACTCAAACAGAGGCCACTGACATCAGACAGTGAACACGATTCTCTTATTTATAAACAACCACATGCACAGAGTCAGATCTTCTGACTGAAATACAAGATGTATGGACAGTACCTGTGTATGTGTACTATATTAGCTGCACGCCCACACAACACACATGTACGTCTGTACACTGTTCACCCCAGGGCCCCACATCGTCTATATCAAGGGGACGTAACCGTCATTAGCTACTCTTTGCTGGTTACCGGCACACAACATAAAATGCCAGAAAGTAGAGTCTAACAGACAGTCGATATTTTTTATAAACGTTGAAAAACGACAGCCATTGATGACAAAATGATAACAAAATCAGTGATCGGAGCCGCGATTTTTTATAATCCGAGTTGTCTACCCTGTGCCGTGCTACATGAGTTCATTACTACCATAACCCGATTATACTTCGGCTGTCAAACGGGAATCACAAATCTTTCTAATGCTGGTTGTTCTTGGCTTCTGTGAAAGACAAGGACTGTGTAATTCATTTCATTTTTGCTTGTGGTTTCTCAAGTGACTCCACAGTCCCAAAGTGGAAGCACCGACTCCGGCAGATGTAGGGCACTGCAATGCTGGAGGTACTCGATGACATCGCTCTCGTACATCAGCTAGTCTCCCGTTAGCCTTACAGACGAACTACCGCCATGTCATTACGCCAAACTTCTCGCTCCCCTGAGGGGCCCCGAAGTGTTCCAAGCTCCAATAGTGCCCCTCACACTTTTATCTTTCAAGTTATATGTATTCAAGAAAATATCGAGACGTCAGAAAAAGAATTGTTTCACCCGTTTTGGTGCACTCAAATAAAACTGTGTTTCTAAACATGATTTTTTTTTTACTTTGTTTATTTTAAACACGTTGAAATACTGTGTCTGGACCTAATCAATATGAATAGTATATCAAAACCTTACAAATAATGCATGAACGCATCAATATGTTATGCTACTAATTACACCATATGTTAGCACCATTACATTGTATTGACAATAACTACACCCGTAATGTCAGTACCTGTACACACTGAGGCCTGACATTCTGACATGTTCTTATCAAATGGAACAACCAGTCCAGTCTTTATATGGATCACATGAAAGCTTGTTCCTTTAGCTCGACGCGCAAAACAGGTCAGCTGAGCACCAGGCTTGTACATCAGGAGCAAATTATAATAACAAAAACATTATCAACTCTCACCTTACTTATTACACTTTACCTGACGTTGGTGTTTAGCTTTAGTAGTGGGCAGTGGGACATCTTTAGTGATCACCGACTACCACAAGACTACGACGACTTTCTAGTCGATGAGAGGAAGAGCAAGATGGCGGAAGTAAGTGCTGTATCCTCTTCTCGTAAATGTGTTTCTCAATGTCCATCTACTAAATCGGGGTTTTCCGAATCACGAAATAAGAATTCATGTTGATAAGTCAGAATATTTTCTCTGCAGTGGGCAGGAATGTGGCAAAGTACATTAATGTATTTAAGCAGATATGGGAAATCAATGACAAAATGTGAGATCAACACCGGGGTCTAATGTGAGATCAACACCGGGGTCTGTAGGATAATAGATGTGACCGTTGGGGACAGGAAATAGTCTTGACTACCTTTCCACAGGCTTAGGCCCGAATTAGTAGATCAAAACAATAAATCGTCTGTAAGTGTTCTTTTTCCGGCCAAGGAATGAAGATTTGGATTTGGAGAACCACGATCGAACAACCCCATTTTGAATCGACATGTAAAAACTTTAAAAAAATTAAAAGGAATGGTAAGTGTTGATGTGAGCGAGTGTGACTTGCCCTGACTGGGAGTAAACACCATAAAGACTAAGCGACTGGGTGCTATTAGTGGGACGACATCGTATTTTTCACAATTTAAAAGCTGTTTTCACAAGATTCTTTCAGTAAAATTATCTGGTCTATCCATATTGTGTGGAACACTCTACATAAGTTGACAGTCTTATATATCGACACAACTTATTAACCATCAATAGACTGTCATAATACTTGTAATAGCTATATATCCGCTTGCATATAGTCAATGTCTTCTTTTTTATATCGAGGTTGGTCAAAATATTGGTTACATGCCAAGCTGTGTGGCTGTTGTATAATAGTAATAATTTAACAGCTGAATGAGGAGACATCTCTCACTCTATGACCATATTAGTTAATGAAAAGACAGTTCATTTTGTGTGGTTGGTTGAAAACAAGCAGAGGCTGGTTCTGGCTATACGGTGAACTAGGCCGTGGGGGCGGGGGGGGGCGGAAAATGCACAGTAGCCAAAAATCCTGTGACCATAGGTTGTTGTTCTGGAGACAGGAACAGTGAGGATACGGTCATGAGTCGAAGAGCGTAGTTGTCTGGCTGGGATGTAAGGTATGAGAAGTTCAGAGAAATAATCAGGACAGGAGCCTGCAAAGAAATAAAAACACAGCACAGACAGTTTGTACTAGATGTGAGAACGGATGGGTAGACAGTGTACTTTCTGGAGTCTCTGAATGAGGGAGGAGGGGCAGCCTGCCAGCAAGGAGTTGCAGTAGTCAAGTCGAGAAAGAACAAACGCACAGACAAGAGTGTTGGTAGCGCGTGTAGAGAGAAAATGACGGATGGCGCAGATCTGACGGTACTCAAAGTAGGCAGACTGACAGACAGCTGTAACATGTTTATCAAGGGTCATGTCATCAGTGACAATAAATCCCAGATTCCTAACGGATGACGTGAGGGTGATGTTGGTTTCGCCCACCTTGATGTGATTGGGCAGACTGATGAACTAAGGATGATTTCTTCTATGGCACAAAAGGGCTTCTCTTTCATCATCGTTTAGTTTAAGCTTGTTTTTTACCATCCAGCCCTTGAAGTCGCTAATACAAGCTTCTAGAGAGCTAATAGCAGAGTGAGACTCAGCCGGTGGAGTGGAACAGTAAAGCCCCGCGACGTCAGCATAGGATAGCAATTCGAAGTGCATGGTGTGTAATAGTGTTTTGAGATGACCGATTTTACAACAGTTTTCAAATTTCACACACAACGATGCGAATTATATAATAGAATTTTAAAATAATTTTGTGAGACCTATAAAACATATGTAGATAAGTATAAATGTGACTGGTTTTGTGCGTTAAAACACACATGCTGACATATAAATAGACAGACCTGTGGTCAGATATATATATATATATATATATGCAAATATATTTATTCAGGCATGCATATTCTACAAGTATATCCCTCTTCCATATGGTTTATAATCCTCTAAGGGATTGGAGGAGGTCATTTGGGTGCAAACAGTACATCTTTATTTACCAAACAGCTCACAGCTCATTTTCTTTCTAAATCATCAAAAGCTGGCACACATTTTTTGTAAACTGGAACATAGCTTAACTTTATTACCCTGTCTACAGTACCATTTAATGTATGTACATCCATAGTGTTACCACCATCAGATACAGAATTATGAACGAATAACAGGTCTAACAGTTTTTTTTATCCAACCAATATCAGAATGTGCGTAAATAAACTGGCTCTCTCAAAATGAGTACAACTTTGTCTGTGGAATTTTATTTCTGAACGGCATAAAACTAACTAGCTTTAGGTATACAAGTATAGGATATGGCTGTATCTATTTAAATGTAGTTCTATATGTTTCAGTCGCAACAATAATAAAGTAGCATAAAAGAAAGAAAGTAATCTTACTACCAGTATACAGTGAAAGGAAGCGATTGATAGCAATAATAATAAAAGTAATAATCAGTAATAAACGTGTGATTTACGATCACGTATGAGTATGCTCACAAGTGTGAGACATAGAATACGAAGGACGGTAGGAAAAACAACTAGGTAGACAAGTAATAAAAGACAAACATACATGTAGAAGACACAAAGAGGAATCAGGGAACAAACAGTAAGTATCATAAACCTGCAGAGGAAGACCAGCAGGCGGACAAGTCAAGTGACTATCCTCCCACCTCTTGGCAACTATGCTGATTGCTGTCAGGAGTAATGCTTGTGTAACAGATGTGTTTAGTGCACGTTTAAAGGATTTTCGAACTCAAACTCAAACTTGTTAATTATCGACTAGGCCTAAGCTCATTTCAAGGGGAAAGTGAGCAGCGCCAACAGCAGACATCCTGAATATAAGCTATAATGTTAAAACAATTTTATATACCAAAAAAGCATTACTAAGGTAACACCAGTTGAGATTCGTTATTAGCCGCGATCCATACAGCATTCATCTATCAATTTATGTGTGAGATTTGATGCCAGGGAGATAGCGAATTCGATTATTTTGTGCTAAAGAATTCATGTGTGTTTCTTTCACTGGGTACTTTTTCCCTGTAGCTGAGCTACAAGAATATTCTTCCCTTAAGACTACAAATTTAAGTTGACTTTAATATTTCACCTCTTTTGGGGTATCGAGAAAATAAAGATTAGACACGACAGCAGTTCAAAGTTTCAATTTAGTCGTACAACGGTCGAATGAATGGACAAGAAAAGAGATATGACTGTATTAAGCACCAGCAAAGCACAATAAAGCCACTAAAGATCAGGCAGCTGTATGATATTAATAATATTTCTATAGAATATATTTTTTGTTACTCGCACATTTTTTCATATTCCTATTAGTTTTCTCGAGATTGTTGTACACGTTTGTACACGTCAATTGATGACTAACTTTTCGGAATATGTAGATAGATAGATAGATATTAATAACCAGTAGGAAAGATCTAGATATATTGATAGATATTAATAACCAGTAGGATAGCTGTAGATATATATATAAATATATATATTGATAACCAGTATTGTAGACATATGTAAAGATGAGATTAAAAGTCGTTTGAGATGTGCGGGTATTTTGTGCAGCCAATGGTCATACTCCAATTAAAACGAAAGTAAAGAAGCAAATGCCAAACCCATTTCCATGAACGCTCTTTACGGGAATTCCCAGATTAGTTGTCATAAGTATAGAAGTCACGTTACCTGTATCTTAATGTCATAAAACGGCCTGTCGTCATAGCGAGGAGACTCTCTAAGGAAAATAGTTCTCGACTACTTAGTCTGGAGTATTAAGAAGCCTCACCTAACTTGTTCATCTGAAGCAGACGGTGAGTAAACTACATACTTACACCGCATAACGTCAGCACATTCACTAACATCCCGGTCAGTGTGTGCAGCAAACCGCCATAACTTGGTGAACTACAGTGTGACTCAGGTAGGTCAGCACTTGTGTAATAATATTTATTGCTGTAAGTGCTCAGTTAAGTTCACAGCTGGCTTTTAGCAATCGGACTTTCTACAAAATAAAAAAAGGGTCAATAGGAAGCTATTGGATAATAAAATCTTTGTTTTTAAACATAAATATTACCTCCCTTTTTAATAGTTCGAATACTGGTCTTTCTACAAGAGCACTTTAACAGTTAGTGAGATAGGGAGCATATTGAATAAAGTTTGTATTTGAAATTAGCTGTTGCATTTGGTAATACTGCTTAAATAAATCTGTTTTATTCTCCCTCCCAAACCTCACCAGCTTTCCATCCCGAAAATTAAGACCTATAAACGTTGCAGTGTAAATATAATTTTCTTAATACATTGTCTACTAAACTGTATTTAGTATGTTTTGTATTATTTGTAACTAAGATTCCAGGATGGCTCAAACACACGACAGAGAGTGTGCAGTGTGCACCAATGACTTCACCACTCCAAAGATTCTACCCTGTGGTCATCTCCTGTGCCGAGAATGTCTCATTTCATGGATGGATTCCAAACCCGATGCTGGTTGTCCGCTGTGTAGATGTCCTATCGTAGAACAGTCAGATCGAAGTTCGGCCGAGACTGTTGACGCCCTGCCAACAGATTTTGTGATGGAAGCGCTGGTGGAGAGCGCTCGTGTGCTGAGTAAACATCACGTTTGTTGTGTATGTGATGATGTTAAGGCTGACTCTATATGTGTACAGTGCCAGGTCATGCTGTGCTTATCGTGTACAAAGGCTCATAAAAAGCTTCCCATGAGCCGCAGTCACGATGTGGAGAGTCTCAGCACTGTTACAGTTGAACGTCTGGCTGCCAGCCGCGCTGCACTGTGTGCTGACCACGGCGACAAACAGGCGGAATTCTTCTGCAGCAAGCACAACCTCGCTGTCTGCTCAGTCTGTAAGTATACAAATCACAAAGTATGCCCAGAATCAGACATTCTTGACTATGAAATAAAATCAACTCAAAATTTATTGAACGACTTGACAAAGATTGTCGTGGACGCGGAGCAGAAGCTAGAGCAGGCTATAGGTCAGCTGACGTCACGTCTACAGGAAGTTGATGTCAGTGAACAAGAAGACATGGCGCAGGTGGACAAGACATGTGACCATCTTCAGAAGCTGGTGGAAGATTTTCGTAAGAAGTTGAAAGAAAAGAGTCGCACCTCACATCTCAAAACCAGGAATTCGTTACTTGACCTGAAGACTGACCTTAATAACCGTCTAGGGAAGGTGACGTCACACAAACATATTGTGACGCGAGCCACGGCAGTGTCACCACGTCCTGCACTGATACACATGAGACAGACTCTGACAGACAGGGTCAACAGCCTTGACCTCAGCGCCGACTTGAAAGGAGTTGGGTGGGTGAAGCCCTTGTCAAGCGTCAAATGTTGGGAAGAACTTGTGGGAAGGATAGTAAAGGAGCTATTGATGTTTGAGAAGCATTGGACAGAGTCAGAGGTAAACTTTTTTATTTTATTATTATTTAGTTGTTTATTGAAATAGTGATTGTAATTAGCAAGTTTTTTTCGTTGTGTAGCGTGTGTACATAGATTATGAGAACTATAGAAGGAGTGTCTGTCACAATAATATTCATATTATTTTTCTCTATTTCATTTACTCTGTCTCTCCTTTTTCATTTTGTTGTATTTATGCATTTGTATGCATGTTGGACGTGACGGCAAAATGAATATCCTTTATTTAAAGAAGAAAGCTAAATTGCTAATAGATTGAAGCTTGTTTAAATATTATAGAATTCGATTTCACTTTTCTCTGTCTAATATTTATTTATATTTATCAAATTAAATTTTTTCGATTTTCTTCCTCACACTTAAATTTTAGACACAGGATTGTTCATTTTGATAATAAGAGTAATTAAGAAACACCAAACATACTATTTTGATCTTACATGCAGTTTCATATCTTGTGAATATTGTTGTTCACAATGTATCTGGCAAGTTACGAAGTATCATGAGCTTCTATCACAATATTACTCAGAACTATACCTTGTCTTTGTTATTCGGGACATTCAAATATTTATTGCAGTGGACGGGAACGTTCCACCCGCTAAAGCATCTGCAGATTTATGTAAATCTATAACCTTTTTTCATAGCAGCAAAAATTTATATGAAGTGAGTGCATGCAATAAATGTACCAAATGCGTGTAGACACTTTTTAAATTCAATAAAATTCTCCATCAGGCGCAGGTATATGTGTACTTAATAGTCATAAATGTTATTATTAATGTATTTTCAATTACCTCGTCTTTTAGAATACAATAAATAACTTCAACACTAAACATTTTAATCATTAAAAATTATATGAAATCTAAATAATGTATGAGACTAATAATTCTTATTACTTACATATCTATTTTTATATATTGTGGATATCGAATTAACAGCTGTGAATACATTTTGTTGACGATAGTATGGACATCATTTACAGTTGGACGCACAGACACCAGTCCTTGTGTTCCACGAAAACTGCGGGACCAACATTCGTCTGACGAACTATAACAGGACTGCGGAGAAGAGAGAGTCAAAGCACATCGGCGACGAGGTGGTTGTGTCACGTGACGTTATGGTGGCGAACGTCTTGTATGAAGTAAGATGTGAGGCTAGAAGACTGCTGCTGCTGCTGCTGCTGATGATGATGATGATAATGATGATGATGATGATTAAAACATGCTACAGAACAAAAATTGCTTTAAGTCACTTTCCTTTCTTTGATAGTGCACAGGCGATAACTTAAAATCATCCCACGGACTTGTTTTACACGTCCGTGATCATTCTCCATCGTTTTTTTAAAACCAATTATACAAGTCTCAATATATAGGGTATACGGTCACGCTTTTTTGTACTGAGCGCTGGGTAACCTGTAGGTCAGGTAGTCACTCTAACTAGGTGTCGCATTTAGCCAAGTCATGTCACTGTAATGTTGACGCAGGTCAGCGTGGACGCAGTATCAGCTACAGTCAACACATTATCCCTGGGTGTGACAAGAATCCCTCCAGCACACCTCGTTTTGACGAATTATTCCATAAACCTGGAAGACGCCAGCATTATCGCAGCCAATGGGATCATTCATCAGAAAAAATTTGTGAGTTGGTATGGCTAATAGTGCGAGCAAATGTCTCTGTGGTCTATGTGTAAGAATTCTTTTCAAATGTTTTCGTGAAATCTGCTTTCTTCAAAGTTTAGTAATATGGTTCTTTTTCTAATGAGTAGGTACAATTCAGAGACAGGTACTATTTACGGAAATCTAATTAAATACTTTTTTTGTCTTTTGGAAATATACTCCTACAAACATCCTATTGTATAGAAACACAGACATCAAAATGGTATGTATTTACGATGACGTAGTCAAGGTTGCCATAAGTGAGCGGAATATGTTAATTAGGAGGTCATGAGTTTGATCTTTTTAAGTAAATGTTATAAACATGTACCTCAAGAATTGAAGTGGGGTATTCGTTTAGTTTTGTTGAAATGCAATCTTAATACTCAGTCAGATAAAAGAAATTCATCAAACTACGACTTTAAAGACCAACCTGAATGGTTTATGTTTTTTGCAGATATCGATGGATATAGGCGATATAAACCTAATCTGTAAATTGCAGCCTCCAAAATCCATCCGTTAATTAACCGCTAGCAACGTACGCGATTCCCACCTGTGATCAACAAGCGCCGTTAACAGAGTACTACGTCACGCTAGTGTACCATTCATAACATTGGCAGCCATCAACACCAAACAAAGAGAGAGAATGAGCGACAGTTGGGATTATTCGGACGTTAAAGTCTGCTTTTCTCGTGCTAAAGTAGCAGTTTTTTAGAACCACGAGAAATGCAGACTTTCAGGATCCTAATTACACGAACTGTCGCTCATTCCATCTCTCTGTTTGGTGTTGACGGCTGCCAGTGTTGTGAATGGTGCACTAGTGTGACGTAGTAGACTGTTAGCGGCGATCGTTGATCGCAGGTGTGAATCGCGAACTTTGCTAGCGGATAATTAATAAACGGAAAGGTTTTGGAGGCTCAAATTTACAGATTAGGTTTATATCGCCTATATCTACTGATATCTGCGCAAACCACAAACCATTCAGGTGGTCTTTAAGTTACGAAAACGTCAAAGAAGCTGCCGATATCCTAAGACACCAGGCATTTGTCTTTCATTTTTCACAGTTAAAAAATAATAGAAACATCACAATAGTAGATGAACCTCACTTCGGACCCGAAATTTTATTAAGAGATAAAGGTATCATGCATTTGTCTTCAGGTAGCTAATATGTTAGGAGACGGTCTCAAGAAACTTCAATTCGGAAGTCGAGTTGGGTTACTGGTGGACTCATCAAACGACCTTCACCTCTACATCGACGGACAAGACCAGGGGGTTGCAGTAAAACATGTCCCACAGCCCTGCTTTGCTGTCTTTAGTATCTACGGTACAGTCACTAAGGTGAGAGACCTAGGGACATGTTAAATTATACAGAGTAGTTTCTGATTGTCTCATGAAGCTATAAGGTTCTTTTGCATTGTGATATCGTGAATGCATTTAGATATACTAAAGAGGAAACCCTTCTACTGCATATTTTATTGCGCTGACTTACAGGGGCCACAGCACTTTTCTAATTTTAACAATTTTAGGCTTAAATCTAATCCGTTTGCACACCAAAAGTTTAGAATTTTTAAAAATTAAAATAGCTTTAACTAAGATAAAGATGTTTAAGTCTGACTTTCCGTCCTGTTAGTCCAATTTTTTGTATGTTCTTGTGCAATACATCTAAATGGCAGAGAAGAGATTTTGCTCTTTTAGAACAGTTGTAAGGTTTAGAAACATATTGTGCAACCAGCTCCTGGCTTCCTCGTTTAAGTGAAGATTTTCTAAAATCTTTGTTTTCTCTGTAAGTAAATACTTAGGCATTGTACCTGCTGCCTTATTGTCTGTTAAGCAGGTGACAGCCCTTCCTACATTAAGGAGGACATAAAAGAATATTAGAGAACAAGAAACCTGAGAAAGTGAAACATAAATATCTTTGGGACTGACGACATCAACCTGAGCAATGATATTACCATCAACGGCTCCAATGTATTTGTATTGTTAGCCTGTTTACTATTGTAAAAACACGTGATTACAAACTCTTTTGTGTGTGATTTTAGCTTTTGAATAGACGAAATTTGCATGAGTTTCCCCAATTTTGTGTGTATAAATATATGAAACAAAGAAAAGAGGAGAAACAGATCATCAACACTGAAGAACAACAACAACAACAACACACACACACACACACACACACACACACAGAAACACGCGCGTGCGCTTTCTATTTTTTACACGCACACACTTATCAACGCGAGCGCACGCGTAAAGATTTGGAAATGCAATTGAAACACCCAATGGACACTCAAGATATATCAGCAATAAAAAATAAACTCTCTCACTCTATATGTATATATATATATATATATTACAACTATACTCTTTAAGATTCAAACGCCCTTTTTCACAATTTAAAAACCAACAAATATTTTGCGTTTTTTTGCAGATGTTGGTAGATATAAGCTATATAAACATAACCTGTAAGTTTCAGCCCTCAAAATTCATCCGTTAGTTAATTATCCGCTAGTAATGTACGCGATTCGCACCTGCGATCAACAATTGTAACAGTGTACTACGTCACGCTAGGTTCAAAGTTGAAAGTCTGCTTTTCTCGTGCTAAAGTAGCACTCTTTTTCAGAACCATGAGAAATGCAGACTTTAACGTCCAAATAACCCGAACTGTCACTCATTCTCTCTCTCTCACTCTCTCTCTCTGTTTGGTGTCGACGGCTGGCAATGTTGTGAATGGTCCACTAGCGTGACATAGTACACTGTTTATAAATTCTCTGAATAAAATTCAGGAGAATTATACAATTATCAGTATAGATTTGTTACTGTAATGTTAAAAATCTAATTAGATGTATGTGCATTTATTTATTAAACTGTAAAATACACATTGTAATTATTATGTGGGTTTCTGTGTTGATCTGACTCCAGTTAATTACAGTATACGCTCATTTCCCCGTGTCAGTCGAGGAGGAGGGATTGCTGTCATCTTTAAAACATCTCTCCTGAGTCACCTTGCGTTTGTTAATGATCTCCCTTTTATACACTCGTCATTTGAATTTGTTAATGTAAGACTCTCACTACCAGACAGAGAAGTTCACCTTATGTGTTTATACAGATCACCACCAAATATAACCAACAAATTGACAGATAATATGTTTCTATCGGAATTTCATGATCTGCTTGACCACTGCAATACGCTCAGTGGCATACCTGTGGTAGTGGGTGACTTTAATGTCCATTTTGATGAGGAAAACCATCAGTATACCAAGAAAATAACAGATCTGCTTGATGTCTTCCAGTTCACCCAGTCTGTCACTGAGCCAACACACATGAAAAAGCATATCCTGGATTGGGTGGTGCACAAACCTGTTGATCAAGTGATACGTACAGTTACAGTCTCCAATGTGCTCTCTTCAGACCATTACTGTGTGCGGTTTGATCTGTCAGCCAGCCACCCACCGCTCACACCAGTGTTTCGCACTCTTCGTCGTATTCGTGACATGGACATGTCTATGTTTCGTGAAGATCTGAGAACTGAACTTGCTCTCTGCCCCTCAACTTCTGCTGAAAGGCTCGTGGCTGTTCTCCGCTCCGTGCTGGAAGTTCACAGCCATGGTACCCTAACAATCGTGTTGAGCTGCGGAGAGCTAAGGCGGAGCGTCGACGAGCTGAGAGGTTGTGGCGTAGGTCTGGGCTGACTGTCCACAAGCAGCTACTAAGTGCTGCCAAGCGTTCAGTCATTCACCTTGTTCATTCAGCCAAAACTGCATTCATTCGTGCTCACATCGGCACTTGCTCGTCGAGTCGAAGCCTGTTTAAGACCTGCAACCATCTGCTGGGCCGCACTAACAGGCCGCAAGTGCCTGCAGTCATTGCACCTGCTTCACTCCCTGAGGCCTTCAGCAAGTTTTTTGTCCGGAAGATTCTTGACATTCGGCTTAAACTTGATCAGCTGTCTGTGCACAATCCTGCTAGTCACATCGACCATCTGGCAAGGCCACAGTGCTCTTTTTCTTCCTTTCAGCCGATCTCGGAAAGCGAGCTTAAGACCATGATACTCCAGTCAAAACCCACAACCTGTCCACTGGACCCAGTTCCCACCCCTCTACTGGTAGACTGTCTTGACGTCCTACTTCCTGCCCTAACAGAAATAGTCAACGATAGCTTGACTTCTGGCATTTTCCCTTCCACCTTTAAAACAGTCTTAGTGAAGCCGCTGTTAAAAAAGCCTACCCTCGACATCAATGTATTAGACAATTACTGTCCAGTCTCAAACTTACCATTTCTGTCTAAAATCCTTAAGAAAATAGTTCTCAAGCAACTTCTATCCCATCTGAACTCTGAAAACTTGATTTCTCCATCACAGTCTGCTTATCGCCCTTTTCACAGCACTGAGACTGCTCTGCTAAAAGTGACAAACGACATTTTGTCTGCTCTGGATAGAGGTGACATCTCATTTCTCACCATGTTAGACCTGTCTGCTGCCTTTGATACCATAGATCACACTACTCTCATTCACAGACTCAGTACTCTCTATGGCATCTCGGGCTCCCCACTCACCTGGTTTCAGTCATATCTCTCAGATAGGACTCAGTCAGTTATAGTGGATGGCTGCGTGTCTTCACCTGTGTCTATTCACTCAGGAGTCCCACAAGGCTCTGTACTTGGTCCCATCCTCTTCATCTTGTACATGAAGCCACTTACCACTCTAATTCAATCGCACTCTATATCCCATCAATCCTTTGCTGACGACACCCAGCTGTATACCCGTTGTTCTCCTTCTCAGGCTCACACTACTATCCAGAGCATCCAAGATTGTATTTCGGATATTAGGCTATGGATGACCCACAACAAGTTAAAGCTAAATGACGGAAAAACAGAAGCTTTACTTTTTACAAAGAGGAGAGCCAGGGTTTACTCGTCACTGCCTGTTTCTGTTCGGGTAGGCGATGCCGATGTTCCTTTTGTAACTTTGGCACGTAATTTAGGTTACATAATGTCCGCTGACATGTCTCTTGATAAACATGTCTCTCACATTTGTCGATCTGCATACTATGAGCTCCGGAAGATCAGCTCCATTCGCCATACTCTGCCCGTCTCAATCATCAAAATTCTTATCTGCTCGTTTATTCTGTCTAAATTAGACTACTGCAACTCTGTTCTTGCTGGCTGTCCTCAATACCTCCTTGATAAGCTTCAGAAGGTCCAGAACTCAGCTGCTCGTCTCGTTTTCCGGACTCGCAAACATGATCATGTCTCACCACTTCTTCGCTCTCTTCATTGGCTACCAGTTAAAGCTAGAATAGACTACAAGCTCTCCACTCTCTCCTATGGTTTCTTCGAAGGTCACTCCCCAAGCTACTTTGATGAAATCTTGTCTGTCAAATCTCCTGCCCGAAACCTTCGCTCCTCATCAGACTCCCGCATTTTATCCCTCCCTCTCACAAAGACAGTCATATATGGACAACGGATGTTCTCCCTTTGTGCTGCTCAGCAGTGGAACTCTCTACCACACCACATTCGCCACTCAGCCTCCAAGGCTGCATTCAAACGCTCTCTTAAAACATGTCTTTGTACAAAGTACTATTCCTGACTTGTACCTCATCTTTATGTTGTCCAGTGTCTCTATGTGTACCTCACTGTCTATTGGTTGTTATGTTTCTTTCTATCAAATTGTACTGCGCAGAGAGTGCGATCTATCTTATTCGTGATTCTGCGCATTATAAGTTCGCATAATAATAATAATAATAATAATAATAATAATAATAATTATTATTATTATTATTACATAGTAGGCTTTTAAAAGTATCTCCGCATTTCTAGCCTGTGCGTGTCGTCTGCTGGTTTTCACGTCCTTGTCAAAAGTTTTTTCCCTTTTTTGGTATATCTGTGCAGAGATCTGTATACATATATCTGTCTGTATATTTCTCTACAGAGATCTATGATTTGTGGTATTAAAAGATTAAGAAAAAAATTAATGTTGGGAAATGTAGCCGATGTGCTTCAAGCAATAAATGATGTCAAATAATTCACACTCTCTTTCTCTCTCTATCTTTATGGTAAATTAGCAGAACGCTCTCTTATCACACCTGCCGTGATTCAGGAGGGTAGTCTTTGGGAATATTTCAACTTTCACTGATGATGACAAATCACTAACAAAAGTAGAGAATAAAGACTTCCTGCAATTTCTTTTTTATTTACACCTGACACAATTACCCCACAAACATAAATCTTGTTTTTCCTGTGAGTTGAGATACGCTATAATGCGAACACAGAGTAAGTCATTCACTGAAGAGTGTCTTCTATGTAAAGCTGTCAACACAAAATACACAGCAGTCTACTCAAGATGCGGCCCGCGGTCTGCCAAACTGTGGAGTGCACTTGTTCTCATTTTTGTATCTCGCCTAGGTTAATTTGATTGAAATTTAATTTATCAAGTCATCGTCAGAAATCGGCAGTCCGTAACATTTTAACATAGAGACAAAAAGATGACATATAACACGGCTGACATGTCTGATGGAGTCGCTAGAGAGCATCGGAATGACTGGTTATAAAGTTTTATTGTGAGCAAACTCACACAGCTTCACTTTAGACAATAAATTCGGTAAGTGAACGCCATTGTGTATTCATTGGTTGTCCTATCCATTATCACTAGGTTTGTTGTGTTATCAGCTGGCCTGGGAATTGGGTATTTTACTGGCCCATGGCATAGCTTAGAATTTTTAGACCGACCCGCAGAAAGAAAACTTTGCCTCTGGTCTACTCACACTCATGGAACGGAAATTCCCCGTTGAAGCGAATGATTAGCATCCCTGAAGTCAAGTAACCTTACTCATTTGATCTATGGCGTATAAGTGATTTCTCTCTTTTACTGCTAAGTGTTCTTAAAATCTTATCGATTAATCTGTAGTAATCCACCTGTTTACAATGTATTCTGAAAACATAGATTACCACCTCTGTTAATACTAGTACAGTATTGTTATACCTCTGTAATATAGCAACCGTTCTTTGAGATAACGTAAGATAGTCTTAGTTGCTAACGTGTTGATAGATACCCAACAATTATTAATCGAAACTGCACAACATGCTCAAAACTTTTTAAACATGTATAAAAGTAAATGACAATGACAATGACCAACTTTATTTATCCCAGTGGGCAATTTGAATATGGGCATGTGCTCTAGTTCAACAGTGAATGGAAAAAAACAAAAAAACCAAAACATATATATCTATATAGATTAAAAAAAAAACTTTCAGGGAAATCAAGTATACATATACAACATCACACACGCGCACACACACCACTGACAGCTCTTCTAACATTAAGCAGCTGGACTGCAGATGGCACGAATGATTTTAGGTGTCTGTTACTCTTACATATAGGCATGGCATAACGTTTACCTGAGCTTAATAATAAAAATTCTTTTGTTAGTACATGTTCAGGTAATGATAAAATGCATGAAGCTTTCCGTACTGTTTGCTGGTTACAAAAAGAAGCTAAATCCCTCTGTCTGATACCAATTATCTTAGAACAGATGTTCACAACACTGTTCAGACTGTTCCTATCATGGACAGAGAGATTGCGAAAGCAGCATACAAATGAGAAAGATAAGAGACTCTCAATGAATGACTGGTAAAAACGGGCTAAGATTACGTGACTAACTGAAAAACTCTTTAATTTATGCAAAAGATACATTCTTTGTTGGCCACGTTTAACAATGTGTTCGGTGTTTAAGTTCCATTTGAGCTGGCTATCAAAAATAGTTCCCAGATACCTGAAGGAGTTAACAACTTCAACAGGTTTACTATGAATCACACTGGGAATAACAAAATCCTCTTTGATCTTCCTAAAGTCTATAACTATTTCTTTAGTCTTATATACATTCATCTCTAGATAGTTCTCATCGCACCACTGTACAAAATTCGTTAAGGCATTACCATGATCTGTTGTGTGTTCCTGTAAAAGAGTCAACAATGCAGTGTCATCAGAGAACTTGATGAGGTAGCTATTCTCCTCCGTGCTTCTGCAGCTGTCAGTGTACATGATAAATAACGAGGGTGATAGACAACAGCCCTGTGGGGAGCCAGTACTTGTAAAAACTGTGTCAGAATAATTACTATTAACATAAACCCTCTGCTGTCTACAAGTCAAAAATCCACTATCCATAAAACCAGTTTATGTGGCAGGTCAAAATCAAAAATCAGTCTCAAAGCCAGAAGGTGTGGTTGCACTGTATTGAATGCAGAACTAAAATCTGCGAAGAGTAATCTGGCATGTGACTTGGGCTTTTCTAAATGTTTATACAGTGTGTTCAGAATGAATAACTTGACATCGTCAACACCCCTCCCCTTCCTGTAAGCAAATTGCAGTGGGTTCAGTTTATTCTCTACAGATGTTAAGATGAGAGTTTTGACAATTTTCTCAAGAGTTTTTATTACAAGGGAGCTATTGGCCGAAAATGATTGGGTTGGCTAGGATTAGGATTTTTAGGGAGAGGGACGATGTTAGACAGTTTCCAGAGTGCTGGAATGTGCCCTGAGTCGAGAGAGAGTTGAAAAAGATGTTGAAACACTCCTCCCAACTGAACATTACAGGAGTGCAGGACACGCCCACAAATCCCATCAGGCCCCTGCGACTTGTTGATGATGATGATGATGATGATGATGATGATGATGATGATGATGATGATGATGATGATGTACAGATGTTCACATGATCACATACATATTCATTATATATATATATATATAATGCCTGTTTAGAAATTGCACACCTTCAGTTTATTATCAAGTTAAAAATTAATGGATAAATTTCAGGAAAACAGTACAATTTTCAGTATAGTTTTTTTTACCTCTTAGTTATCTCTGCATTATGTTGTTAAACAATTAAATACACACTAGTGTACAGGTTATCTTTATATATTGAATGTGTGTATAACAATGTATTAATTTTATGGATTTATGATTAGTAAACTTTTCAATCTCCGCATTTCGAGCCTCTATGTGACGTCTGCTGGCTTTCGTGTTCTTCTCGCAAACTTTTATTTTCTACTCGACAGGTGTGTCTGTGCAGAGATATGTATGCATATATCTGTCAATAGATTTGTCTGTAGAGATGTCTGATCTGTGGTATTAAAAGATAAATAAGAAGAAATTAATGTTGGGAATTGTAGCCGATGTAGTTCAAGCAATAAAAGGTTTCATATAACACACTCTCTCTTTCTCAATCTATCTTTAAGGTAAACTAGTAGAAGGCTCTTTTCTCACAGCAGCTGGTCTTTTTGAATATTTCAGTTCTCGCTGGTGACGACGAACTCACCAAGAAAAGTAGAGAATTAAGACTGTGTGTTTCAAGCAGTAAAAGATGTCATATAACAAAGTCTCTCTTTCTCTTTCTATCTTTATGGTGTATTAGCAGAAGGCTCTCTTCTCACAACTGCCGTGACTCAGGGGGCTGGTCTTTGGCAATATTTCAACTCTTGCTGGTGATGACGAACTCACTAACAAAAGTAGAGAATGAAGACTTCCTCCAATTTTTATGTTTATTTACACCTGATACAATCACCACAGAGACATCTCGCTTTTCCTGTGGCTTGTGATATTCTCCAGTGCGCACAGAGAGTAAGTCATTCATACTGAAGAGTGTCTTCTATTTAAAGTTGTCAACACGAACACACACCAGTCTACTCACACGCATGTAACGGAAATTCCCCGTTAAAGAGAACGGTTTGCAAACGGGAGCAGTCAGGTAAGCTTGCTCAATGATCTGAGGCGATTTCGCTCTTTTATTGGTAAGTGGTCTTAAAATCTAATCGATTAATTTGCAGTAACAAACCTTTTAACTATGCATTCTGAAAATTAGATTTTAACTTCTGTTAATACCTAATCGTTCAGCTTTGTAATATAATAATCGTTCTTTCAGAAAGTGTTGATAAATACACAACAGTTTGTAATCGAAACGGTATACCATTCTCAAAATCAAAGGATCAAGTATACACGAGTGCAGAAAAGTAAAAAAAAATAAATTTAGTATTCCGTAATAAATCAGCATTTCTTTGCTTTTTAGGCATTTTACGACACTCTGATACTCGTATTTATTATAGAGACGACAGACATAATACTGTAGCATAGTCAAGGGAAACTACTACCTGATAACTACTCTATTTTCTTGCAACATTACTTCCCATTTTAACAATAACTTGGTCAGGATTCTGCATTGTATTGTAGCCTATTACACCCTTACATCAATTGTACTTATCTTACAGTGCTTGTCACCTTTATTTGTATGACTACTCCGATCAGCCTTTATCCTCGTTCATCATTTATCATCGTCGGCTTTGATGATTGTGGTTTATTTATCAGCCGCTTAAGGTTTGCAACTAAGGTTGGCATATGGTGGGAAGCCCTGCTAGGTAAAGAAATGGAGAAATTCGGGGCTAGCGCGCGCGCGCACACACACACACACACACACACACAAACACACAAACACACACACACACACACACACACACAGAGTGAGGGACCGGACAGGCCCACACATTTTATACTCTACATCACTATACACTATATTGTTATTTAAACAAATAATTACCAGTGGGCTGCAAAGGTCACAGCGATTAATGTCAAAAAAGTAATCACCAAATCATTTTTTTTCGCTAAAAAAGATTTTGATTTCAGCTAATAGACGTTAGTCATGAAACTCAAGGCCTTTAAATACAAATCACAAAGTCAAAGACCACGGTATACACACTTTCCTAAAGTCTACAAGTGATCCATCGTCTCTGATTATTGTCTTCAAATGGAATCGTGTTCCCCGGTAACCAGACACATGTTTTGGATGCCATAGTTTACACAGATTCTTTCTTCTGTTTAGACTGTTATTGTGGCGGGTCGCTTGGTTCTCCCGCACGTATTTTCTTTCTCACTGATTGTCTCCCACTAAACACTCTTCTCTTTTCTCGCTCTGCTGTTTTATAGATTGAAGAGAAGCGTTAGCAGTTTCAAAATCAATCAATCAATCAATCCTCTTCGTGCTAGTTGCACATAAGGCCTCAACCAGAGCCCGCCACTGATGTCGATCGGCTGAAACTCGCTCCAGGAGACCCCATGTCCAGCCCTTTCCTTTCATCTCCCTTTCCACTGTTCTTCTCCAGGTTTGCTTTGGGCGGCCTCGTTTTCTTCGGCCGTCTGGAGTCCATCGTAGGGCGATTCTGGAGAGGTCTGCTGTCTGCTGGCGAAGCAAATGTCCAATCCATCGCCAATGCCTTCGTTGAACCTGCGTGGTGATGGATTCGGTTTAAGTTCTTCGGTGGAGTTCTTCATTGGTGATGGTGTTTGGCCAAAAGATGTTAAGTATGCGCCTGAGGCATCTGTTTTGGAAGACGTCAAGCCTGTTACCGATGTTTTTGGTCATCTTACATGATTCTGATCCATAAAGGAGGGTGCTTATCACATTCGACTTAAACATTCTCAGTTTTTTCTTCTGGCTGATGTTTTTTCGCCTTCCATGTGCTCCTGAGTGAGGCGAAGGCCTGGCTGGCTTTCGCCAGTCGGGCTCGAATCTCCACCTCCGCATCCCCGGTGTTTGAAATCTTGCACCCAAGATAGGTAAAACTGTCAACTTCCTCAATCTCTTCTCCATTTAGTTTGATGTTTTCTTGGACTCTGGCGTTCAGTGTCATACTTTTCGTTTTCTTTGTGCTGACCTTCAAGCCAAGGTTTCCAGCTGTTTATGAGAAGGCATTTGTTTTCTCCTGCATGTCTTGGTGGCGGTGTGACAACAGGGCAATGTCATCGGCAAAGTCGAAGTCTTCCAGCATTGTTGTTGCTGTCATAGTCATGGTCCATTTGATCCCTCTCCTCTCTCTGTCGGTGGAAGTCTTCATAATCCAGTCCATGGCCAGGATGAAGAGGAACGGCGATAGAATGCAGCCCTGCTTCACCCCAGTACTGACGTTGAAGGGGGCTGTGAGCTCAGTGTCACAGACCACCTGAGATTTGAAGTCGCTGTACAGCATAGCAACAACCTGGACAAGTTTTGCAGGGACTCCATAATGCCTCAGGATCTTCCATAAGGACTCGCGGTGGATGCTGTCTAAAGCCTTCTCCAGAAGTTGTTGTACAGCGGTGCGTTCCACTCATTGCTCTGCTCCAGAATCTGACGCAGAATGAAAATGAGTTCAGAGCAGGATCGCCCAGGGCGAAATCCTGCTTGCTGGGGCGGAGGTCTTTCTCAACGGTTGCCGTCAGTCTTGACAAAACAATCTTGCTGAAGACCTTGCTGGTGATGGAAAGAAGTGTTATACCCCTCCAGTTATTGCAGTCTCCAAGATCTCCTTTCTTGGGTAACTTGAAGATGAGCCCTGTCTTCCATGCATCGGGGATCTGTCCCGATTCCCAAACTTGCCTGAAGATTTCAGTCAACATGGGAGCTGTTACATTCACATCTGCTTTCAACATCTCTGCTGTTATTCCATCTGCCCCTGGTGCTTTGCCGCTTTTCATTGCCCTGATTGCTGCTGCCACTTCTTCCAGGCTTGGCGGGTCTGTGCAGATGTCAAGGTCTGTATCTGCTGGCTGGATGTCTGCGAGCTGAGGGGGGTCTAGCCTGTTCAGAACCGACTCAAAATGTTCCCTCCAGCGCTGTAGTTTTTCTGCCTCTCCCTGGACAACATTTCCGTTCATGTCTTTCACTGGTACTTCACTGCTTTTGAACCTGTTGTTCAGCTGTTTATTGATTTTATACAGTGTCTTCAGGTCAGTTTTTGTGCTGCTTCTTCTGCTTCATCTGCCAGTTTCTCTATGTAGTCCCTTTTGTCGGCTTTGATCATCCTCTTTACCTCTTTGTTTATTTCTGTATATCTTTGTCTGTAATGTTCTTTCAGACGTTCAGATCTGGTGTTGTTGGTTTTCTGCTTGGTTAACTTTCTCTCTTCTATCCTTTTCCATCTCGCTTCTCTGATCCACTGTTCTTTCTTTTTTCGTTAGAAGCCCAGTATTTTCTCTCCTGTTTCCTGTAAGACTCGATTGAAGTCCTCTAAGGTCATGTCCTGTTGGTCCCCTAGTGCCTGGAACCTGTTCTTTACTTCCACTACAAAGGCCCGTTTGGTGGCTGGGTCCTTCAGTCTGCCGGAGTCCACTCTCTGCTGACGTGCCTGTTTTCCTCGCGATCGACGTAGCTTCAGAGAAACTGCGGCTATCACAAGAGTGTGGTCACTGGCAACGTCTGCTCCTCTGTAGGCTCTGACATCTTGAAATAAGCTCCTCCATCTTCGGTTGATGATGACATGGTCTATCTGGTTTTTTGTGATCCCGTATGGTGATGTCCACGTTGCCTTGTGGATGTCTTTGTGTTGGAAGAGTGTTCCTCCAATCAGTAGATTGTTTTCTTCACAAAAGTGTGCCAGTCTCTCTCCGTTGTCATTGATGGTTCCAATTCCATGCTTGCCCATGATATGCTCCCTGCAGGTATTGCCACTTCCCACCTTGGCATTGAGATCGCCGGTGATGAGCAACATATCATGGGCTCGGACGCTCTCCGTGGCTGCCTGGAGCTGATCGTAAAAAGCATTCTTGTCTTCTGCCTCGGAGTCTTCTGTTGGTGCATAGCAAACTAGCACTGTCAGCTTGGTGTACTTTGAATGGAATCTTGCTCTCAGAAGCCTGATTCCATAAGGCTTCCATTCCAGCAGTGTCTTTTCAGTTTCCCTATTGAGGAGTAGTGCTACTCCCTCAGAATGTTGGTCGTCTGATCTTCCTGAGAACAAGATAGTCCATCTGACCTCGCTGACTGCCAGGATGTCCAAGTTGTAACTGTTAAACTCCTTGACTAGTTGGGGCAACCTGCCAGTCTGGTACAAGGTCTGGACGTTCCAGCACCCCACCCTCAACTTCTGCTTCGGCTTCAGTAAATCCACCATCGGGGCGCCAGCTCCCTCTCGGGTTTGACTGTCGTCCGTCATCAGTCCAGTTCCCTGGTGTGTTTCATTACCTTCGCCATCCGTAATGAGTACTCTGGTTTTGGTTTCTGTAACACGTATTTTTTTACATGGTCGGGTTGTTAGCCCTACCACAACCTAATTTACCTCTAGGTGAGGTGTCCACCTTAGTCGCCTCTTACGACATGCCTGGCTGGACAGCATGGACCCTATTTTTACAATGCTCGCTAGGCAAGCATACCCCGGGATCCCACGGGGGGTTAGCAGTTTCACTAAATAAGTAATTCTGCTTCTTGATCACTATTTTTTCGTAGAAATGTTATTTGTTCACTTTTGCGCATGCACAGTATTTTAGGAAATACAAGTATACAAACAGAGAGAGGGGCTCTTTGAAGTCACTTCTTATGTGACAGCTACGTATTGTCACTAGTAAAAGTGTATAATGAGAACTTTCATTGTGTAATTTTATACACTTACTTTTAGTATGCTAGTCGCTTATTAATTTCAAATACATCGCATGCACTGTTTATATTTTTTATAGTTTGCTAACCACGATGGCGACAGGATCAGTTCAGCACAGCGAAAGAGAGTGTCCGGTGTGCATGAATGACTTCGAGACACCAAAGATCCTACCGTGTGGTCACCTCCTGTGTTTAAAATGTGTCACTCCATTGTTGAAATTGCACTTTGGTGCTGTTTGTCCGCTGTGTAGATATTCATTATTTAAGCATCAATGTAGTATATTCATGGGGCAATCATATGTCGCCGACGACCTGCCGACAGATTACACGATGGAAGCGCTGGTGCAGAGCGCTCGTGTACTGGCTAAAGATCTCGTATGCTGCACATGCGATGTCAACAACAAGGCTGAATTTATCTGTTTGCAGTGCCTGGACATAATGTGTTCATCCTGTCACAAGATACACAAGAAGATGTCGATGAGCCGCAGTCACGATGTGGAGAGTCTCAGCACTGTGACACCTGAACGTCTGGCTGCTAGCGGCCCTGCACTGTGTGCTGACCACGGGGAAAAACAGTCTCTCTTTTGTCAAGATCACGGAGTTGCTCTCTGCTCAACCTGTAAAGATGAAAGTCACAGTCAATGTCAAGCAGTTAATAAGCTCGACGACGAAATGACGACAGCAAAGAAATCACTGGACACGTTGATTGACCGGCTAAATAAGGAGGAGCAGGAGCTGAAACAAATTATAGCTGATATGGACTCACGTATCAATGACGTGAGCATCAGCAAACAGGAAGACATGGCACAGATAGACGAAGCATGCAACCGTCTCCAAATTTTGGTGGAGGATTTCCGCATTGCTAATAAAAGAAAAACTAAAATGTTTCATAAAACTTGCAAACAACGACTAAATTCCATCAAGAACGCGTACACCGAACAGCTGGCAAGTGTCATATCACATAGGCTCATCCTCCTTCGGTCCAAAGAAGTGGCGGCACGACCAGCACTGATCCACGTGACGAAGGCTCTGACAAGCAGAGTCAACAACTTTAAAGACAAACGCTATCGTCCTTTGACCCCTAAAAGAGTTGGGACACGTTGTGAAGATAAAGTCCGAGAGATCGAGGAAATGCTTACCAAAGGCTTCTAGCAATCGTGGCATGAAAGAGTTAAAATAAATTGATACAATATTTCTCTTCTTCGTGATAAATATATAGTTCCGATACCTATGACTAGGTATATGGACAAGAAAAAGTTTCTGAGAAAATAACCAGAATTGATTATTAATTTTTATTGCATAACATTAACAATTCACAGATGTAAAGTTTTATTAATTTAATTATTTGTTGGATCTCCTGAAGTTAGAAGACGTACTGCAAGATGAAAAGTGAGACTTGTAACTCTTCTAAGATCAAATTATCAGTTATAGTTGGTCACCACATCGGCACTTCGATAAGCGACGAGTATGTCGGTCATCATGTCAAGATGACTTTGATGTAAAATTTCATTTTTTTTTCAAGGAACGTAAAGACACTTGGCCTAACTTAGCATTTGCTTAAGTATAATCTTCCAAAGCAAGCTGTTTGGATCTTGCAACACTGGCACCAAAGAGGTCACGGGTGATGGTGGATGATCTTATCATGCAAAGTTAAAGAAGCAACTGCATCGAAGACGGAGATGACTTTCTCTTTTCGCTGGGCAACATCAGCACTCAACGCACTCCGGCGACTTCTGATGCAAAGCGAAAGATGTGAAATCTCCAAGTTTGTTTTTACCAACTCTGTCATAGAACTTTCGAATTCTGAGGACAGTATTTTATCTTACATTGCTGGTTACACCGTCAAAAGGTACAAAGAAAAGTGTGTCCAGAATGTAAAGAAATTATTACGGGAAAGCAAGAAGGACCTATAAGTGAGACCCTGTTGTTAATCCAGCAGGTATCTCATGAAAGAGATTGCCTAGTAGTCCCAAAAAGTCAGCTAGTGACGGTGGTTGGAGGATGTGGAAATTATATTCAGAAAATATGAACAACACATGAACCAAGTGAGAACTCAATTTCTGGAATGTTATGAACAGAAACTGAGTTTGCTCCATGTCCCTCCGACAAATGCAAACCAAGCAGTTTCGTCGTTCAATCGTTTTAAAGTATCAACTGCATTTTGCACTGAAAGAAAACTATAGACACTTTTCTGCAGCGTCCACAATTAAAACAGAAAAATTTTAAAACTGCAACATCTGTAAATATACCTGTACATATTTTATATTTTTGCAAAGGCCCTGGGTGTAAAGAGGTTTTAGATATGTAACAACCATAATCTATTCGTGTGAAAAAAATCTAGATTAGAGTAACTTGCAAAATCTTTGCTGATGTTTACATAAAACTTTTTTTTATTTTATTTTGTTCTTCTTCCTTTCTAAATTATAGAAGTTGCTCTTTTGTAATGTGTTTTCAAGATCGATTTCCGAAAAGTATGCAAGCGTGCGCTCCTGACTGACTCTGTGTGTGTGTGTGTGTGTGTGTGTGTGTGTGTGTGTGTGTGTGTGTGTGTGTGTGTGTGTGTGTGTGTGTGTGTTGCAAGCGGTATCATCCAACAATCCTTACACAGGTTTTGTCCCTGACTGAAACTCGTGGTCGATATATTCGAGATGAGATGGATATCAGAAGAGATGAGTGGAGGGAAATATAACCTTTTTAACCTTTTCTGAAAATTACTATAGCTTCCTTAGAATGTCTAACTTGTTTTTACTCATCAAAGATGCAGATTCCCACTATTTCTGTTACTCTCAAACTCTAACAAACGATCGCAATAACTTCAATAAGTCCTACACACAATTGCTCCCGCATGCATACGACAAATAACAAATAAACAACACCTTGACGAACCAACGAAGTCGAATGTGAAGAAAAGTTGATACCGTTTATCTTCATCTGTAACCAAGATGAACAAATGAGACGTTTGACCTACAGCTGTAGTCACAGAGATGGAGAGTGAAAGCAGTTATGTTGGACAGTGGTCAGAAAGGTGGAAGCCGGGAGGAAGTACATTGATTAAGAAGCTGCACACAGATAAAATCACAGCTCGTCAATCGGATGGTAGAGGAAGAATGTTATTATTTCGTTAATTACAGGTTGCTTAAAACAAGTGTTTGCTCACTCGCAGAAATATAAATAATTTATCTGTAATATTTTATGCGACTGCGAACACTAGATGTGGCTATTAACTTAGCCCTTCTTACAGAATTATGAACGAATAACAGGTCTAACTTTTTTTATCAAACCAATATTATAACGTGCATAAAAAATGGCTCTCTCAAAATGAGCGCAACTTTGTCTGTGGATTTTTTGTTTGAACGGCATAAAACACACAAGCTTTGGTTACACCAATACAGCCTATGGTTTTATCTAATTAAATAAAGTTCTGTATGTTTCAGTGGAAACAATAATAAACTAGCACAAAAGAAAGAGGATAACCTTAAATCAGTATACAATAAAAGGATGCATTGGATAGCAATAATAAAAAATCCATAAGCAATAATAAACGTGTAATTTACGATCACGTAGGAGCTATCGGCCCTAAAGATAAGTGTGAGATATAGACAGAATACGAAGGACGGAAGGAAAAACAACTAGGCAGACAAGCAATAAAAGACAAACATACATGTAGAAGACACAAAGAGGAATCAGGGAACAAACAATAAGGATGTCACAAACCTGCATAGGAAGACCAGCAGGCGGACAAGTCAAGTGACTATCGTCACAACTATTGGCAACTATGTTGAATTAACTTTTTATTGACTAGGTCTATACCCAGATCAAAGGGGAAGTGAGCAGCAACAACAGCACCATCCTGAATATAAGCTAAAATGTTACAACAATTCTTTATATCAAAAAACATTATTAAAGCAACACCATTTGATAATTGTTATTAGCTGTGATCCATACAGTATTCATCTATCAAATTATTTAAGTCGGAGAGGGATGAGACATGGATCTGTCTTCAAGGGATGAGAATGTCAATTACTAATCAGCTAGTAGTCATAACTTATGTTTCTAGAACCAACCATACACATCAAATATGTTGTGACATTTGTGCTTTTGAAGACTTGCTTTTGACATCAAGCAATGCATTTTGATTAAAATTACTTCGGTAGTGCTGTACAAGATATATAACAATAGCACCTTAAAAGATTCGATGGTAGGGAGATGACAAATTCGATTATTGTGTACTAAAAAAACAAATGCAAGACTAATGTGTACTTCTTTCACTGATTGATCATTTAAAGGTCCAGGGACACAGTCTACAGACTACCTTAAATGCCTTTGAAAGTATACACTCTCCTGTAATTAAATTTATTAAAATATTTCAAAATTTTAACTAAATATGCTTGTATAATGGTAAAATGCAAGCCGTTTCGCACGGAAGTGTTCGTTTGCTGCCTGGCCTCTCAGAGAATCTCGCGCGCATGCGCAGGGATTCATGATGAAAACCCACGGAAAACAATGTCCCGAGTGTGATCACAATCGCTGTCCATCTTCTAAATAAAAGCCTTCTGAAAAAAATGCCACGCGAATGTGCTGCTAGCGATTGTCGTGAGCTTGCTGTCAAAGGCTCTCCTTACAGCTTACACCAATTCCCGAAAAATCAAGAGCTTCGTCTGCAGTGGGCACTCGACATCAGTAGAAAAGTTCATGAGACGGGAAAGCTGTGGATGCCTTGCGAGCACGATGTCGTCTGCTCTAAACACTTCACAGACAAGTGCTTCACGATGCAGTATCGTATTCACCAAGGATATCGTAGGATTAGCAGCACATTTGTTCACAGTCCTTCTCTCCTGGCCATCCTTCACATTTGCCACACTGACAGATGGGATTAGATCTGACTAATAAATAAAAATTGAAGAGACAATAACACTGACATATTTGTTTCTGTGCTTTTGTAAGCCAACATGTATTTCTGAAAATAAAAATGCATTTGTTATACAAGTTTCTTGTATTAAATATCGATTTCAACTCTTGTTTGCTTTTAAATTGATTTTCCCATACTTTTGACTTGCGAAGTTAATCATCTATAGCATACTAAGCATAAATTTTCTTCACTACTTATAGTCACCTGTACAAAACAATAGACTCTTCAAAGCATATAAATTTGCTAAATAAATAAAAATAAGAGAGCGTATGTGTATATTTTATAACAAGTTGTAATACAATTTTCTATGGCCTAACACAATCACACGTGCATAACACGGGCTGTTGCATATAGTTGAATGAAAACAAAATGTATAATAACTTCTTTGAGACTGAGGAACAGAATTTAGAACATTTTCAAGAACATGAGTTTCAAGAAGGAAAGTTAATACAGATGTAAACATCAAATTATTTTTTATCTACCTTTTTGTTTACCTTTCCGTTTCTGTCACTAATGGGGTATCGTCGGTCGTCTCTGTTTCGTTATCGCTAGATTCCGACCACGTGATTCCTAGATCGTAGTTGGACGCTAAGGGGTCGTATGGCTGAGCCATATTGTTGTATTTAAGAGATGACAGAGATTGCGTGGTGCACAAGGCCGAAAGCAGCTTTGAGGAAAACACGAAAATCCTCCTGAGGATGACGTCACGAGAAGTAGTTTCGGTCAAGAGGTCGCGCACTCTCTTTTTTGCATGGCAGCCTCTCCACGCCTAGAAAAGTACCGATTCAACTTTGTTTTAGCGCATTAAACACACTTCTAGTGACAATAATGTACTAATCCGTCTTCGTAAGGCAAGTAAACAGTTCAAATTTTATCAAGAAATTGATTATTGTGTGTAGTTCACTGTTAATACCGAGTACAAGACGATTTTGCATTTGAAGCGAGCTGTCACTGGACCTTTAAGGCTGTCTACCTATTACAACACCTCTAAGCTAGCACATACGCCACCCCCGTTCGTTGCGTAAGGGCCCTTAGGCTTGTCAACTAGCCACCCTAGACCAAATTGATACTTCTCTATTCAGGTTACCACATGACAAGGGTAGACAAATGTAAAGATGAGAGCAAAAGTCGTGTGATACGTCTGCGTATTTTGTGCAGCAAGTGATCATCCTCCAATGAAAACGAAAGTAAAGAAGCAAAGTAATGAAAGTATTATGTGTTAAAAAACAAAACAAAAATGATAATTTAAAAGAAAACGCTAACCCATTTCCATGAACCATCTTTACGGGAATTCCCAGATTAGTTGACATACTTATAAATTCCACGATCCTGGTATTGTAATGTCATAGCACAGTCTGTCGTCACAGCGAGGAGACTCTAAGGAGAAGAGTTCTCGACTACTTAGTCTGGAGTATTGAGGTAACTGTTAGACCAGGCAGATTCAAGCCTCTCCTAACTTGTTCATCTGAAGGAGCCGGTGGGTAAACTATACATGTTTATACCGCTTAACGTTAGTATATTCGCAAACAACCGGATCAATGTAAGCTGCAAACCGTCAGCTGCTAAGCAACTGTGTGACTTAAGTAGGTCAGCCGTTGCTGAATGACAGTCATTGTTATATGTACTCAGTGAAGTTCACAGTTGGCTTTTGCATTCGGAAATTTCTAAATGGCTTAAAGGGTAACGACTGCATACTGAACTGTTTGTTTTTACAAAAATATTACCTCCGCTTATAGCGGTTTAGCTGCTGGTCTTTCTACAAGAATACTTTATCCATTAGTGAAATCCGGAGCATTGTAAATAGTTTGTATTTAAAACTAGCTTTTGCAACTGGTAATACTGTTTAAATAAATCTGTCTATTCTCCCTTCCCCTCGCCAACTTTCCATCTCGCATATTTTGACCTAGAAACCTTGAAGTGTAAATATACTTTTCCACATACATTAAATTTACAAAAACTATATTGCTGGTATGCTTTGTATGATTTGTAGCTAAAACTCCAGGATGGCTCAGCCACACGAAAGAGAGTGTGCAGTGTGCACCAATGACTTCAACAAACCAAAGATTCTACCCTGTGGTCATCTTCTGTGCCGAGAATGTGTCATTTCCTGGATGGATTCAAAACCTAATGCTGGTTGTCCGCTGTGTAGATGTCCTATCGTAGAGCAGTCGAGGCGATGTTCCGCCGATACAGTTGACGCCCTGCCAACAGATTTTGTGATGGAAGCGCTGGTGGAGAGCGCTCGTGTGCTGAGTAAACATCACGTTTGTTGTGTATGTGAGGATGTCAAGGCTGAGTCTATCTGTATGCAGTGTCAGGTCATGTTGTGCTCAGCGTGTACCAAGGTTCATAAAAAACTTCCGATGAGCCGCAGTCACGATGTGGAGAGTCTCAGCACTGTGACACCTGAACGTCTGGCTGCCAGCCGCCCTGCACTGTGTGCTGACCACGGCGACAAACAGGCGGAATTCTTCTGCAGTGAGCACCGCCTCGCTGTCTGCTTAGCCTGTAAGTATAAAAATCACAAAGTATGCCCGGAACCAAACATTTTTGACGATGAAATAGAGTCAGCTCAAAACTCACTGAAGGACTTGACAAAGATTCTGGTAGAAGCGGAGCAGAAGCTAGAGCAGGCTATAGGTCAGCTGACGTCACGGCTACAGGAAGTTGATGTCAGTGAACAAGAAGACATGGCGCAGGTGGACAAGACATGTGACCGTCTTCAGAAGCTGGTGGAAGATTTTCGTAAGAAGTTGAAGGAAAAGACTCGCACGTCACATCTCAAAATCAAAAATTCGTTACATGACCTCAAGACTGACCCTAGCAACCGTCTAGGGAAGGTGACGTCACACAAACATATTGTAACTCGAGCCACGGCAGTGTCACCACGTCCTGTACTGATACACATGAGACAGACTCTGACAGACAGGGTCAACAGCCTGGACCTGAGCGCCGACTTGCAAGGAGACGTGTCGGCAAATTCCTTGTCAAGTGTAGAATGTTGTGAAGAAGTTGTGGAAAGGATAGAAAAGGAACTACGCAAGTTTGAGCAGCAGAGGACAGGGTCAGAGGTAAACTGTTTTGTATTTTATTATTAATTAGTTTTTTTAATAGTGATTGTAATTAGCAACTTTTCTTCGGTTTTTAGTTATCCTTTTCGAGGTCCTTTTTTTAAAAATCCCCCCTCTACCCTTGTATCAAAATCAAGTAAGCGAGAATGCGAGAGAGAAAGTGCGTGTGTGTGTGAACTCGCTCTCTGTTACTATAAGTAGCCTGTGGTATACGCTGTAGCCTGTGGACATGGATTATGAGAGATAAACAAAGAGTGTTTGTAACAATAATAATCTTAATTTTTATCTTTCATCCTCATGTCAGTTCCTCCATCTCTCCTGTCTCACAGTTTGTGTGTGTTTGATTGTTTATTTTATTGTATGTGTGCATGTGTATGTATGTTTGATGTGACGGCAAAATGTATTTCTTTCAGTTAAAGAACATTGAATAAAGCCTAAATGCAAATGATTAGTGCTTGATCAATCTTATGAAACTATATTTATTTTCTCACTCTTACAGTCATTTCTTTATTTAAAATTAAAAATTGTCGATTTTCTTCCTCACACTTAAATTTTAGAGCCATGAATGTTCTTTTCGATACTAAGAGTAATTCAGAAACACCAAGCATACTATATTTTTTTTATCTTGTATACATTATAAGGTGTTGTGATTATCGGTGTTCACTATGTGTTTAGAACGTGAATATGTTGGGTGTCATGAGCTTGCACCACAATATAATTCAGAACTAAACCATGTATATACTATTCGGGACTTTCAAATGTTTACTGCAGGGATGGAGACCCGACAAGACATCTGAGATTTCAGTAAATCTTATCTTTATGCTTTTTCATAGCAGCAAACATGTATATGCAGTGAATAATGTAATTTTGTAGCGACAAGCAAGGAACGTCCATATCAGGGTAGACAGGACACACAGAAGTAAATGACGATGGAGACATGTATCCCTCTTGTCGGCTGCCTATATGGATGATTCTTAAGAATGAACCCTTTACCCAAAGACGAGGGTATATCACTTTCAGTTTGATATAGGCTGCTGGTACGCGGAGAGTTTTTAGACCAATGTATGCAATAAATGTACAGAATGTGTGTAGGCACTTTGTAAATGCACCAAACCCTTCCATCAGGTGAAGGTATGCATGTACTAAATAGTCAGAATTTTTATTATTAATGTATGTTCAATGCACAACTACAAAAAATTGTGGATTAGTAGAAAAGTGGTTTTGTTATTCTGTTTCGCACCTGTTTCGCTCTGCTTTTCATAGGCAGAAGATAGTTTTCGCGCACCTAATTACGAAAAGGCGGATGGTGGTGACTCAGAGGACAGCAGTGTCAGGCAGGATAGGATTGAACAGATGGAAATATTTTAACACAGGGGCGAAATTATATTTTGGTCAAACAGAGCAGGCGAATTGTGAAGTTTATAATTTATTATGGCCCGAGAATGACATCAGAACTATCAACATAGCCATTGGAGAGAAAAAAATCTTGATTAACTAGATTTTTCCGCTTAATGCATTAGCAATTAAACAACCATTTTACAATAGCATTTATATCATCTTAATAAGCATAACAAACAAGAAGACAGCAAGTTTGATAATGATTAGATTTCATACAACATTATTATCTTAAACTATTGATTTTTATACGAATATTCCTTTTATTGTATGTGTTAACTATGTAATTTAGCAATGCGTTCATTGTTCCTACCTTCTACGAAATGTTCATGCATTTTGAAGCTTTACGAAATACATTTATGCCACATACAAATAAAATACCAGTAATTTACAACCTGATAACTTTTTTTCCCTCCTCCTTAAATCAAGTAGGTTCATAATTTGCCATTTACATATTTCAGAAATACTATTTGGCTCTAACGCAACAGAGCGAAATCGGAGAATATTATTGTGCACATTGTTTTTCAGGTAGATCATCAGAACGTTCGAAGCACCTAGATATACATTGTAAAGATGGGCGACCATTAGAACTGGCATTATGTTACATCGCTTCATTATTCTTTTGTTAAATTTTCATGAAGGAATTTGTCTCCATATCTCTTAGATTCTGGGAAGTATTTCATTATAATGCCTATAATTTTATACTTGTTTACTGATTTGCGAATGCTGTTTCAAGAGTCACAATTGTTTTAAGATCATCTGTCAGTCATAAAATATATATACTTTCTTCTTCCTTACATATAGTCAGTAAATTCTTCTAACGAGGAGTAACACTCATAGCTGAACATACTTTTTGTCCTTTTGAATGTGCTAATTACGGTTACAAACGACGGTCTATTCTCTTCGCTTCTTTACCCTGGGACAGTCGATGTACCTCACCCATTTAATAGGAGGGAATTTTCTCCATCCTTCGCTCCAGTGTTAATCTTGCTATCAAGTATTGTGTCAGTAACTTGTCACCGCTTTATAATTACGACCCCATAGGATACACTGTGTGCAGATTGTTGCAATATTTTGCGAGCTGTGTTAAACAGCCAGTAGAATTTCCTAAGACGGTAACTAAATAGAAAGAAATAACTTAAATACAACAAATATCTTTAATACCAAAAGTTTTAATCAATAAATATTGCAATAAAGTATAAATTAATAGGTGTGACTTTATATTTTAATTACTTACATTTTTTTATATATTTTAGATATAGAATAAATAAGTGTGAGTAAATTTAAAGAGAGTGGACATCATTTACAGTTGAGCGCACAGCCACCAGTCCTTGTATTCCACGAAAATTGTGGGACCAACATTCGTCTGACGAACTGTAACACGACCGCGGAGATGAAAGATCGACTTCTCGACCTCGACGGAGTGGTTGTGTCACGTGACGTTATGGTGGCGAACATCTTGTATGAAGTAAGATGTGATGCTACAAAAAATGATGATGATGATGATGATGATGATGGTGGTCACGCGTTTTCCCTATTTCTACTAAAAGCTTAATAACCTGTAGATGACGTAGTCGCCCTAATCAGCTTCACATTTAGCTAAACAATGACATTGTCATGTTGACGCAGGTCAGAGTAGACAAAGTACTATTTACAAACAACATGTTAGTCCTGGGCATGACAAGAATCCCTCCTGCACGACTCGTTCTGGCGAGATCTTCCGGACACCTGAAAGACTTCAGCATCATCGAGGTTAATGGGATCATCCACCAGAGACAGTCTGTGAGTTTCAAAGGCTACAAGTTTGTGCAAATGGCTTTATGCTTTGGTCTACGTGTAAGAGTTGAAGAAAATTATCATTCACTTTTCAACTTTTTTGTTCTTAAAATCTATGTTCTTTCGTTTTCTAATGAGTAAGTAAAATTCAGTGAAAGATACTATTTACCAAAACTTTAATGAAATACTTTTTTGTCATCTGTAAAAATACTCCTACAGACATAACATTGTATAGAAATACAGACATGAGAATTGTATGTGTATACATTGCCCTTATTAGAGTTACAGCCAATAATGAGTTTAATCTTTTTCAGTAAATTTGATACACGTGTACCCAAAAACGGAAGTTGGGTAATTGCCTAGATTTGTGGAATTGCTATGTTAAGGTGTATAATATCACGTTGTGAGATAGAAATTCATCAAACTAAAGCTTTAACCGGCCTCAATAAATCAGATCAGGTCATTTCTTTTTTGTGCAAAAAGTCACAAAAAATCGAATAAACTGCCCATAACCTAAGACACAAGGAGTTTCCTTTCATTATTTACAGTTAAAAAATGAAAGAAAAGTCACAATAGTAGACGAACCTCACTCTAAACCCAACATTTTATTAAAGCTAAAGGTGTCAGGCATTTGTTTTCAGGTGTCAAGCCGGTTAGGAGAAGGTCTCGGGAGACTTAAAATTGGGAGTCGAGTTGGGTTACTGGTGGACTCATCAAACGATCTTCACCTCTACGTCAACGGACAAGACCAGGGCGTTGCAGTAAAACATGTCCCACAGCCCTGTTATGCTGTCTTTGATATTTACGATGCAGTCACTAAGGTGCGAGATCTAGGTACATGTTACATTAAACAAAGAAGCTTCTGATTGCCTTATGAAACTATAAGGGTCTCTTGCACACTAATATCGTGAATGCGCTCAGAAATCTGCTGTAAATGAATTGTAAAGAGGAAATCCATCTAATTAATATTTTTTTGCGCTAACGTACAGTCTTTTTTAAGTGAAGATTTTATAAAATCTTCGTTTTCTCTATAAATAAATTCTTAGGTGTTGTAGCTGCTGCCTTATTGTCTTTGTTAAGCAGGTGACAGCCCTTCCTACATCTAGTAGGACATGACAAATATCGGAGAACAAGAAGGTTGAGACAGTAGAAGGTAAAAATCTTTGCGACTGACGACGACATCAACTGGAGCATTGATATTACCATCAACGGCTCCAATGTATTTCTTTTGTTAAATTGTTACTATTTAAAACAAAAAGATTATAATTTTTTTCGTCTGTGATACTTTTTTGTTGAATATATGAAATAACTAAGAAAAGTAATACTTTTCTTACATTTGTATGAATTGCCCGTCATATATATATATACACACACACATAGAAAAGAAGAGAAACATCTGATCAACTCTAAAGCATAACACACACACACACACACACACACACACACACACACACACACACACACACACACAGAGTAACACGCATGCAAAAAGGTTTGAAATGCACGTTGAACACTCAAAATATATCAGCACTAACGTAAATGAACTCTATCTATACATCGTATTTATTATAGCTATCTTTTTAAAAAACTCAAACATCCTTTTATGGTTTTCATTTAAGATTAATTTGTTGTCACACAAATGCTCAATAAGTGACACACGTGTGCTGTAAATGTGTGTATGTCACTGTCTGCGCTAAGCGTAGTTTCTACTAACAACAAATGGAGAATTTGATGGCGATAGCACAATGCATTATGTCAGCACAAGGATATACAGACGTGCATGTTATCACATACTTGTATTTCACACACATATTCATTAAGTGCATATATAGACGGATATATAAATACATGATGACTGCTTAGAAATTTTATATCTTAAGTTTACTAACAGATAATAACTTAATAGAATAAATTTTATTAGAATAGTAAATTATTAGTCTTACTATAAATTTAGTTTTAAAATTGTATAAATATTTCCAATTATGTTATTAAACAGTAAAATACATACTGTACAGGTTATATATATAACAGTCTATTCATTTTATGGATTTTTTTATTTAGTAAATGTTTTAAGTGAATTTCTGCATGTCGTCTGCTGGCTTTCATGTTCCTTTTGCAAACTTTTATTTTGTATTCATTTTTACTACATCTGTTGATATATTTGTCTTCAGAGATCTCTTATCTGAGGTACTAAAAGACTGAGAAGAATTTAATGTTGGGAAATGTAGCCGATGTAATAAAGAGAAGTAAAAGATTTTATGTAACATACACTCTCTTTCTCTCTATATCTTAATGGTAAATTAGTAAAACGCTCTCTTGTCACAACTGCTGCGGTTCAGAGGGCTGGTCCTTGAGAAATGTTCGCTGGTGATACCAAATCACTAACATAAATAGAGAATAAAGATTTCCTCTAATTGATAGGTTAATTTACACCTGATACAATCACACACACACACACACACAATTACAATTACAATTCTTTATTAACGAGAGATAAATAAGCGAAGAGGTGCTTTTTTTCATTTAGCCCTCGCCCCCTACGGGGAAAGAATAAACAAATAATTAAAAGAATGCAAAATAATTAGTAATAAACATGAGATAACATCAAATAAGAGTGGAAGGTGAGTTTGTACAAGTTGATTGTTAAGAAAAAAAAAGTACAAGCAAGAAACAACAGCAACAACAAAAAGCAGATATTTACAGGGATCCTGGAATTGAGAGGTGTTTCTAGAGGGCTAATCTAATTTTCTTGTAAATGTTTGAGAAGATGGCGTCTAAAGCAGTTCAGGGAGTTTATCTGCTTGAGATGGAGAGGGAGGCTGTTCCACAACACGCTCCCTGAATATTTCAGACTAGATTTATAGAGGTCTATTCTGGGGATTGGAGTATTTAGTTTTGGGGACGTCCGAGTATAATTGGAAGAGAACAACAAAGCTAGTCTGGGGGACAGTTTACTGGTCAGTATTTTGTACATGAATATACATTTATTAAATTTAAGTCTTTTTGTTAGGGGAAGGACACCCAGAGAGGTGAAGTCACTCGGCTGTATTGTCGGTTTGAGTAGAACGGCTTTTATTGCTCGCCTCTGGACACTTGCTAGAGGTTTCATGGAAACTCCACTAGCGGAGTCCCAGAGGGTGGAGGCGTAGTCAATGATTGACTTAATGTGGGTTGTATAGAAGAGTAACACACACACACACACACACACATATTGCTTTCCCTGTGGCTAAACGAATGGGAACAGTAAGGTAGCCTTGCTCAATCCATCTAACACGGCTAGGCGATTTAGCTTGTTTGTTAGTAAGTGTTCTTCGAATCTTATCGATTACTTTTGAGTAGGAAACCCTATTAACTATGTATTCTGAAAAAAGAGGATATTACTTCTGTTAATTCTGATATTCCAATACCTCTGTAATGTAGCAACCGTTTTTCGATAATATGTTGATAAATACATAACAAGAATTGAGATTGAAAAGAAATTAATGTTGAAAATTGTAGCCGATGTGTTTCAAGCAGTAAAAGATTTCATATAACACAGTCTCTCTTTCTCTCTATCTTTATGGTAAATTAGCAGAAGGCTCTCTTCTCACAACTGCCGTGACTCAGGGGGCTGGTCTTTGGCAATATTTCAACTCTCGCTGGTGATGACGAACTCACTAACAAAAGTAGAGAATTAAGACTTCCTCCAATTTTTATATTTATTTACACCTGATACAATCACCACAGAGACATCTGGCTTTTCCTGTGGCTTGTGATATGCTACAGTGAAAAGAGAGAGTAAGTCATTCACACTGAAGAGTGTCTTCTATTTAAAGTTGTCAACACACCAATACACTAATACACCAGTCAATACAACAGTCTACTCACACGCATGGAACGGAAATTCCCCGTTGAAGCGAACGGTCTGCATCCGGGAACAGTCAGGTAAGCTTGCTCAATGATCTAAGGCGATTTCGCTTTCGTATTGGTAAGTGTTATTAAAATTTAATCGATTAATTTGTAATAATAAACCTGTCAACTATGAATTCTGAAAAAATGGATCATCACTTCTTTTAATGCTGATAATCTTACAGCTGTGTAATGTGACAGATTACGTGTTGATAAAAAACCAATAAGTATTAATCGAAACTGCATAACATTCTCAAAATCAAGGGATCATGTGTAAACGAATGCAGAAGAGTAAAAAAAAAACTTTAGTATTATAATAAATAAGAATTTCTTTGCCTTTTAGTCATTTTACGACACTCCGATACCCGTATTAATTATATACACAACAGACGCACTTTATTATTGTCAAGGGAAACTACTACCTGATAACTACTTTATTTTCTGCCAACATTACTTCCCATTTTAACATAAACTTGGTAAGGTTTCTGCATTGTATTATAGCCTATTACATACTTACATCTTTTTGTTATTATCTTACAGTACTTACACCTTATTTTTATGACTGCGCTGCTCAGTCTTCATCCTCGTTCATTATTTATCATCGTCGGCTTTGATAACTGTTATTTATGAAGCACCTTTAGGTTTGCAACTAGGGTTGGGATATGGTGGGGAGTCCTTGCCCTAGGAAAATATGGAGAAATTCGGGGCTACCACACACACACACACACACACACACACACACACACACACACACACACACGGACCGGACACGAATACCCGCATAAATTTTATCCTCTTCATGACTAAACAATATATTGTTATTTAAAAAAATAATCACCAATGGGCTGCAAAAATCACAGCGATTAATGTCATAAAAACTCCGCCTGGAAACCCCCCGGGTAACCTGCCGGTCCCAAGCCCGGATGAAGGAGGAGGGTTGGGCGTGGGGTTAGCAACCCCACCCTGTAAAACAACCCCTTGCTACAGAAACTACAACTACAACACTACCACAACGAGAGCCTGGACGGGAAGATCCCTCTTTGGAGGGGCCTATGACGCGTGCTGGCGAAAGCCTTCGGGAAGTCAGCTCGCCGACCTATCTTCTTACGGCCAAGGCAAAAACCAGGATAGGGACCTGGAACATCAGAACCCTATACGAGAGAGGAAAATCAGCTCAGGTAGCACAGGAGATGAAGAACTATGGCATCAAGCTCCTTGGCCTGTGCGAGACCAGATGGAATGGTAGCGGTCAGACCAGACTCTCGTCAGGAGAGACTATCATCTACTCTGGACATGAAGACCCTGACCATGACCACTCACAAGGAGTAGCAGTACTGATGACACAGGAGGCTGCAAGGGCACTAATATCATGGGAACCAGTTTCGCCACGACTCATGGCAGCTCGGTTCAACTCCAAAGGAAGAAAGATGACCATCATCCAGTGCTATGCACCTACCAACGCAGCAAAAGAAGAGGAGAAGGAGGACTTTTACAACTCCCTACAAGCGCTGGTTAATCGTACTCCAAGACGAGACCTGAAGATCATCATGGGCGACATGAATGCCAAAGTTGGAGATGAAAACACGGATAAAGAACACATAATTGGAAAGCACGGTGTGGGCAACTGCAATGAGAATGGTGAGCTGTTCACAGACGTCTACTTGTTTAATGACCTTGTAATCGGAGGCACAGTCTTTCCTCACAAAACTATCCACAAGACCACCTGGACTTCACCAGATGGAAAGACAGAAAACCAGATCGATCACATCACCATTAATCGACAGTTTAGAAGAAGTCTGCTGGATGTCAGGGTAAGGCGTGGTGCAGATGCAGCCTCAGACCACCACCTGCTTGTAGCAACTTTGAAGATAAAGCTGAGGTCCTTCCATGAGTCATCAGACAGACCACACCACAAATTCAACGTGCAGTTTCTTAGAGATCGCAGGAAGCAAGAAGAGTTCAACTGTGAAGTCAAAAACAGGTTTGAGGCACTGGAGGGACTCTTTGAAGAAACAGTGGCCAACCACTGGACAGGATTACAGGAGACCTGGAAGGCCGCCTGCAAACGGGTTCTGGGAAAGAAACAGAAACAACACAAGGAATGGCTGAGCATAGGGACCTGGAAAAAGATAGAGGAAAGGAAAGAGCTGAAGCAGAAGATCAGCCAGTGTCAAGACCAGCAGGAAAAAGAAGAGCTCAGAGCAAAGTACTGGGAGATGAACCGAGAAGTGAAGAAGAGTGCAAGAGGCGACAAGAGACAGTTCGCACACAGGATGACAGAAGAGGCAGAACAAGCAGCTGGGCAAAATAACATGAAAAGACTATACGAAATTACAAGAACTCTGTCAGGACGGAAAAACATCAATGCATGCAGGCCAGTAAAAAATAAAAATGGCAACGTCATTACTGGGGATGCAGAACAAAGATCTCGCTGGGCAGAACATTTTAAAGAAATACTGAACCGGCCACCACCAGCAACAATTTTGGACATTGCCCCAGTCACCGAGCAACTCCAGGTGAACACCAACCCACCAACCCACCAACCAAGGCAGAAATCATCAAAGCCATCAAGTCTCTGAAAACTGGTAAGGCGGCAGGCCCAGATGGCATTCCTGCAGAGGCACTCAAGGCGGATCCAACAGCCGCAGCAGAGATGCTACACCCCCTGCTGCAGAAAATTTGGACGCAGGAGCAAGTTCCAGCAGACTGGAAACTTGGCTATCTGGTAAAGCTACCCAAGAAAGGTGACCTTATCCAGTGCAGCAACTGGCGTGGGATTATGCTACTGTCCATTCCCAGCAAGGTGCTGACCAGAATCATGCTGGACAGACTGAAGAATGCCCTAGACAAGAGACTGCGGCAAGAACAGGCAGGCTTTCGGCAGGGTAGATCATGCACAGACCATATTGCTACACTGCGAATCATTATTGAACAGTCCATCGAATGGCAGTCCCCACTATACATGACATTTGTGGACTTTGAGAAGGCATTTGACTCCGTAGACAGAGAGACCATCTGGAAGTTGATGCAGCACTACGGATTTCCACCAAAGTTCATTGCCATCATCCAACAGCTGTATGAGGACTCGACATGCCAGGTGATCCACAATGGGAAGCTGACGGACCCCTTTGCAGTGAGGACTGGAGTAAGGCAAGGTTGCATGCTCTCGCCGACAATCTTCCTGATCGTCATAGACTTGATCATGAGAAGAACAACCTCTAACAGCAACACAGGCATTCAATGGACCTTTGCCATGCAACTTGAAGATCTCGACTTTGCAGACGACATCAGCCTGCTGTCCCACAAGCAACAACATGCACAGACAAAGCTCACTCGGCTCTCAGAAGAAGCAGCGACAACTGGCCTGACAATCAACATCAAGAAGACAGAGGTAATGCGGATCAACAACAAGCAAGAAGCCCCACTTCAACTACACGGGGAATGTATCACAGAGACTGACCGCTTCACCTACCTAGGCAGCATAGTCACGAAAGATGGAGGTGCTGATGAAGATGTAAGAAGCAGAATAAATAAAGCCAGGCAAGCATTCCACATCCTGCGACCCATCTGGAATTCCAAGGCACTATCTCAACATACCAAGATCCGCATCTTTCATACGAACGTAAAATCTGTCCTTCTATATGGGTCTGAGACATGGCGTGTAACAAACAACATCACCAGGAAGATTCAAACATTCATAAACAGATGTCTGCGGCACATTTTCAACATCAGATGGCCCGAGAGAATCTCCAATGCATACCTGTGGGAGAGAGCCAACCAGAAACCTGCCAGCCAAGACATCAAGAAGCGAAAGTGGGGCTGGATCGGCCACACCCTGCGAAAGCCGGCCGAAAATATAACACGACAAGCTCTGGACTGGAACCCACAAGGGAGACGCAGGGTTGGGAGACCCAGACAGACGTGGAGAAGATCGGTCCACGGCGAGGCGGAGGCAGCTGGAATGACATGGACCCAACTGGGGAGGGAGGCCCAGAACCGGGTTCGCTGGCGTGGTGTAGTTGCAGCCCTATGCTCCACTGGGGGCGAAAAGGAATAAGAAGAAGAATGTCATAAAACGTAGTCATTAATTCATTAATTTATTTGCTGAAACGTTTTTAATTTTGACTAATAGACGTTAGACTTGAAAGTCAGGTCCCTTTGAACTTAAATCACAAAGTCTTGATGAAACCCCGTTACACACTTACCTAAAGTAAAGTCTACAAGTGTTCCATCGTCTCTGATTATTGTCTTCAATCGGAATCGTGTTCCCCGGTAACCAGCCACAAGTTTTGGATGTCATAGTTTACACAGATTCTCTCTTCTGTCTAGACTGTTATTGTGGCGGGTCGCTTGGTTTTCTCGCAAGTATTTACTTTCTCATTGTCTCCCACTAAACACTCTTCTCTTTACTTGCTCTGCTGTTTTATTCAGACTTCTTACCCATTTAAAGTTTGAGAATAGGTTGAGGTCGTTTCGTCTCCAAGGCCTCTAATCATTCGCTTTACTGGATAAAACTGTTTAGTCATGAGTGCCTGCTATCCTGAGGGAAACTTAGGAGGGAACCAGCTACTAGATGGCTCGATTAGTCTTCTAAAAGTTGCAGAGAATCGTATGTAGTTTCACTAAATAGGTAATTCTGCTTCTTGGTCACTATTTTTTCGAGGAAATATCATTTTTTCATTTCTTGCGCTTGCACAGTATTCTAGGAAATCCAAGTATGCAAACAGTAAGAGGGGCTCTTTGAAGTCTCTTTTTACTTGGCAGCTACGTATTGTCACTAGTAAAGTGTATATTGGGAACTTTCATTGTGTAATTTTATTTGTTAATTGATTATTGTTTTTTATACATGCCAGTCGCATAGTAGTTTCAAATACATTATATTAATATTAAATGTTTATATTTGTATAGTTAGCTAACCACGATGGCGACAGCATCAGTTCAACCCAAGGAAAAAGAGTGTCCGGTGTGCATGAATGACTTTGAGACACCAAAGATCCTGCCGTGTGGTCATCTCCTGTGTGCAAAATGTGTCACTCCATTGTTGAACTTTAACCTTCGTGCTGTTTGTCCGATGTGTAGATCTTTAATATGTAAGTTTCCATCTCTTCCATGTGATACATACCTCGAGATACCACATGTCGTCGACGACCTGCCGACAGATTTCACGATGGAAGCGCTGGTGCAGAGCGCTCGTGTACTGGCTAAAGATCCCGTATGCTGCACATGCGATGTCAACAACAAGGCTGAATTTATCTGTATGCAGTGTCTGGACATAATGTGCTCATCATGTCACAAGACACACAAGAAGATGGTAGTGACCCGCTGTCACGACGTGGAGAGTCTCAGCACTGTGACACCTGAACGACTGGCGGCTAGCGGCCCCGCACTGTGTGCTGACCACGGCGACAAACAGTCTCTCTTTTGTCAAGGTCACGGACTCCCTCTCTGCGCATCCTGTAAAGATAAAAGTCACAGTCAATGTCGAGCGGTGAACAAGCTGGACGACGAAATGACGACAGCAAAGAAATCACTGGACACGTTGATTGACCTGCTAAATAAGGATGAGCAGGAGCTGAAACAGATTGTAGCTGATATGGACTCACGTATCAAAGACGTGGACATCAGCAAACAGGAAGACATGGCACAGATAGACAAAGCATGCAACTGTCTTCAAACTCTCGTGGAGGATTTCCGTATTGACAGGAAAAGAAAAACTGAAATGGCTCATAACAGTTTCAAAAAACAACTAAATTCCGACAAGAACACGTACAGCAATCAGCTAGCAAGAGTCATGTCACATAAACTCATCCTTCTTCGAGCCAAAGAAGTGGCGGCACGACCAGCACTGATACAGGTGACGAAGGCTCTGACAAGCAGAGTCAACAGCTTTAAACGCAAAGCTAATTACACCTACTTTGAAGCTTTGACTCCTTTCAGAGTTGGGACCTGTTGCGAAAATAAAGTCCGAGAGATCAAGGAATGTCTGAAAAAGGCTTGACACAATGTTTTTTAATTTGTTTGATGAATATAGTTCCGATACCTATGACTAGGTATATGCATAAAAAAGGTTTTTCATAAAAACATTATGGATTTTTGTTAAAGATGGTTACCGTCGTCCTCCACACTCGATCTGCCAACTGCCGACACAGATTCGACCTCTGTCCCACTCCAAGGACATACAAGTGGTGTCTTCGACAAATTTAATGCCATGTAAGCTGTTCTTGTCCCTTGAAAACGACGACTTCTGACGGCCTTATCGTCGAACGTCTACTTGTCACAGGTGGTGCAAGTTCTGGTCACGTAGCCCTTTGATTTCCACGCGACAGCAGGCAGTCCTGACAAGACCTCGTCGCCGACTCACCACCTTGCCTCAAGGTTCTTTAACCCAAGTGTCTTTCCTACTGAGTCTTGCCCTCTTGAGTTAAGACTCGGTCTCGAGGTAGAAGTGAAGTTGGCGACGGAGATGCTGACTGGTTGTTCCGTTCACACTGACGTCGTACCTAGAAGTGTCTTGTAAGGTTCTTGTCTCCCAATTTCACTTTGCCCATTCGTACAGGCACATACAACGAGGAATGCCTTTGGTCACTCACTCATCATCCAATCATCAAAAAGTAGCCAACAACGATAAGAGGAAATTCACTCCTATTGACCCTTTGCCCCTCCTACAGGTGGCGCGGTGAACAGGTACCTAATCCTCCCTCCCCGTGTCCTACTTACTTGGTCCTGGCAGACAGGTGAGCGAGCCCCTGAGGTGTCACTATCGCCCAGACGTCATTGGTCGCGCTTGGCTGGCTGAAACCACTGAAGGCTGTCTACCTCTTACAACACTTCTACGCTTCTACTCAGCCTCTACGCTGGCACACCCGCCACCCCTTCCTTGCATAAGGGCCACAGCCTTGTCAACAAGCCACCTTAAACCATAATGCGGGAGATTGTTACTTCCCCATTCAGGCTACCACATGACAAAGGTAGACATATGTAAAGATGAGAGCAAAAGTCGTGTGATTCGAGTGCGTACTTTGTGCAGCCAGTAATTATCCTCCTTTGAAAACGAAAATAAAAAAGCAAAATAATAAAAGTACAGTGGGTAAAAAAAACATGACTATGAAAAGAAAACCCCAATCCATTTCCATGAAGCTTCTTTACGGGATTTCCCAAATTAGCTGACATAGGTATCTTGTATCTTAATGTCATAGCACAGCCTGTCGTCACAGCGAGGAGACTCTAAGGAGAAGAGTTCTCGACTACTTAGTCTGGAGTATTGAGGTAAATTGTCAGACCAGGCACATTCAAGCCTCTCGTGTTCATCCGAAGGAGCTGGTGAGTAAACTACACATGTTAATACTCCTCACCGATAGCAAATTGGAAAACAACCAGGTCAATGTAAGCAGCAAACCACCAGCTTGTTGAGCAACTGTGACTTAAGTAGGTCAGCCCTTGTGTAATGTCAGTCATTGTTGCATCTACTCAGTTCAGTTCACAGTTTACTTTAGCAGTCGGTACTTTCTAAATGGCTTAAAAGGAAACGACTACATACTAACTATTTGTTTTTACATAAACATTACCTCCCTTATTAGCAGTTCGGATGCTGGTCTTTCAAAAAGAACACATTAAACATTAGTGAAGTCTGGAGCATTGTGAATAAAGTTTGTATTTAGAACTAGCTGCTGCACCTGGTGAAACTGTTTAAATAAATCTGTGTTATTCTCTTTCCCCCCCCCCCACCTGCTTTTCATCCCACAAATTATGATCTACAAACCTTGCAGTGTAATTATACTTTTCCCCATAAAATAATTCTACAAAAACTGTGTTGTTGGTATGTTTTGTATGATTTGTAGCTAAGATTCCAGGATGGCTCAGCCACACGAAAGAGAGTGTGCAGTGTGCACTAATAACTTCAACACACCAAAGATTCTACCCTGTGGTCATCTCCTGTGTCGAGAATGTGTCATTTCCTGGATGGATTCCACACCTAATGCTGGTTGTCCGCTGTGTAGATGTCCTATCGTAGAGAAGTCGAGGCGAAGTTCCGCCGATACAGTTGACGCCCTGCCAACAGATTTTGTGATGGAAGCGCTGGTGGAGAGCGCTCGTGTGCTGAGTAAACATCACGTTTGTTGTGTATGTGATGATGTTAAGGCTGACTTTATCTGTATGCAATGTCAAGTCATGCTGTGCTCAGCCTGTACCAAGGCTCATAAAAAGCTCCCCGCGACCCGTAATCACGATGTGGAGAGTCTCAGCACTGTGACACCTGAACGTCTGGCTGCCAGCCGCCCTGCACTGTGTGCTGACCACGGCGACAAACAGGCGGAATTCTTCTGCAGCAAGCATCGCCTCGCTGTCTGCTTAGCCTGTAAGTATAAAAATCCAAAAGTATGCCCGGAACCAAACATTATTGACGATGAAATAGAGTCAGCTCAAAATTCACTGAAGGACTTGACAAAGATTCTGGTAGAAGCGGAGCAGAAGGTAGCGCAGGCTATAGGTCAGCTGACGTCACGTCTACAGGAAGTTGATGTCAGTGAACAAGAAGACATGGCGCAGGTGGACAAGACATGTGACCGTCTTCAGAAGCTAATGGAAGATTTTCGTAAGAAGTTGAAGGAAAAGACTAACACGTCACATCTCAAAATCAGGAATTCGTTACATGACCTCAAGACTGATCTTAGCAACCGTCTAGGGAAGGTGACGTCACACAAACATATTGTGACGCGAGCCACGGCAGTGTCACCACGTCCTGTACTGATACACATGAGACAGACTCTGACAGACAGGGTCAGCAGCATTGACCTCAGTGCCTACTTGCAAGAAGACATGTGGAAGAAGCCGTTGTCAAGTGCAGAATGTTGTGAAGAAGTTGTGGAGAGGATAGAAAAGGAGCTACTCAAGTTTGAGCAGCAGAGGACAGGGTCAGAGGTAAACGTTTTCGTATTATTGTTTATATTTTTTTAAAATAATGATTTTAATTAGCAAGTTTTCATCGTTTTCTATGACCTTTTTATAATTCGCACCTTGTATCAGAATCAAGCAAGCAAGAAAGTGCGTGTGTGTATGAACTCGCAATGTGTGTTACAAATAAAACACCGGTACGATTCAATCCGATAGCTACTTTTCCTCTTCTGCTTAAAACAAGTAAGTACACAAATAGCCATTTACATATTTTAGAAACCCTATTTGGCTTTAAAGAAACAGAAAATATTCAGAGCATATTACTGTACACATTGTTTTCCAAATAGATCATCAGAATGTTCATAGCACCTTATTATACATTGTAAAGTTGGGTGACCACAACTGACATTTTGTTTCTTCGCTTCAGTAGTCTTTTGTTAAATTTTCACGAAGGGATTTGTCTCTATATGTCTTAAATTACAGGAAGCATTTTACTATTTTGCCTATATTTCCTTACGTGTGTGTGTATTTGTGTGTGTGTGTGTGTGTGTGTGTGTGTGTGTGTGTGTGCGTACGTGCATGCTAGTAATTGAGGCAGCAGTTGCGACAGTCAAAAAACTCAAATGCGGCCATGACTGGAATGTTTCAATATCCACCTATTACATAAAGAAACAAACGAACACACACACACACACACACACACAATCACACACAAACGACAGACCACACATAAACGAACAAACAGAAAACACTTGTAAATTGTTTGAAATTATTACAGAATGTTTGGTGATTTGTCTTAGGGGTTCAAAATTGTTTTTAGGTCGTCTGACAACCGTAAAATCTATACTTTCTTATTCCTTACATTTAGTGAATGAACTCTTCTAACGAGGAATAACACGCATTGCTGAAAATACTTTTTGTCTTTTTAAATGTGCTAATTACGGTCACAAACTACGGTCTGTTCTGTTCGCTCCTTTGCCCTGGGACAGTCGATATACTTCACTCACTTAATGGGGTCGAATTTCCTTCATCCTTCCCTTCAGTGTTCATCTTGCTATCGAGTTGTATGGCAGTAACGTGTCACCGCTTGATAATTACCACCTTATAGTTCACTGTGTGCAGTTTGTTGCCATATTTTGCGATTTGTGTTATACAGCCAGAAGAATTTCCTGAGACGGTAACTGGGGATCTAAGCGGATAGAAATACCTCGTCTTCTAATATACAACAAAAAATCTTCAATATTAATCGTTCTAATCATTTAATATCGCATCAAATATAAATTAATAGATGTGACTAATAACGCTAATTACCTATTTATTATTTATTTTATATATTTTAGATATCAAGTAAAAAGCTGTGAGTAACTTTTAATAGAGTGGACATTATTTGCAGTTGTACGGACAGCCACCAGTCCTTGTGTTCCACGAAAACTGTAAGACGAACATTCGTCTGACGAACTGTAACACGACCGCGGAGAAGACAGATCCATTTCACAGCGGCGACGTAGTGGTTGTGTCACGTGACGTTATGGTGTTGAACGTCTTGTACGAAGTAAGATGTGATGCTAGAAAGATGATGATGAAGAAAACGTGTTACAGAATAAAAGATGCTATGGGTCACTCACCTTTCTTTGATAGTGCACACATGAAAACTAAACAATTAAATCGCTGAACAAGTTTGAGAAAACTTAGAACGGATTGGTTAGTCTTAATATATAGTATCTCTGGTCAAGCTTTTTGTCCCATTTCTACTCAGAACTAGATAACCTGTAGGTTACGTTGTTCCCCTAATCAGCTGTCTTATTTAGCCAAGTCATGACACTGCCATGTTGACACAGGTCAAAGTCGAAGCGGTATTAGGTAGAGACAGAACGTTAGTCCTGGGCGTGACAAGTGTCCCTCCTGCACGACTCGTTCTGACGAGTTATTCCGGATACCTGAAAGACTCCAGCATCATTGAGGTCAATAGGATCATCCACCAGGGAACGTTTGTGAGTTTTGTAGGCTACAAGTGCGTGCAAATGGCTTTGTGGTTTAGTCTACGTTTAAGAATTTAAGTACATTATCATTCACATTCCAACACTCTTTTTCTGGAAATCTGAATTCTTTAAAGTTTTTTTTATATGTTCTAATTTATATGTTCCCTAATGAGTAAGTAAAACTCGGTGACAGATGCTATTTACCAAGGAATTCATGAAATACTTTTTGTCACCTAGAAATATACTCCTACACACATCACATTGTACAGAAATGCAGACATGAGAATGGCATGTGTATACGTTGACGTAATGCGAGTTGATGATGATGATGATGATGATGATGATGATGATGATGATTATGATGATGAGGAGGATGATGATGATGTCCATTTCTAATGCGCAGGTATTCATTCAGAAGAATGCTCATTGCGCAGTTAGAGCCAATAATGAGTTTGATCGTTGTCAGTAAATGTTATAAACGTGTACCCCAAGAATGGAAGTGGGGTATTTGCGTAGATTTGTGGAAATGCTATTTTAAGCTGTGGAATACCTTGTCAGAATAAAGAAAGTCATCAAACTTAAGCTTTAACTGACCTCAATAAATCGGACTTTAATCCTAAATCAAGTGCTCTTTTTTGCGTGTATTGAGTTACAAAATATCAAATATATCCCCATACCCTAAGACACCAGGCATTTCTCTTTCATTTTTCACAGTTAAAAGTAAAAGAAAGGTCACGATAGTAGATGAACCTCATTCTAAAACCAATATTTTATTAAAAGGTAAAGGTATCAGGCATTTGTTTACAGATGTCTAGCCCGTTAGGAGAGGTTCTCGAGAGACTTAAAGTCGGGAATCGAGTTGGGTTACTGGTGGACTCATTGAACAACCTTCACCTCTACGTCGACGGACAAGACCAGGGTGTTGCAGTAAAACAAGTCCCACAGCCCTGTTATGCTGTCTTTGATATTTACGGTGCAGTCACTAAAGTGAGAGATCTACGTGCATGTTACATTATACAGAGAAGTTTGTGATTGCCTTGTGAAACTATAAGGGTCTGTTGCACGCTGATATCGTGAATGCGCTCAGAAATCGGCTGTTAATGAATAGAAAAGAGGGAACCCTTCTAATTAATATTTTATTGCGCTTATGTACAGGCTTTCTTTTTATGTGGCGATTTTATCAAATCTTCGTTTACTATATAAATAAATTTCTAGGCGTTGTACCTGTGCATTATTGTTTTTGTTGAGTAGGTGACAGCCCTTCCTACATCTAGGAAGACATGAAGAATATCAGAGAACAAGATGGTTGAGTCAGTAAAATTTAAATATTTTGTGACTGACGACATCAACCTAGAGATTGATATTACTATCAACGGCTCCAATGTACTTGTTTTGTTGAACTGTTAACTACTCAAAACAATAAGATTATAAAGTCTTTCGCCTTTTTCGGTGAATATTTGAGATAACTAAGAAAAGTAATACTTTTTTTTACATGTGTATGAATTGCCCCCCTTATATATATATATATATACACACACAAAGAAAAGAAGGGAAACATCTGATCAACAATAAACTAGTAAACACACACACACACACACGCTAACACACTAACACGCATTATGTCTATTACTCTCACACACGTATACGCACGCGCGCATGCAGAGTTTTAAATGCACGCGGAACACTCAAAATATATGAACATTAACGTAAATGAACTCTGTTTAAATATATTTTATAAGTATATTTTTAACTTCAAACTTCAAACGTCCTTTTTCTTCATGGTTTTTATATTAAGAATTTAATGTCACACGAATGCTTCCACGCGTGACACGTGTACTGTAAATGTGCGTGTATGTGACTGTGTGCTAAGCTCTGTATCTACTAACAGCAAATGGAGAATTTTAGGCCGATAGCACTATTCATTGTGTCGACACTAGGGTATACAAAGTGCATATGATCACATACTTGCATTTGACACACATATTCATTGTTATATAAAAACATGATGCCTGCTTAGAAATTTCATATTTTAAGTTTACTACATATAATAAATTAATAGAATAAATTTCAGGAGAATAGTAAGTTATCCGCATAGTTCTTTTACTATATATTTTTAATTTTAACAAAATTGCATATATTTCCATTTTTGTTATTAAAAAGTAAAATACACACTATATAGGATTTCGTAAATTTTTAATAAAATCTGCGAATGTGAGTCTTCTGGTCCTCACGTTCTTTTCGCAAGCTTTTATTGTCTATTCATTTTTACTAATCTGTCTACATATTTGTTTATAGACATCTCTGATCTGTGGTTTTAAAAGATTGAGAAGAACTTATTTGTGGGAAATGTAGCCGATGTGATTAAAGCAATAAAAGGTTTAATTTAACACATATTCTCTTTTTTTGTCTCTATCTTTATGGTAAATTAGTAAACCGCTCTCTGGTCACAACGACTGCAGTTCAGAGGGCTGGTCTTTGAGAAACCTTCACTGGTGATACGAAATAACTACCAAAAATAGAGAATGAAGACTTCTCAACTTTATACGTTTATTTACACCTGATACAATCGCCAAACAAACAAACAAACACACACACACACACACATCTTGCTTTATCTGTGGCTGGTAATACGTTACAGTTCCAGGAAAGAGGTGGTCATTGACCCTGAAGACTGTCTTTTACAGCACACAACACACAACATCTACTCACACAATACGTAACGGAAGCAGATCTTCAACAATATAAAAACAGCAAACACTTGCTTATGTTTCAAACTGCACTCGCTACACAGCGTCTGTTGTTTAAAACTTGCTAGAGATGCTGGAAATATGGTCCCTGTAGTAACTCTCTATTCTTCTGATACATTAAAAGTTTCCAAATCAGTAGTCTTTTGGAATTTGTCTGAGCTCTTAGGTTGCAGAGAGCATCTCCAGATAAAAGTTTTCTTTCCTCTCTGATGGATAAAAAATAAGCTCTTTAACTTTATCTGTAATTTTTGACGATTATTTATTAACAAAATGTACGCTAAAAGGTTTTCTTAGTCGTTTAACAACTCTGTAAAATTATTTTTCTCAAAAGTGGCAATTAAAAAAAAGAAATCAATAATTGTTAGCTGATATTTTAAGCATTAATTTTTGTTCAGATCCGAAAGTACGCTCTGGTGCTCTTAAATAAGGAAATACATCAATTAGTTTTACTGTTTTATTTCAGTGAAGTTGGGTTGTCTTTGTTACGTATATATTTTTGACAAAATCTCCATCTGACTGAAAAACATCACTGTAACGTGTTAAGTGACATTTCAAGAAAATAATATTCAAAAAAACTTAGTCAAAACTTGTACCTTGTTAGCATTATATTTTAAATATATTTTATTTAATGTTTGTATTTATAAGTAAATAATTTAGGGAGAATCCAAGACAGTCATCCAGATTCGTGTGGAGGGACGTCGTTGACGGAGCAAACAAAATAAATGGTGGCTGATCAATATCAAATAGTGGACACACCGCTAGAAAAGAAACTCATTGAAAGGGACCCAGATTCAACTCCATTGGCACGTCTTCACCATTGCTGCGTCTCATCATGTCCCACAAAACTACTGGTCACGGTTAAGGGACAAAGAGAATGAGTAAAGAAGCGAAGAAACGATAACAATGATGAATTAAACTTTTTAGATTAACAAAACTGACTTCAACAGCTGTCTTTCGTGCGGAACGATAAAGGATTAAGCCTTAAGACGATGCCTGAATTCGCTTTAGTTGTAGAAATTGAACTATCAAGACATTGTGGAAAACTTTGCAATCAAAATTTCAGAAAAGTTCCTGACTTTCGTTAAGAAGAGTAGTCTGAGATATAGACATTCTCACTGGAAACGCCCAGGGCCTGTTTTAAATGTCTGAATAGTCTTTCCCATAACTTACAAAGGTGTCAGAGCAGATCGAACATTTGCCGGCAGACCATTATTACACATTACAATCATACAACAGCAAAGGTTTTGTCAAGTAGTGGAAGAAAGAAAAAGGTTTGTACAGGCAAACATTACTGAAGAGCATGATTCTCGGTATGAACGACATTTTCAACGGAGCAAATATAAAAATGTGACAGAGGACTGAATTGTAAGTACAAAACGTAGTTCTTCTATTTTCTTAGAAGCCGAAGTCTTTTTTATAATTGAAATGGGACACGGACCTGGAAACAGGCGACATTTTCAGATAAAAAGCAAGTATTAAGGTCATTAGGAAAGACGAGGCTGAATTGGTTTTGAAGAACAAATTGATTTCGGGAAAAATAAAACTGCGGAATCATTTAGAGACAACAGCACTGCTTTTATCTGCTGGCAGCTACAAAGAAAAACCTGACAACTATGGCCGACGAATAAATTATAAACTCAGGCAAGAGGTTTTGAGAACTTCTTTAGAAAGACACCAGAAGTGTTTGGCTGGAAGGAAGTAGCCAGAGGTCAGCCGTAAGTGGTGAGCAGAGTGGTTAGTGGCACAGTGACTAGAGTGTCTGCCATCTAAACTGTGATGATTAGAACAAAGCGGATACCGTGAGTGACCACTGGCCGGTTACATTGCGTAGGGACAGGCAACCTTTAGGCAAGGAGACGACACTAGCCTCGGGCTTGCCGCTTCTTTTTTTCTGACGATCGTGTGCTGGACACACACACACACACACACACACACACACACACACACACACACACACACAGAGGAACGCACGCTTTCACACTTTATGGAAATAAGGCTTGAAAAGATTTTTCAAAGGTGCACCTTCATTAATTTAGAAAAAACAAAACAATATAAAAAAGAAACGTGTAAAGCATACATTAGCACTGATTCAGCACGTTATTCTAATTGGACAGGTTTTGTTCATACGAAGAGATTATAGTTGTTACATATTTAATTAAATTTTATTTTTTTTATTGGCTTCAAGCCCAAGGGTCATTTTTAGCCACAACATATAGCAATCACACAATAACAATCACATATGTTCAGCAGATGGCGAAAATATGGCAAAATATGTAAATGAATACATGATACTAAAAATAAACCGTGATAATGCAATTCGAATAAAATTGCTTAAATTAATAAACGTAACTTTGGATGCAATATTCATCAGCTGGCGATATTGAAATTTATTTGGACGACGCACAAAATATACAGGAAATAGCTCTTTCCGTGAAAAAGTTAACAAAAAAGTTAGCACACAGAAACCTACAATGAAATTCATCACCTCCTTCGTCTTGATTACACAACGGACATGTTCTTAAATATCCAGGTATATCCTTAATTTTAATTGCTAAATATGAAATTTATTGCAGCTTAACCTAAATTTTATTAAATTTGATCTGAGATCAGGGGACACATTTATTAAGTAATTCTCTAAACCAAATTATATAAGCATACTGTAAGTGGTGCATAGCTTATTGCATATGTGTATTGTTTCCATATTAAATTGATCCTTTAACCGTTGCATTACAGTATTTTGAAAATGACAGGGAGAAAAGCTAAGACCAAATTTCCAGATGAGGGAAAGGCGTAAGATTTCTAACAATATAAACGTACATAGCTAAACAAGGCTATCGACATATTGGGCTATCAAATAGAAAGTTGCACAAGTGGAACAGGAGAACAGATACTTTTTTTTAGCTCCATAGTTGTGCTCAATAAATAACCTATATCAAAAGCACAGTAGCCGACATTTTGCAAAAGGTTGACACAGGAAAATGCCCAGTTTACCCAACACCATACATGTTAGTGTGCTAGTTTTAACATTTAACATTTTTTTCAGAAACCTCAAATGCATCTTATCACAAATATCAAGATATTCAAAAGTCAATAGTTCACACCCTACCCCCCTCCCCCCATTTCCCGCTACTTCCCTGCTCGTCTTACCTTGCAAAATCATAACTCATAGTCCTTGTTACTTTGTTTCTTTGCATTTTCTGTATTTGTCTTTTATTCGTCATTTTTTCTTTTGTTTATCCTTTAATCGATCGTATGTTATTTGTTTGTTCTTCTGTCCCGTACGCTGTCGATACTCGTTCCTGTTTTTAAGTGCTACATGTGTTAATAGAAAACTGTGCTATATGGATGCTCTGAAATAATGAACAATTATTATAATGATAAAGCCTTTCCAAGTATCAAAAACTGTTTTTTTTAATTCTTGAAAAAGCACCTTCAACGTTAGCCAATTGTTTTCAGGGCATCAGTATAGTGTCATGGTGGTCACAAACATCTAGCAACTAAGTAGGTTCGTATCCCGGGCGCCGCGTTAGCCAGTCGGTCCGATATCTTTGGTCGATTTGAAAAAATACACGGTAGCTGTCTTTCTTTCCTCTATTTAGTTCCCCTTACAGTGCTTCGTTACATAGATTATACGAACCTGTCATTATATGAAAGTGATTGATAATAATCACCGGCTAATTGGCAAACAATTAAAAAGTAAAATATGATTAGCACTGCTTTGCACAAATAATAAATATTCATACGATAAAGGAAGACAACGTATCGGTCTCCAGATATTTTGCATGCTGGTCGATTGATGTCTTTTACTTTGTTTGTCTACGCGTCACATTGGTCCAGAGTAGGATTTGAACTGTTCATAGAATATAAAAGCATCACCTTCCACCACCACCATTGGTTCCATTGCAATGGGTAAGTACGTTCAGAGCAAATATTTTAATATTTTTATTGCTTTTGTAATTGTATTTCATTTCGAGCATCACCTTTATCATCCCATGTGTAGTGTTCACCATTAAAAGGCGACAACATTCATTGGAAATCTTTTCACTCTCTGAACTAGCAAGGTCCCGAACAGCAAGAAAATACCTTTATGTCGAACTTGCTATTTAACTCGAGAATAAATGCATCGACTGGTCGCTGTGATTAAAACCAATAACAAAAATTTATGTAGCGAACTTTTCCGGGTGAAATGAAGATGCCGGGTCTAAACAGACATTGTTATACCATACAAATACTACAGACGAGCTCAAACAGTTGTGAGGCGTTCCAAACAAATATTGAAACAGAAAGTTCGATTGAATAGTGGAAGACAAACAGTCTGCAGTCCCATACATCTCTGAGAGGCAGCGCACATCTTGCAAAAAGACGATTGCTTCAAATAGCAATTATAACAGCTACCACATAAATGATAGATTTTTAAATAAAGCGTTTGGTATATATAAATAAATGGGCCATGGTGAAAACATTTTCGACATAATTATCCACTTTGAGACAGCACGCCATTTTTTGTTTGATAGTCGCTACAGTTACCTGGCGAATTCAGTGAGCAAATGAATTTTTCACCCACAAATGTAGGCAGATGAGAATTCTTTAACCTTACCCTTAGTGTCATGAGTTGAAATAAAGAAATCTTTTCATCATCATCAGAAAGCGAACCCATGTGCCTCACCAGAGTACCACACACCGGTATAAACTAATGAATGTAAATGAAATAAACTGTAATGTGTGTTCTTATACCCACTTTTAACAATCTGGCATTAGTGATATACTCTGCATAGTGTCATCCTCGATCTAGATAAATCGATTGCTTGTGAAACACAAAACTACGTTAACATTCAAATTTTGTTTCTTCAGGTTGTCAAAACATGATCTGAATGTCGTCAAAGAAGAAAAGTCCTTTTTCTTCAGCTTCTGTTCTTTTTACAACCCACCATAAAATAACTAAACATTGTCATTTTGATCTGAATCGATCCTGATTATAGAATATGTTTTTTCTTGAACTGATCGAAGCTGGACTTCTTTACACGAGTCGCTCACTATAAATGCTGTCTGTGTGCTTTGATCATTTTTGTCTACACGCAGAGTAGGACTCGAGGCACTGCCCTGCCACAGAGATGAATGTCTTTTTCAAAACATTGGCGGTTATTTGTTTGTAAGTATAATGTCTTCTTAAAACCCAGGTTAGTATTATTGTGTATTAGAGACATCTGAAAGTAGCCTGTATTTTGCATAAAACATTAACTTAAAAAGAAGTTATAAAGAAATATTTAGTTCCTTTCAACACCTAATACTTGAAAACAATGGCAATTCTGCAAACGGTGATTTTTTTAATTCAAATATAACACTTATATTTTTTTTCTTTTTCAACGCTCTTCTATAACCATACAAATTTCTAGCTCCTGTCGATGTAGTGAGACACTAGCCTATAACACCCAGCACACAAAGTTTGCTGTTAAAAACAAATACTAAAATCTTTTGCGTACAATCCAACAGATTTCTGTTAACGTAAACTCATGGAGCAAGACCGAGCTAAAATTATCTGACCAAAGAAGGTAATATTACCTCGACGGGCAATGAAAAAGCCGACATATTTGTGAATTCTTCTGCATTGTTTATACATCTAAGGACTTGCAACAACTACCTTATAGTGTTCAGAAGAACTAGCGTTATGTCAATATTAAACTAATGATGATATTTTTAATAGTCTTAAATTATTCTACTTGCACTTGCTGTCCAGATATAATGTATTCTTAAGTACATATATTTTTAACAAAAAAGATAGTTTTACTAGTAAAAGGAAAGCAGCTATTTCAATATTTGAGAGAAGTGCCTAAATTTATCAGGAGTATTCAAGAACCTAACACGCATGCTTTGAAGAAAATTTTTTTTTTAAATCATAGAAACATTTGTTTGCCTACCTGTGGGTTAATAGCCAACGTTCCATTAATTTGAAAGCCTTTGTTGCTTAGCAAAAGATGAACAGGGCTAGAATGGTCTGTATGAGTAACCATATATGTGCTGTAACAAATGGTCAAACGGCTTTGAAAGTTGCTTCTAGACTTCAAGTAAGCCTTCAATGCTCTTTTACTGTTTTTAAGTATAGTCTATCAGCGATCTGTCTAATGTGCTTGTTAACATATAAAGTTCCATTTCTAGGGAAAGTAAAGGACTTTGACTTGTCCAGCTGTAAAAATAAGAAAAGCCATTTCTCAGTGTGGTAAAAGAAAAATACTATCATTTATTGATAATGACAAGGAATGCAATTTTAAAATGAGAAAATAGATAACTTATCAATATATCTTTTGAATATGTTGACAGATAATCTATGAAATCGTGATTTATTGAGCTGTTCCGGCGTTCGCAACGCAGACTCCTATGTTTCACAGAAGTAAAGGATGATAAAGAATAGCGTAGTTTAGCTTTCGAATACATCTCATTATTAAAATTTAGTGTGTTTTTGAACTGAGATTTACTGCACAAAGGAAAAATGGAAACTGTAATTAAGAAGTAAGGCCAGATATGCTTGGAAAACACGAGCCTAAAAACACTAAAAACAAAGTAATAAAGAATGCGAAAATGTATCGAGGTAAAAGGTCGTTCCCTCGTTTTTTGGGGTAGACAGTCGTCTATGAGTGAAGTATTAGAAACCTCGAATTCACAGGGCAAGCATTTTGTGAGGACAGTGCCTACTTCCTCTCCCTCGCTGCCTTACCTTCCCCAACCCTCTAGTCTAAAGATTCAGGTATCCCTTATTGAAACGTCGGTCGACTGAGCAAAGATTGCATGCTCAAACGGATATCAAACCGGTTCGCCTTTTGGTTCGGAAACAGTTTTTAACCACCACTCGATTTTGCTTTTTCTAACAAAGATAGAAGGTAGCATTTATTCTGTAACTATTTCTAGTACTGTCTATTTTATTGCTACATCAGCAATAATTTTTTTATATTTTGCTTATAATTTGTTTGATGTTGACAGTAATAACTCAGTAATATCCCATGTTTCTAAATATGATACTAAGCTATTAAAATCTATTCATATTTTCACTATTTAATATTTTATATCATCTGATATCAAATATAAATAAGATAATACGGTGTTTTTCCGCTTGTCACGCTTTGTCTTCAAAGTTTTTTATCTACCTTTTTAGGGCGCGCGTCAGCATCTCTTCCACATGGCTGCGCCTGCGCGAAGATGACGTCATTACAGGCACGCAAAAAAGCACGCGCATGGTGACGACTTCCCGCAGCAGGATCTCGTGCGCTCGCACGTGCAGCGTCTATGACTGGTGCTCGGTGTTTGTAGCTGACGACCTGGGGGGAACGTGCGCGCTGCGAGATCTTCCAAGAATCTCGTTAAACTTTTCCTCCTTGTCGCCATTTTCTAACCACTGGAGACTACTGAGTCTCTATGGTAAACGTTTAGAGCAAGGCGGTTACATACTTATCCCATGCTCCAGAGATGAAATGATGATGATGATGATGATGATGATGATGATGATGATGATGATGATGATGATGATGATGATGATTCATAAATTTCCTAAACAGGTGGCTTTCACAAGTGTAGGTGTGCATGCATGTTCTTTGCCGCAGAATGGTGCCCAGTCGACACTGGATTTCGTTTTTCTGCCGCTGCTCGCTTCTGCTTCACCGTGGTTACTAACCTCAGCGCCAACTGGACTGACAGCAGAAATGAATGTAAACGTCGCGGCCTGGACCTGGTGGTGCTGGACACGACTCTCAAACTGAATATCGTTCTTAAATTTATTAAAAACACAGCAGGTGAGCATGACAATTAGCTTTTCAACTCAAGTTTTCTTTTCATCTTGTTTTCTTCACTATTCTGGTCGCATATTGTAATGCTGACAGTATCGTTCAGGAAAGGCATTTATCATTAAGATTTGATAATGTGGTCGTCTTATTAGGATAACTGTACAACAGAAGGCGACTTCACGCGATACTAGTAACACGATTTTTGAGAAATCACAGCCTGTAGTAAAAGTATCAGTTTCTTAATATCAAATCAAGATTCTGCAAACTTACTTTCATTGAATCTATTTCACGCTGGGAAAAATAGAGCCAAAGATGAAACCGACAGCTGTAATTTCCAGTTCTGGGCAAGATGAGATTTAAATATTTATTTTGTCTCTAGTTTAACCATAAAATTAGTAACACAATATAAAGATGGTAGTGATATATGTTTTTTCATTTGTAGAGAGAAATTTAGCGGTGTATCGGATTCAGCAAACAGCGTCTTATTCAGTGAAAATCACTTAGTGATGATAGCACCAGTACAGTAGGGATATTTTCTTGCATGACTGCCCAAAGAACACGTACCAATAATTAAAAACGGATCGAATAAAAAAAATTAAAGAAAAAGGAGCTTTTGGAGATATATTTTTATGTATCTGCTTCTTCACTGAATGTTATGTAATTCTTTCACTACAATTTTTTCTTTTGTTTCATGTTAACAGGCAGTAGTAGTTCTAGATACTTTCTCGGCGCGACTCGACCAACTGGAGATCTCAACGGAATCTGGAATGGCGACATAACGAGATTTGACTGGATCAACGGTGCACCCGTAAGCCTTACAAAGGATTTCTGGGCAGTCGGTCAGCCAAACAGTTACGGCGGCACCCAGAACTGTCTAGTGGTAAGAAGTCTGTCTTCGTCGCCTGCTTTATGACTATCGTATAGCAGCTGTAGTAATTATATCAATCATAGTTTTGCTTTTGTACTTGAAGAGAACCACATCAAGCTGTTTGCTTCGTTCTTGAGAGCGATAAACTGATGACTTTTTGGAGCTTTACAACACATTTCGGCGTCATATTATCACAATAACATCAAAGAATGAATGGAGAGTTGATTGCGCAGAACAACAGTTATTGCCATATGATAGGCTGCTCTGAAAAATACTGCAAAGATAATTATAATAGATAAAATCCAAAGAAAAATGGATGCCATTTCTTTTTAATGATGTCTTAATTGCAAAATCTGAAATTTGTTAAGCAGAGAATTTCTTTATTTTGACAGGTGGAGGGCAAAGAGGGCGCACTTCTCAATGATTATGATTGCTTCTTGCATATTTACTTTGTTTGTGAGAAATTAGAGCAAATTCGTTAGTCAAATGTAGTGTTTATGACATTATAAGAGCTAGATACTCATTTTTCATATAGACACACACTCAAACGTACGCATGAACACACACACACACACACACACACACACACACACACACACACACACACACACAGAGAGAGAGAAAAAATGTAGCTCGTAGGTCAACCTCGCGTTCACTAAAACTAAGAGTACAGTGACTACAAACACCACCCAGTTGTGCAAGGTATTTTCGGAATGTCCTGTTTGTTATGGATACAATTTTTGCCTTTGTAAAGTACACGACAGAAGTAAATGATGTCGACTTATTCAGAAACCCTAAATACAAAATGAATGAGGTTGACATTCCCGTTACTTTCTTTTTTTTCAAAGATGCGCTAAATATTTGTAATCTTCGTTGTTACTTATTTGTAGGGACAGTGCCTAGGTATTATTGTCTACCGTAAGAAATTTTTGTTTCGTTTATTTATACAAGCTTCGACAGTGCTAGGTTATGTCCTTGTTCATAATATTTGTAGAAAGGTTTAACTCTTTTGAACGTGGACAAGACGATCGTTCAAAAAAATTCTAAGCCTCAACAGTAGGAGCTGCAGAAACAACTTTTCTATGTCAATTAAAAAAATTAATGCACTTGGTACTACGATGGTCCAAAGATACCCAAGGGAAGTTCGATCCAAGTGTCTGTACCATGTCCTCATGGATTTCCTTTGGCGTCATACCTTTCTTTTGACTGATTTTATGTCTGCTCCGGCCTCTGTTTCGTCCATCTTTAGAGTTGTCGCACTACTCTTCACCTTTGTATGGGCCTCAGTTGCACAAAAAAATTAAAACAAAAATCTGTTAGTTTTTCTAGTCGTATAAGAAGTGGTAATGTGTTTCCACACTAAAATTTTTCAGCTATGGCTTAGGACGTTTAACGACCCTTGTAACTTTCGTACTTGGGTAGACCGAGTCTGGTGTGAGCCGAGTGAACTGTGGGATATATATATATATATATTGCGGTGAACTGTGACTGCTGTGAAATATTGGCTGTCATCAAAAGTGAAAGAAAAAAACTTTTGGAGGCAGTCGTTTAACAACCAGAAAGCTAAGTAAAATTACATCCTCATTGCCTTTTGTGTTATATATATATATATATAATATCTTAAACATTTCTTTTCTTGATGATATTTAGATCTTCGGATAGATAGATAGATAGATAGATAGATAGATAGATAGATAGATAGATAGATAGATAGATAGATAGATAGATAGATAGATAGATAGATAGATAGATTGCGCAGATGTGCCTGTTTAAAATGGTAATGGGATAAATGTTTAGGCGATAATTACATCCTTTGAAGTTTGCCTCTTGATAGATTATACTATTATGCATCAGTCATGTGAATTTTGTTCACCAAACTAGATTAAAGATATATATATATATATATACATCAGTGATTTGGATTTATTTTAATAAAAAAACGGCAACTTTCCCTGAGATCTCCTGTGTTATCAAACGTCCAGTTTATTATGTCAAAATGAAGCCGATTGGCTGTAGTTTACACGCATTTAATTATGAAAGGTAAATTGTAGTTGCCTAACATCTTGAACGCACACATAACCAGTCTTTTAAGCTGCTATTTTCTGTTTTTAACTAAATATTTTTTCTGATTAAGTTATCTATCATGTGATACTTTTGGCTGCACCCATGCATATCTGCTCTCCTTGTTTTTTGTGTTTTTTTACCGTATTGCCTGATCATTGTGTTCCAAAATACGTTGTTTCCTGACTGTTGATACACTGGATGTTAATCGGAAACGTTTTTTTTAAAGAGAAAGAAAAGGAAAGAAGAAAATAATAAATAAACTCAATTCTTGGGGGTAGGCACTAAGAATAAAAACATGGGAAGACCACTGGCAGGTCTCTTGTGTTTTGTCGAATGAAAGAGCACGTGCTGACACAGTGAGATAAGTCAAGCGTGAAACGTCATCTGTCTCATGCTTAGCTTGATTAGAGACTTTGTAGTGACTCTACCACATTAGCCATACCATTATTAAAAAAATACATCAGTCACATCTATAACAAACAACTACGTCAGCCAGATTATTAAGAAAGAGTTACATCACCCATGTCAATAACATAGGACTCAATCAGCCACATCATTAACTGTCACTGTGTCTTAGTACATTATCTTTCTTGCGGTGTATTTGAATAAATTAAAGTTAAAGTTACTTTAGCTTCACTGTTTTTATTACTCTGAATTAAAAAATTCTTTATCACCCTTCACGTTCTCATCATCATAGTCTTCATTCAATGCGAGACGAATCGAGGCAGACAAATGTTACTGTGAATAAAGCAAAAGTATAGGTCTGTCTACTCACTTTGGAATAAAGGAATGAAACTAGTATAAAAATAAATACAGGTTTGTGTCGAAGATTAATAAATGACACATACAATTTTCCAAGACTATGCAAAAATAGCAAACAAGTGTTGAGTAAACGTATTGTAACAGCAAAGGGTACAAAAATCACGCGCATGTTTGTGACCGACCAGTCTCCCGGGTCTCACTCAGCGAAGACAAGAAAGTTGAATACATCAGCATATCTTTAGTGACAAGTTGGCGCAAATTTGTACAAATACATTTCAGGAAAGTTGTAACTATGAGTAGATTTACACTGAAGTAGTCTAGTGGTATCGAAATCACCTATTCCATATACAGCCTCGCGAGGCCAGAACGAAATGAAAATAAAAATAAGGGCAATTTTTAGATACTATCACATCAAACTCATTCAATTCGTCTTTTGGATCACTAAGTAAGTCGAAAAAATGTATTTTTGTTCTGTATTTTTATTTTACAATGACAAATGCCGTGTTGACGATCATTGGGACTTTGAGAATACTTATTATACAAATGTGCTGAGTTAATAGTCATTGTACCTTAGATTTTGTGAACGCCAGATTGGCCCACAGATTGTATGCACCGTGTGTGTGTGTGTGTGTGTGCTTGTGTGTGTGTGCTCGCACTCGTGCGTGCGTGCGTTCGTGTGTGAATGAGAGCATTTGAGTGTGTGTGTGTGTGTGTGTGTGTGTTGGTGGAGGGAGGAAAAAGATGACTATTGTCCTCCTATGGCCTCGTTATCACTAAATTTGACTAAAGAATTGGCTCCGATTTCTCACAAACAAAGTAGCGTTGGTCGTAGCAATAATAATCATTGAGGAATGCACCATCTTTGCCATTCGCCTGTCAAAATATAGAAACTCCTTGTAAAAGATTGTTGTAACTTGCTTGAAGAAACAGGACATTAAGATCACATGATTTCTTATCATTTGGCAGAGTTGTAATTCTTTTTTCTCAGTTTATCTATTATACTTATTTTTGCAGTATTTTCTAGAACATCCTTTATTAACTTTCAATAACTTTTCGTTTTGCGCAAGGGGCTCCTTCGTTCTCCTCATTTGCCTTACATTGTCGCAATGTGACACCGACGTGCGATGTAAAATCTCAAGCCGTCATCACTTTATTACTGGATGACACGATGACGCAAAACAAACAAACAAACAAACTATTATGCAGTTTTCGTGGAATACATAAGGTAGCATGTGATTGATATAATGACCACAGCTGCTATGCGTTATTCATGTGGCTGGCGCCGAGGACAGTCTTCTTACCACGAGACAGTTCTGATAGCCACCATTATTGTTAGGCTGGTTGACCGCCCAGAAACCCTTTGTCACGCTGAGCGGTACACCGTTGATCCAGTCAAACCTGGTAAGGGTGCCGTTCCAAAGTTTGCTGATATTTGCCATTCATCGAGTAGCGCCGAGAAAGAAACTAAATATATCACCCCCTGTCAACATTAAAGGAAACAGAGGTACATAAAGAGTAACATAAAAGAATTTTGTGTGCAAGTAAATTGATTTTAAAATTGTACCTTTTGAAGAAATAAGCCCCCAAAGCAGCTTTTTCCTTAACTTTTTTATTTGCTCCGCTTTTAGTTATTGACATACGAAAAGATGTCTTTAGGCAGTCGCACCAGAGAATATTCCTACTTGTAATGGTATTTAGAACTCATCATTTTACTGAATAGATCGATATTAGCAGAGTCTTTTAACATGAAAAATTTATATTAATACCATATTACGTTGTATTAATACTTGCGTGATTATTTACTTAAGTACTTGAATCTTATCTTGGCAGACAAATTGGCATGACAGCTGTTGGTTTCTTATTTGCCATCATTTTGCTACCAGTAAATCCTTTCAGTAACTTTTCAGAAACTTGATTTTGCGTTAAGGAACAAATTCTTTCCCTAGAGGATCTGTTGTTCTTTCACAAAAAATTTGTTTTCTGTATCAGGCGAACTCCTGTCATATTATTCAGGTATCATAATAAGACAAGTTGCTAACCGCAGCAGCACACCTTAACAATAATTATCTTCCTTTAACGATATTCACACACCGTTATCGTTACAATATGGGTGACCAGAATGATAATGGTGTTGGACTGATCCGCTTTTGAAAAGGCTAACTAGCAACAATCAGTTCGTTTCTCTTTGCTTTTCTAGCAACAAGGACCGAAGTTTTTAAGGAAAATTTTCCACTTCAATATAGCTCTTACTCGTCGGGTGTGCTTTTTCAGTCTTATATAGCTGGTGATATGTTCCTGTTTCTTTCCACTACTACACACCCGCACTTAGCTGAACTTGGAATCCACAAATTACCATTTTCTTTCTACAAAAAAAAAAATTTTCAGTGCGTCTTTCAGCTCCGTTTCAAATGGTACCTCGAATTCTCACTCTCATAATGGGTGCTCTGTGTTTTACAGCTGCTTTATTTTGCTAGTTTTACCAAGCACGAGATGAAATAAGTTTTATTTGCTCAAGGAACGTATGTCTCTTTCGTTCATACGATGAGGATAAACGTACAACAAATGCTTAGTCACACACACAAAGAAGTATGCAATGGATTTATTTACATGATTTAACATGTAAACTAATTCTGTATTACTCTAAACATACATAACTTCTACACCGCTAATTTGTATCATGTACTTTTTAATCCCAAGTTCTACTTACTTTATAAATCACTGTTAACTAAGGGGAGAGAACAGGGCTTTTATGGTACGTGTGCCAAAAAGGACCAATTCCCCTAAACGACGGAATAGTACTTCTCCCGGACTCAATATAAGGTAAACTAAAAAGGTGATGTTTTTAAGAACGTCATCCGCTTGTTAGCGGACCTAATCACCTACTCGGTGCTGTACTACTTCTCCCGCACTCAAAAAAGGGGACCTAAAGGGGAACGAAAATTTAGAGATAGATGAGTGACTTGACAGCGGACCAGACCACCTGCACGGTGCAAAGTTCAAAATAGGAATGACCCGTTCGCTCGTGCTGTGGCTAACAAGGTGCAAACACTCCATTGTGAACATTATTTCTACCAGGTCAGGGTAAGGTAAGGGGGTTCAGGGTGGAGGGAACAAAGCACTTTGAGCAGTATTTGCTGCCTAAGCGCTTCAAATACATGACGTAATTTTTTATAAAAAAGTTAAAAAGAAAAATGTAGCTAGAAAAACTAAATTTCATCCTCACCTGGTGTCTTTTTAATAGTTTTAAGAACTATATTCAGTTTGAGAGTCGTTTCGAGCACTACCAGGTCCAGGCCGCGACGTTTACATTCATTTCTGCTCTCAGTCCAGGTGGCATTGAGGTTAGTAACCACGGTGAAACAAAGGTGAGCAGCGGCAGAAAAATGAAATCCACTATCAACGGGGCACCAGTCTGGGACAAAAACGTTCCCTTTTACATTGTTGTAAAGTGTGCATGTTACAGCTTTACTCAATCCTGACCCACTAAAATTGCAGTTTTAGTAAAACCTGTTATCTAATCCAGACTATCTACCGTTCGGAGCTTATAACTACTACATTTAAAGAATGAGTAAATGTCTGTAGACTTACACAACCTGACAATTATTTCTTGCACAGGGTCTCGATTGAGTCAATGTCACATCTACATATTCAGACGAAAGAGGAATCAAATTCACCACACGTTATATTACTACACATGTCTACAGGAATACCATTAAACAGACTCACACCACGTTATATTACTATACATGTCTACAGGAATGCCATTAAACAGACTCACCACACGTCATCTTACTATCCGAGTCTACATGCATACCATTGAGGGCCAGCACCTCCCAGTAGGTCGAATGCGGGGAAGTTGAGATGTTCAGCGAGATTCTCGGCAGATCCCGCAACTCACACGTTCCCGCCAGGTCATCTGCTACAAAGACGGAGCACCAGTCAAAGTTTCTGCACGTGTAGAGACACGTGATCGGGCTGGGGGCAGAGGTCACCATGTGCGTGACTTGTTGCGTGCCCTTGATGACCTCATCCTCACGCACGCGCAACCACGTGGTAAGGGGCCCTGAATGAGCTCTTGAGAATAAAATAAACAAGCTGAAACGAAATGGCACACCATGGAACTACTTTGTGATCAGTGGTGCAAAAGACACCTTTGGCTCTACGAAGCCTGCACGCAAAGAATAACTTTTAAGCGCTTTATGCGGTTTACTCAAGGTCAGTTAGGAACCCAGATAAACAGTAGAACCCTTTTCAGTCGCATTCTAGCCTTTGCAGTGCCAAGACGTTTGTTTATGTAAATCCCTACTAAAGTACCCGTTATACCAATGCCACTGAATTTGGAGCACCGGTAAATAAAAACAACGCACGGAGTCATACTTTAATAGATGTGAGAGACGTTTTGGCTGAAATAAATCCCATTGATATAGTTTCGACCTGGCTTCGTAGAATTTTTGATTTTGGATCCCCAAGATTAAAACCGGTTAGAAAGACCGCATCTTCGTAACAGTAAACAACTGCTATCACTCTCAACCCCTTCTTCCTTCACAGTTGACGATCTCAGCCTTCGCTACCATCGATGACAGTGGTGATGGGAACATTGTGTGAGTTTGAAAGGAGCATATTTTGATGTTGAAAATATTGAATGCTACAGTTCCGAAAAATAAATAATAAAATAATTCTCATTTCTTTTCTGACAGATCACGTGTAGTACCTTTTAGAATGTTCAAGTATAGCGATTGAAGGAAGCAATGCGGGTGTTTGGGGATTTTATGAAGTAGTTTTTACACACAGAAAGAAAGAGAATTTCTCTTCGCGGCATTAACGTGAAAAATCTCTTACAAGAAAGACACAAATATCTGTTGAGCTCAAGAAACTTCAACATTTTTACAGAACTGTATGCACATTTGCACGTTATTACGACCTAAGGTCGAGACAGTTACTTCGACAACGTCGGCCATCAAAACCTTTGCAATACTGGAATCTTGAATGTGGCCCTATATCAGAATTGTTACTGCAACTATACTCATAATCTTTTATCGAATGACAATGTTAATCTAACGAAATCAAGCTTCAAGGTAAAAATATGCACTACAAGAAAAGTACCTATAAATTTTAGAATGGCGAGTCAGAGAGTTTTTAATGTACGGAGAATCAAATTAAAGTTTTGTGAACACAGAAAGTAATGTTCATTAAAAAGAATCATCAAAGACACATTTCGCATGACCCAGCTTAATCAGAAATCTATTATTTATTATTTCTGTATTTATTTTCCAAAGGTGAAAAAGTCAATGGTTATCAACTGTAGACATTTAGAACACTACGAGATGTACACAATTTCATTTAAGCCTTACTAGAACAATATAGAAAGTGCATAAATTTACATCGATATATTCAGATTAAAGAAATACGAAAGTATCTAACTTTACTTGTATGTCACTTGAACAACACACACACACACACACACACACACACACACATACACACACACAACACACATATAACGGCCCAAATCTGTGTGTGTGTGTGTGTGTGTGTGTGTGTGTGTGTGTGTGTGTGTGTGTGTGTGTGTGTGTGTGTGTGTGTGTGACTGTGACAAAAGTTCGCCTCTGGCATACAGTCGGAGTTTGATTGATTACAACTTCTTTATTTTTTCTGCGCTGAACCTGAAATGATATCAATGGATGAAGAAAGGTTTGAGGAGATACATATGTTAATACTGGCCTGCTGTGTGTTGTTTACATGTTTTGTGTGTTTTAATGTGTGAATTGTGTCATTTCTGACGATTAAAAATTGGCCGATGGAGGTGACGTCATGTTTGACGTAAATTCTACTCACACCACGAAGTGTGGAACATTCTGGGTCCACTGAAACTTGTCAACTAACAAAAGTCTACATTTTGCACACAAACAGTATTTGTCATAATTTTATTAAATATATGCCAAGAATATCAGAAACACAGATTTACAGCAATATATACATTTGTCTGGACACTCAAAGACATTGTACAAAGGTCACTGGCTTCATCGTTCACTTTTTGTAATAAAACTCTTTTCCTTAAATTCCATTTCAAGACTTTACACGAGCGTAACCTGGACAACGTGACGTCACGTAACGTCGGGCAGTCCTTCACACGAAAGCTCACCTTTTCCAGACTGTGTGGTAAGTGTTCTACACTTTGTCCTAAGTGTGATGGTGGTGACATCCGTCATAGCAAGATGGCCGCCAGGATAAATGCATTAAATTCACTCATTTTCACTGATAGTCAGCTTGTTCACTGTGGCTGCGTGAACTTGTGTTAGTGGTTGGATGTTTCTACTTCGAGAACTGGTCGGGAAAAGTTATTGCTTTGACGGACCTAACAATAGTACAGATTTGTGTACAGTCTGGAACATTTGTATCCTATGACGGTCGGTAGTGATGAGGGGAAGTGTATTAACAGAGAGGATAGATAACTATGATAGCTACCTACCCTCAATGGTATTACTTCCCACCTGACGACCGATCATAAGCCTGACGGGAGTTGTGAGAATACTGAGTAATTGCTGTACTTCTTAGTCCTCGCATGATCCCCATCAGACGCCTGGATGTCACACTAAAATGTAATCGCCTGGGAATCAGATGCGCAGTTATCTTTTAAACTACATTTATGGACACTTCATGCCGCATAATTTCAACAAATATAGCCAGACAAACAATAATATTAAAATTGAGTTTACCCCCTATGGCCCATTTTAGGGGACGAATTTTTGTCACAGTGTCATATATAAGAAAGAAACAGCAAACCCTTAGGTACTGTAGAGGTTTGTACAAGGAAAAGAAACCAACTTGTAAAATTACCTTTAGTATCATCACAAAAAGTATTCTACAAATCGTACTTACGCTATAATGACAGTGTAAATTGCAAGATGTGTGCGCATGTTTGTCACAGCACTGACTCTTAAGCCCCACGCTGGCGAAAAATGAAGTTTACAGTCAGGCGGTCGACAAAGTGAGACATTCGCGTGGAGCAAACCACCTTTAATCAAATTTCACCTCAACCATTCATTGATTAGGGACAAATGCGCTATCCTCCCGTGTTAATGCCTAATCATTATTATGATTGACTATGAATACCTGGCGTTTTAATGATGTTTTTTGAAACTTAATGGTTGGACCTTCTTTTCTGTCCAGAAAATGATGATGAAGGAAATTATTTTGAGTCTTTTTAGCTTATTTCTGAATCGTGTTAGTATATCTTGAAGATCTTGAATTTTGTCAAATTTTAAGACTTGGTGCTCTTGGCTGTTGTCATGTATTTCCCCTTATCTAACGAAGTAGTATGATTTGAACGATGTTTAAGAGAGAGGTCCACAAGCGTTGAACTCTTTTGTCCAAATCTACAGCTTTGGAACCGACAGTTTCCGACCCTTTCTGATAGCTCCTTGTTTGACAAAAAGAGAATGGTATTGTATTCAAATCATTCTTAAAATGTATGCTTTTCTTGGCTGTCCTAGTTAAAAGCGCAAGGCTCTACATATAATAAAAATGTTTACTCATCAGAAACGCTATTACTCTCAGATAAGTATTTCCATCGGGACGCATTGTCATATGTTTCCTTAAGCATCCATCTCAGCGCAGTAAACTACTGGCAGACATTCCAAGGGATCTCCTGTTATAGAAAGTTTCTTTTTTAAGAATATTCCCAGAGCATAAGAAATGAAGGTCTGCTGGCGATAGACTAGAGGAATATGGTTGAAAGGCTCAGAAAGGAACATTCAATTGTCACCACAGAAAGACGGCTGTAGGCCTCTTGACCAGCGTTTGAGACTAGCTTTACAAAAAACTGCAACATGATTATTTCTATAGAGTTTGCTTGTTTCAAAACAAAGTTAAGAACTTTATGAAGAACATTTTTGCCTGCTAATTTCTATGTGACAAGTTTATTATTTGCTGATATACGGTGGTGACAGTATGAATGCAGTAATCAAAAGTTACTTTTTAATAAATGTTTTAATTTCTTTACATAGATGTAATAGTTGTAATTAACTGGCATTCATTTTTGTCTACCCTGAATTGGGTAATGTTAAAATTATGACAATGATTATCAATTTTAGTTTAAAAGCACGTTACGATAATTTAGATTTTGAATTCATTACAAACAAGGTGTACGACCCTTTTTGTAACTCCTGCATAGAGCAGAGGTTTCGCTCAGAGCGGGTGGTTTTCTTCTATAACAAAAATAAACAAATGACGATAATTTTGCACTTGGATTAGCTTTTAAGGCAGGTTTACTTAATCACTTAAAAGGCCCCAAGTTACATTTACTTGTGGTAACTATCCCCGGTATTAGCCAGAAGTAAGGAAGAGTTGGACGTAGCAGTTTGATGTAAAGGTCGTCCACTGGTGTTGGAGACCACACTTTGATGTTGTTCAACTCTTTGTGTAAGGGCGGTGTCCATCTCGTTTTCCTCTCGCTGCTCTACAAAGACCCTCAAGAAAATCAAGCACTTTGGTATAATTGACCCTCCCCAGTCTTCTACGAACTCAAGTACCTATTACAGAAAGCTGAGTTAACAGAAAACTTCACTGTGCTACACGGGCATCGAACTGGAGCCGCATTGCGTTTGGACACGTGTGTATTAACCACTCAACTGTCCACTTCCCCACCAACCAGAAAACAAACACAGCATCGCTGTCTCCATGGCAGCATTGATAATGGATGTATAATCGAAAGTCTTTAATTTAAAAAAATAGTTTGTGTTTCTTTGTGTTCTTGAAAATGAGTTAGGATGAAACAGGCTTTTTCCAACTCCTCGACAGAACCACGGGACCACTTCTCATCGATATCTGAATATAATATGTAAAAGACAAGTCTGTGGGCAGCGTTGACGGCTTTCAGCGAAATATTATTGTTAGATGCTAGGCTTTGTTTGCGTTGTGCTATTTCTCTAAAAGAAATCATCGATTGCCATTTAGGTGCACGAGCAATAAATTTCGTGGATTGTTAGACGAAGTAACATTTGACTGTTTCCCATGATCCAGTTCTCTTATTTATTTGTTTTTTAATTTTTTACTTAACTCTTTGTTAAAATGTCCTGTACAAAACTGAATTCTGGTGAAATACATCTTTTTAAAATTAAGCGTTTTAGTTTTTTTTAAAAACGCTCCTTTTCTCTTTCTTTTAGTCTGTGTTTGTGTCTGCTGTTTACTTAACTAGATTCTAGAGACGAATCTTGAAGGGCAAAGGGGTTAATAATTTATTGATAACAACTTGCAACTGACGCGCGTTGACTTGTTCAAAAAGCCTCCTAAAACACTAGTTGAAAGATTGTTGAAAGATTTATTGGGATAATAACTGAAAAAGAAAGCATCCGGAAGTGAGGAGAGGACATGTCTCCAGGCACTGTATTCAGATATCTTCATTCTTGACGTCATCACACACACACACGCACACACACACAAACACACACACACACGCACGCACGCACGCACGCACGCGCGCGCACAACAACAGCAGCAACAACAACAATCTAGATTCATGAGCGCTCTCTACCAACGCTTCCATTACGAAGTCTGTGAGCAGGAAGTTGGCAAAATCGACTGAACTTTGATGTGCGAGTTTCCGTGTGTGTACTATAGGGCACCTGCACAGTAGACAGCCTGCCTCGGGCTTAGTGTCCATCCAGGAAATGCCATTTCTAAACAGAAACGATGCCCACAGGGTAAAATCTTTGGAGTGGTGAAGTCATTTGTGCACACTGCGCACTCTCTTTCGTGTGGCTGATGCATCTTTCTGTACAAAATAATTATCATTTTGTGATAGAAGTCCTAATTTGAACTAGTACCTAGTAGTTTTTTTCTTACAAATATAAATTCGTAAAAGATTAGTAAAGTAATTTTTATTCTGTTTTTGACGCTCTTGCAATGCTTCTGTATGTCTTTTGTATAGTTTTAACGGTTGTTTAAATTTTATGATCCTTACACCTGGGCTGATGTGCATAAGCGAACTTAAATTTCTTACTTAAGTTGCCTGACTTAACCGCAAACTTGACTCAGCTGAGTTCGTGCTTGGCGAGAATCGACGTGGGTGTGTATGAGCAGACTTAACTGCTTACTTAGGTAAGAAATGGGTCAATGCGGTGACCTCTCGTCCTTGGTGGGGATTCCCTTCGGTCATTGGTTGTTTAGAAACAAACAGCCAATTGACAATCGCTCTCTTCGGAAGCGTACCACTACCACGCTTTTGTGTTTGTTTACATTTACTACCCAAACAATTTCGCAGAGATTGCCTGAGTGTGAAGATAGAAGCAGTCGTCAACAAAATTATGACAAAGAAGAAAGATTGCACGGCAAACTATTGAACTGTGCGATTCAGCTACTCGCTGACTTAATCGAAGAACATTACGTCCTTATCGAACACATAGACTGCGAAGAAAAAACGAACTTTGGAAAAAAAAGCTAGAAGTTGCAGCCAGTGCTCGTGATGAGCAGAAAAAACAATGGGACCAGATAAAAAAGTGTGGTCCATTGTATACGTCAGCACCATGAAGAAGGTACCAATTGCAAGGTAAGCTTATTATAATTGACTCAGATTCGATCAGTATAGCATTGACAGCTATATGGTGTCAATTTCCAAGATTAATCTCTTTGAGGGTCCCATTACAGTTGTACAATTAAAGAAAATAAAAATACTAAACTGACTCTGTGAGATTTGTAATTTGTATCTGTAGATCAGTGCAGGAAACAAAGATGAAGGTAAAGTTATTCTTTCAAACATTCATACGTACACTAATACAGTCCTTTATATCTAACAGATGTAATTTTAACAGGTTTTGCTTAATACTGTTCCGAATATTGTTAAATCAAAATTCTGTCCAGGCAGATAAATGTGTGTTATTATTATATATTGTGTCCAGGTAGACAGATGTGTACTTCAATGATTATTTGTATTTTGTGCAGGACATTTGGCCTTTTTTGGTCTAAATTGATCTTTTTAATGGATTTGGAGTCCTGTATATTTTTTGTCTGGGTAATCTATAAAGTTACAGTCCTTGTTGTTATAGTGAAGCCAACACTTTGTTGTAAGTACAACATAAGTGATTACCTGCACACACACTCTGGCACACACACACACACACACACACACACACACACACACACAAAATGGCATACGCTAAAACCAACAATTCCTGTAAATAAATGGATTAAATGGTAAACACGGAAGCTTACATAAAATGCATTCATTTAACTAATTTTTGAACACTAATCTTGCTATAATATATACATACAACAAATTTGTATGGTACCTGTCTGGTGGTTTTGCCTTTTTTTACTGATTGTGATGAGCATCAGACAATCATGGTGCAACAGATGACACAACAAATTCAGGAGGACTGTAATAGTATATAAGTTAATGTTTTGGTAGAATATGTTTATCTTGCAATTGATGATGCTAAAAATGAATACAAATTGTTCATATTATAAAAAAGCAACAGGAATAACCTGGTATTTGATAAATTAGTTACTTAGCACAGCTGCTGCTACACTAGAGACCACTTAGTGTAGTTGACAAGAAAAGGGACACACTGATACTAACTCTAAAAGATCAAGCTGTATGGTATGGTATGTAAAAAAAGTAACCATTTTACTAACCCTTTAAGGTTCAACACACAACCATCAGGATTTCAAAGACCTGTATCAGAAGAAGGCATGGTAGATTATTTTGGAGACTTATTCTGGGCCTATGTGCACGAATACCGTGAACTGACATTATCTGTCTGTGCTTTGGGTCCCTTCTAGTTATTTTTTCTTCTTTTTGCACAGCCTCTATCAGCAACTCTGATATTGTTACCTTAATGTGGGCAACAAAACATTTCCGTCACAGCAGTAAATTCCGTTTCAACATTTTACACGCGCGTAGCGTGGACAACTTTACGTCACATAGCGTCGTGCAGTCCTTCACACGAACAATCGCCTTTTCCAGACTGTGTGGTAAGTGTTCTACACTTTGTCCTAAGTGTGATGGTGGTGACATCCGTCATAGCAAGGTGGCCGCCAGGATAAATGCATTAAATTCACTCATTTTCGACTGATAGTCAGCTTGCTCACTGTGGCTGCGTGAACTTGTGTTAGTGGTTGGATGTTTCTACTTCGAGAACTGGTCGGGAAAAGTTATTGTTTTGACGGACCTAACAATAGTACAGATTTGTGTACAGTCTGGAACAAACGACTGCATTTTGTCTCCTATGACGGCCAGTAGCGATGACGGGAAGTGTATTAACAGAGAGGATAGATAACTATGATAGCTACCTACCCTCAATGGTATTACTTCCCACCTGACGACCGATCAGCCTGACGAGAGTTGTGAGAGTACTTAGTAATTGCTGTACTTCTTAGTCCTCGCATGACCCCCATCAGACGCCTGGATGTCACACTAAAAATGTAATCGCCTAGGAATCAGTTGCGCAGTTATCTTTTATACTACTAATAATAAATAATAATAATAGTGAAGATTTTTATAGCGCATATTCACACTCATAGAGAGCATGCTCTTAGCGCTTAAAATGGGGAAGAGACGTGGACAAGTAGATACAGAACACAGTGGACGAAAGGAAACGACATTACTGACGACGAAACAGATAGCAAAGGCATCAGGTAACAAGAACAGAAAAATAGTGATGGGTAAAGTAGCAAGAGGGAAGGGGGAAGGTAAGGACTAGCATTATGGACTGTGTTAGGAGTAATGCTTAAGGAAGAGGTGCGTTTTCAGTGCAGATTTGAAGGATTCAATTGTAGGAAGGTGGCGGATATGGAAAGGAAGAGAGTTCCATTGTTTTGCAGCACAGTAGCCAAAAGTCCTGTGACCATAGGTTGTAGTTCTGGTGACAGGAACAGTTAGGATACGGTCGTCAGACGAAGAGCGGAGTTGTCTGGTCGGAGAGTAAGGGATGAGAAGTTCAGAGAAATAGTCAGGACAGGAGCCAGCAACGAAATTAAAACACAGCACAGACAGTTTGTACTGAATGCGAGAACGGATAGGTAGCCAGTGTAGGAAACGAAGGAGAGGAGTGACATGGTCCCGTTTCCTTGCTCTAAGTACCAGACGTACAGTGGAGTTCTGTACTCTCCGGAGTCTCTGAATGAGGTAGTCAGGGCAGCCTGCCAGCAAGGAGTTGCAGTAGTCAAGTCGAGAAAGAACAAACGCACAGACAAGAGTGTTGGTAGCGCGTGTAGAGAGAAAATGACGGATGGCACTGATCTTACGGAGCTCATAATAGGCAGACCGACAGACAGCTGTAACATGTTTATCAAGGGTCATGTCTGTGGTGACAATAAATCCCAGATTCCTAACGGATGATGTGAAGGTGATGTTGCTGTCGCCCACCATGATGTGATTGGGCAGACTGACGAGTGAAGGTTGATGTCTTCTTCTATGGCACAAGAGGGCTTCCGTTTTATCATCATTTAGTTTAAGCTTGTTTTTTACAATCCAGCCCTTGACATCACTGATACAAGCTTCTAGAGAGCTAATAGCATAGTGAGACTCAGACGGTGGAGTGGAACAGTAAAGCTGCGTGTCGCCTGCATAGGACTGATGAGAAACCTGGTGAGACCGGATGCATGATGAAAGTGGCTTAGTATACAGGATGAACAGAACTGGGCCAAGTACTGAGCCTTGGGGAACGCCACAAAAAAGTGAAGCAGGGCGAGATATCTGACCATCAACTACCACAGTCTGGGTCCTATCAGTGAGATAGGAGTTGAACCACGAGAGGACAGGTCCAGAAATCCCGTAGAGGGTGTGGAGTCTATGAAGAAGCAGAGAGTGGTCTATAGTGTCAAATGCAGCAGACAGGTCCAGTAGGGTTAATGGAGAGACATCACCACTGTCAAGAGCAGATAATATGTCTGTTGTTACTTTAATAAGAGTAGTCTCGGTGCTGTGGAAAGGTCTATATGCCGACTGAGCTTGTGGGATAAGATGGTGCTCTTGTAAGTAGGCCCAGAGCTGCATCAAAACTATTTTCTCTATGATCTTAGAGAGAAAAGACCAGTTGGAGACTGGGCGGTAGTTGTTCAGCACATTGACGTAAAGCGTGGATTTCTTAAGAAGTGGCCTTACCACTGCATTTTTGAACAGAGATGGGAAAACACCTGACGACAGGCTGACATTTACAATATTTGTGATGGCAGGAAGTAGAGTATCTAGGCACTCGAGAAGAAGGCTTGTGGGCATCGGATCTAACTCGCAAGTTGTTGGTTTAGCTTTTAGAATAACCGCTTTCACATCGGTCTCAGAGACTGGCAGGAACTTGGTCATGGAGCATCCTGGGAGGACATCACTGGAGATGCTGTCAAGCGCCGACACCGAGTCTAAAGATGATTGAATGTCCGATATCTTGCTGGTGAAATAATCACTAAAAACTTGCGGCAGCAGTGAAGCAGGGTAGGCAGTAGGCAGTGGTGTTGCTGTACGAGATCCAGTCATTTGATTGCAGATGGCAAAGAGTTTTTTGGAGGAGGTGCAGTTAATTATTTGGCCCTGAAGATATGATGCTTTAGCCTCATAAATGCATTTTGCAACGCTTCGCTTTGCGGCATTATAAATTTCTTTGTGGATGACGAATCCAGTCTTTCGCCAAACACGTTCAGCTCGCCGGCGCGTGCGCTTCAGGTCACGGAGTTCGTTCCGGATCTGTGAATACCAAGGCGCACATTTAGACTGGCGCATCAGACGTCGAGACACTGGGGCGTGGTCATCAACTACTCTACGCAAAACACAGTCAAGTTGTTCGGCAGAGGGTGGTTGGAGGAGCGCCATCTGCAGCTGTGCTTTGAATGCTAGTCTATCCACATTTTGTAATGACCGAGTGGGTCTGAAAACTGGCGCCGATGATGAGCATTTGCGATCCAGTTCGATTAGTACAGAGTAGTGGTCAGATGAGAGATCATGGGAAACATCAACTGACTGGACTAAGTGGTCATCAGGTCGATGTATGACCCAGTCCAGGATGTGATCTCTTTTGTGAGTTGGTTGCGACACGGACTGGACAAAACGAAAGGTGTGCAGCATTTCGGACAGTTTGACAGTGTCAGGATGAGAAATGTTGTCGAAGTGTACATTCACATCTCCAAGGAGTATTGCGGGTCCAGTTAGTGCATTGCTATAATCCAAGAGATCATGGAATTCTGAGAAAAATGTAGAGGCTTTAAGTTTGTTCCTGGCGCTAGGAGGAGGTCTGTAGATGCAGAGCAGGTGCATCGAGCAATGAGGAGCCGAAGAGGAGACCTGTACAAATTCAAAAGATGTGTGAGGGAACGATACGGCAGTAGTAAAAGACAGATACTTGGCAAGTGATGATCTGTAGATTATAGCAATACCACCACCACGTGTAGGGCGGGGGAAAGATTTCAGGCAGTAGCCCACTGGAGTGAGATCAACACACACACTCTCGTCGCCATGCTGTTTAAGCCACGTCTCAGTGATCATGAAAATATCAAGGCGGCGGTCTGTGACAAATTCTATGATTTCAACTCGCTTCAGTGGCTGTTGTGCAGACGATACAGACTGGGCGTTGAAAAGCCCAACGTTGAGGCGAGTGTTCAGTTGTCGTGTGCGGGAAACTTGGCAGTCTCCTGTTCTCAGACGACCATGTTAGTTTGGTGTAAAGTTATTCGACCCAACTGGTTCACTCTCATCACGTCCACGCTGACGCTGATGATGCTGTGTAGGGAAAACATGATTTAGCAGAGAGTTGACACACAGCGAAGCTTTCACAAAACCGGAGTCAGACTCAGAATCAAGTGACTACATTTATGGACACTTCATCCCGCATACTTTCAACAAATATAATCAGACAAACAAGAATATTAAAATTGGTTTTAACTCCTCCCCTTCCCCATGGCCCATTTTAGGGGACGAACTTTTATAACAGTGTCATATATAAGAAAGAAACAGCAAATCCTTAGGTACTGTAGAGATTTGTACAAGAAAAAGAAACCAATTTTTAAAATTACCTTTAGTACTATCACAAAAACTATTCTAGAAATGGTACTTACGCTATAATGACAGTGTAAATTACAAGAGGTGTGCGCATGTTTGTCACAGCACTGACTCTCAAGTCCCACGCTGGCGAAGAATGAAGTTTACAGTCAGGCGGTCGACAAAGTGAGACATTCGCGTGGAGCAAACCACCTTTTATCAAATTTTACCTCAACCATTCATTGATTAGAGACAAAGGCGCTATCATTATTATGATTGACTCTGAATACCTGGCGTTCAAATGATGATATTTAAAGGTTGGAACTTGTTTTCTATCCAGAAAATGATGATGAAGGAAATTATTTTGAGTATTTTAGCTTATTTGTGAACCGTGTTAGTATATCTTGAAGATCTTGAATTTTGTCTAATTTTAAGACTTGGGGCTCTTGGCTGTTGTCATGTAGTTCCCCTTATCTAACGAACTAGTATGATTTGAACGCTGCTTAAGAGAAAGGTTCTCAAGCGTTGAACTCTTTTGTCCAAATCTACAGCTTTGCAACCTACAGTTTCCGACCCTTTCTGATAGCTCCTTGTTTGACAAAAAGAGAATGGTATTGTATTCAAATCATTCTTGTATGCTTTTCTTGGCTGTCCTAGTTAAAAGCGCAAGGCTCTACATATAATAAAAATGTTTACCCATCAGAAACGCTATTACCCTCAGATAAGTATTTCCATCGGGACGCATTGTCACATGTTTCCCTAAGCATCCATCTCAGCGCAGTAAACTACTGGCAGAAGTTCCAAGGGATCTCCTGTTATAAAAAGTTTCTTTTTTAAGAATATTCCCAGAGCATAAGAAATGAAGGTCTGCTGGCGATAGACTAGAGGAATATGGTTGAAAGGCTCAGAAAGGAACATTCAATTGTCACCACAGAAAGACGGCTGTAGGCCTCTTGACCAGCGTTTGAGACTCGCTTTGCAAAAAAAAAAAAACCCCAAAAACTGCAACATGATTATTTCTAGAAAGTTTGTTTCACAAAAAGAAAAGAACTTTACGAAGAACATTTTTGCCTGCTAATTTCTGTGTGACAAGTTTATTATTTACTGATATACGGTGGCGACTATATGCATGCAGTAATCAAAAGTTACTTTTTAATAAATGATTTAATTTCTTTACATAGATGTAATGGTTGTAATTAACTGGCACTCATTTTTTTCTGCCCTGAATTTGGTAATGTTAGAATTATGACAATGATTATCGATTTTAGTTTTAAAAAGCACGTTACGATAATTTAGATTTTGAATTCATTACAAACAAGGTGTACGACCCTTTTTGTAACTCTCGCATCGAGCAGAGATTTCGCTCAGAGCTGGTGGTTTTTTCTATAACAAACATAAACAGTTGACGATAATTTTGCACTTGGATTAGCCTTTAAGGCAGGTTTACTTAATGACTTCAAAGGCCCCGAGATCTGTTGCATTTACTTGTGCAAACTGTCCCCGGTATTAGTCAGAAGTAAGGAAGAGTGGAACGTAGCAGTTTGATGTAAAGGTCGTCCACTGGTGTTGGAGACCACACTTTGATGTTGTTCAACTCTTTGTGTAAGGGCGGTGTCCATCTCGTTTTCCTCTCGTTGCTCTACAAAGACCCTCAAGAAATCAAGCACTTTGGTATAATTGACCCTCCCCAGTCTTCTACGAACTCAAGTACCTATTACAGAAAGCTGAGTTAACAGAAAACTTCACTGTGCTACACGGGCATCGAACTGGAGCCGCATTGCGTTTGGACACGTGTGTATTAACCACTCAACTGTCCACTTCCCCACCAACCAGAAAACAAACACAGCATCGCTGTCTCCATGGCAATGGATGAATAATCGAACGTCTTTAATTTGAAAAATAGTTTGTCTTTCTTTGTGTTCTTGTAAATGAGTTAGGATGAAACAGGCTTTTCCAACTCCTCGACAGAACCGCTGGACCACTTCTCATCGATATCTGAATATAATATGTAAAAGACAAGTCTGTGGGCAGCGTTGACGGCTTTCAGCGAAATATTATTGTTAGATGTTAGGCTTTGTTTGCGTTGTGCTATTTCTCTAAAAGAAATCATCGATTGCCATTTAGATGCACGAGCAATAAATTTCTTGGATTTTTAGACGAAGAAACATTTGACTGTTTCCCATGATCCAGTTCTTTTATTTGTTGTTTAATTTTTTTTTACTTAACTCTTTGTGGAAATGCCCTATACAAAACTGAATTCTGGTTAAAATACATCTTTTTAGTTTTTTAAAAAACCTTCTCATTTTCTCTCATTTAGTTTGCGTTTGTGCCTGCTGTTTACTTAACTAGACTCTAGCGACGAATCTTGATGGGCAAAGGGGTTAATAGTTTGTTGATAACAACTTGCAACTGACGCGCGTTGACATGTTCCAATAGCCTCCTAAAACACTAGGACAAATAAGTACAACGAAGAAACAAATAAATACTAATTTTTGTTCCACAATGTCTGCAACGAAAACATGGCTTTAACCTTAACGCACTAAAAAGGTTTACTGGCTGAAAGATGTATTGGGATAATAACTGGAAAAAAAACGCATCCGGAAGTGAGGAGAGGACATGTCTCCAGGCACTGTATTCAGATATCATCATTCTTGACGTCATCACACACACACACACACACACGCGCACACACACACACACACACACACACACACACACACAACAGCAGCAACAACAGCATCAACAACAACAATCTAGATTCTTTGTCATTTCATGAGCGCTCTCTACCAACGCTTCCTTTACGAAGTCTGTGAGCAGGAAGTTGGCAAAATCGACTGAACTTTAATTTGCGAGCTTCCGTGTGTGTACTATAGGGCACTTGCACAGTGGACAGCCTGCCTCGGGCTTAGTGTCCATCCAGGAAATGCCATTTCTAGACAGAAACGATGTCCACAGGGTAAAATCTTTGGAGTGGTGAAGTCATTTGTGCACACTGCGCACTCTCTTTCGTGTGGCTGATGCATCTTTCTGTACAAAATAATTATCATTTTGTGATAGAAGTCCTAATTTGAACTAGTACTTAGTAGTTTTTTTTACAAATATAAATTCATAAAAGATTAGTAAAGTAATTTTTCTTTTGTTTTTGACGCTCTTACAATGCTTCTGCATGTATTGTATAGTCTTAACGGTTGTTTAAATTTGATTATCCTAAGACTTGGATTTCACAATGGACGACCTCCGATTCTGTTCTTAATTGTAAGGGGGTGGGAGGATTGGTGTTTTACGCCGAGCCAGCAAGTAAAGTCATATCACGGCCAGGCAGACAGCCCTTGACACAGCTGCGACATGAAGAGATTCATAATCGTAAGGTGGATCATCTTGATCTTCTATGGGTTCTTCTACATAGAGTTTATATCGGTTTTGATTTAATATGGGACGAGTTGCTTATGTGAAATACATTTAAAATATATAATGATATGATTTACGATATTAGTGTTTGTTTTCCAGCATGGACACTTTTTAAACTTAAAAAGCAGGATTCGATTAATTTTAGACATAAATAAATCTAATAAATATTTTCTGTATTATTTGTATTAAATTTTTTGCGCATTTGATTTTTTTGAAGCGCTTTATGGAGCGAAGTACCCTCTATGGATCGGTGGTGGAACAGTACCATGCTGTAAATAAAATCACACGTTTTAGTGCAACGTAAGCCAGTAATATTGAGCTTTAAAACACCCATGACCTTAACAGCTCGCCAGAACTTATTATTGCGAAAATTAAAAGAACAAAACAAGGCACTAATAGTTTACTGAAACAGTTATATTTTGTTCAAAACGTAAATTGGATAAATAATTCGATTTGACTTAATATTTGAAATTTAAAGTATACTTGAATTTCACATTTCTTTGCGCTATCTAGTTTTTTTCTGATGGCGAAAACAAGTTTTCGTCTCAGCAAGAATAGATACTATAATAAGTGCCGATAAGTGTACAGCTGTTTGGGAGCATCTCTGGGGAGTTTCCAGCAGTAGTAAGCCGGCATGGTAAAAATCCAGATGGGAATGATCTTCGGAAGTGAATCTTTAGAGACATATTGCAGCCACGATTGTGATACTGAATCAACATGTCTTTTATTAGTTCCTTGTAAGTTTGTGCCCTAACATTCCTGAGATAGTTTGTAGACACTAGGTGAAAATCATTCCATGCTTGTTTGCAACATCCTACAACAAATTGTTTAACCGGTCATCTTTGAGGAGCTCTCTAATCTGAGGATCCACAAAACTCTCTCATTAGTCTTTGCGTCGCTGAGTGGTGGGAATTTTTCATGCAGGTATCGAAAAGCTGGTGAAGTCCGCTCCATGGCTTTCACGAAGTTTGTCATCAAACCTGGTTTGATGTGAAGGGGTTGTAGCAGGATATTGTGAACCTCGACCAGAGCTCGGTGCTGCATATTCTTCTCTCCAACTGCTACCTTTTGTCTGCGAGTCCACTCCTTCCACAAGTAGTGCAATTCCCTTCCATGGCTATCCCACTCACGAAAGAAACACACATATTTTAAATCTCTTTAACAGTCCCGTTCTAAGAACGTCTACCTTCAAATCCCCCCCCCCCCAGAGTTATTAGCTCTAATTGTTATACTCAATGGAATTCAGTAGCTGCCTTAAGTCATCGCATGTTCCTTTCATGTGGACAGCATGCGCTACTGGAATAAATGGAAAACGGTTTCTATTGTACAAAAGCTCAGTTTCCAAGAGTCAACAAATAGTCTGCAATCTTGTGGGTCATGAGTGATTTCTAAAGCACTAACTAGGTTCTCAGTATCGGATTACAATACCAGATTACCTTCCTTTCTGAAGAAATGCTCCAGCTGCTAGTGACGTTTTTGATATGAAGAAATTGTGACATCTTCTTCTAGAACATTCCATTGATGGAGTCTTGAACCTTGAAATTCTGCCGTTCTTGGAGGTCCAAATCACGAACCAGGTCATTTAGTTCTTCTTGTGTTATTCTGTGTGGGGTTGATGATGCACCACAGTGAAAATCTGGATCACTGCATTCTGACTGACCAGGAGAAGAACAGGTTGGTTCACCCTAGTCCTCATTAACTGAATCAAGAGAATATAATGTTCTGCTGAAGGTTGTAGAATATGAAGTTCCTCACCATGTGGAACTGGTCTCAATAGAGAAGAAATGTTAGGGTAGACTATTCTCGACTTCTTTTGCTTCCTTATCCCTCCCAAAAGAGGAGGAACCAAGCAGAAGTAAGTTATTGTGTGGTTGCTTGCCTCTCTCCACACCATGGGGACTGCACATGGCATGGACGGTCTTTTGGCATTCAACCACTGTGAAAGCGTTGTTGCAAATGTAGCACATCATGTATGCATGGCCAAGGGCTTGTCTTGGTCGCCAATCTTGCATCCGAAATAAAGATGACATATACCTTCTTCACTTGAAAAATTGTCCACGATATTAACGCCTTTTGAGGCATTAGTGTTCTGTATTGTAACTAAATGAATAAAATAATAACAGTTGATTAAACGATAGCTTAAACTGCATATCCTGAGGTGTGAAATTTTCAAATGCTCAACCTTTGTGACTGGGCTATATATAGCACACTGCTGACCAGCCTACTTTAGCAGCCGCCTGGCAGTAGTTCTGCACTGCATCAGAAAATGATGCAATAAACTCTGGATGATGTGTGATGGTATTATGCAATATGATCCAATAGTACGATATTCTATGCTTATTTGGGCTGTCGTTATAGTCCTACTGGATAAATTTATGTGAAACATAAAAAATAAGCTAATGAAATATCTTAAAAACTAGAGCCAATAAAAATATTTCATGGACATGTTTAAGTTTAGCACACCAAGATACTGCAGCACTACGGATTTCCACCAAAGTTCATTGCCATCATCCAACAGCTGTATGAGGACTCGACATGCCAGGTGATCCACAATGGGAAGCTGACGGACCCCTTTGCAGTGAGGACTGGAGTAAGGCAAGGTTGCATGCTCTCGCCGACAATCTTCCTGATCGTCATAGACTGGATCATGAGAAGAACAACCTCTAACAGCAGCACAGGCATTCAATGGACCTTTGCCATGCAACTTGAAGATCTCGACTTTGCAGACGACATCAGCCTGCTGTCCCACAAGCAACAACATGCACAGACAAAGCTCACTCGGCTCTCAGAAGAAGCAGCGACAACTGGCCTGACAATCAACATCAAGAAGACAGAGGTAATGCGGATCAACAACAAGCAAGAAGCCCCACTTCAACTACACGGGGAATGTATCACAGAGACTGACCGCTTCACCTACCTAGGCAGCATAGTCACCAAAGATGGAGGTGCTGATGAAGATGTAAGAAGCAGAATAAATAAAGCCAGGCAAGCATTCCACATCCTGCGACCCATCTGGAATTCCAAGGCATTATCTCAACATACCAAGATCCGCATTTTTCATACGAACGTAAAATCTGTCCTTCTATATGGGTCTGAGACATGGCGTGTAACAAACAACATCACCAGGAAGATTCAAACATTCATAAACAGATGTCTGCGGCACATTTTCAACATCAGATGGCCCGAGAGAATCTCCAATGCATACATGTGGGAGAGAGCCAACCAGAAACCTGCCAGCCAAGACATCAAGAAGCGAAAGTGGGGCTGGATCGGCCACACCCTGCGAAAGCCGGCCGAAAATCTAACACGACAAGCTCTGGACTGGAACCCACAGGGGAGACGCAGGGTTGGGAGACCCAGACAGACGTGGAGAAGATCGGTCCACGGCGAGGCGGAGGCAGCTGGAATGACATGGACCCAACTGGGGAGGGAGGCCCAGAACCGGGTTCGCTGGCGTGGTGTAGTTGCAGCCCTATGCTCCACTGGGGGCGAAAAGGAATAAGAAGAAGACACCAAAATACTACAGATTCGGATCATTTTAAATCAGTAGTAATTTTTGTGTTGATCAGTGTTGTCATCGGTACCTTCTCTATGCTGATTTTTGATGACAGTTTAGAGCTAGGGTTGGGGTTGTGTGCGTCTATATTCTACCTGAAGTTTACCGTTTTTGTAGTACACAAACTTTCCTTCCTCATGGGACTGTGTGATGTTGGCCGCGTGTTGTTTCGTAAAATCGTTTGCTACTCTGATGCCAGAAGCTCTCAGATTGTATTCAACTGCTTTGTTGTTCATAAGGTGCATTTCGTTATTCCAACGATGAAACCTAATAATCATTGGCATCGGACGGGTATCATTCAGTTTTGGTTTTCCAAGGCGATAAGCACGTTCAGTGTATTTGGTTTCCCATCATTTATAATGAAGATGCTTGTTAAGAAGACAGGTTACTTTATCAACACATACTGCATAATTCTCATCGCTGCTTTCTTTCATGCCAAATAGTATTACGTTATTTCGACGTGACATCTTTTCAAATTCATTAAAATCTTCAACAGTCTCATTTAATCTTTTCTTTAACTGTTTATTTTCTTTCAACAGAATATAAACGTACCTCCTTTTTTCACCTACGTTTTCTTTTCGTTGGTAAAAGTAAGAGACTCTTGTAGCGATGTAATATTTTGTACCAGTCATTGGAAAGACACTTGAATCTCGGACTGAAAAAGCATCTGTTATGATCGTGAGCAGAAGTTACTCACTTGTGTGTAAGTAAAGTAAGTAAGAAATGTACAAAATTTTGACAAGAGCACTCTCCATTGAGTGGCTTTTCGTGTCTAGGGTATGTAAAATGGCGACCAGGGGCCAGTTGCACAACATATTTCTAATTTTAAACACTTTTAGATAATTAGTTTATAAAGCGCACACCACACTTTTAGATTTTTTTAAACTAAAACTGCTTTAAGTAAGATAGTGTTGTTTAAGTCTGACTTTCCGTCCTGTCAGCACATTTTTTATGTTTTTGTGCAATGCATCTAAATGGCAAAGAAGAGGTTTTGTTTCTTTAGTAGACTTTAAGGTTTAGAAACATGTTGTGCAACTGTCCCCAGTCCTCTACTCTCGTCTCTTCCGGGAACGTTATTTTTTTATTTACAATCTGAGGAGAGGTTTCGACTAGTAAATGTTTTTTGTGCGTTAACATTGTTAATGGAACAAAGATTAGTATTTATTTGTTTCTTCGTTGTATTTATTTATCCTTGTGTTTAAGTAGGATTTTGTGAACATGTCAACGCGCGTCAGCCGTACGCTGTTATCGACAAATTATCAACCTCTTTTGCTCTAAATGGTCGTTTCTAGTATCTAGTTCAACATACAACAGACACAAACGCAGACTGAGAATGTTTTTTTAATCAAAACGCTTTATTATGAAAAGATCTATTTAACCAGCATGTACTTTTGTACAGCGCATTTCCCCAAATAAAAAAGGTGAACAACAAACGAAAAAAGAAGTAGAGCATGGGTAACACAGTCAAAAAAGCTTTCGCCTAACAAGCCAAGAAGTATGTTTCTTATGTTTCTATGTGGACCTAAATGCCATCGATGATTTCTTGTAGATAAATAATACAAGAACAAAAAAACATCTTAAACAGCCAGTACAGTGTGGGTACTGTGGAGTCGCACCTGTCGCACGACTAATTAGGTTTAGTTTTTAGATAATGGAAAAAGAAAGAGGGGATGATATTTAATTAATTGTCGCCACCCAACGCTTCACTTCCCAAAGAGACATGGTTAGTGAAGGGATCTTTGATAGTAGTAAAGATTGACTGATATATCATTACAGATAAATCAACTTTTTAATTTTTTTATTAATTACTGTTGCATTAATTTCATTAATATCATTAAATATATACAGGCTGCAAAAGAGTCAGAGTTGTTTTGTGGCGAACAGAACCCGCAAATATCGAGGCATCTACGTGTACCCGTGTGTCTGTGACAACACCTAACAATAATATTTGAACTGGGCTGAAAACCGTCAACGCTGCCCACAGACTTGTCTTTTACATATTATATTCAGATATCGATGAGGAATGGTCGCTTGGTTCTGTCGATGAGTTGGAAAAAGCGTGTTTCATCTTAACTCATTTACAAGAACACAAGGAAAGACAAACTATTATTTCAAATTAAAGACTTTCGATTATATATCCATTATCAATGCTACCTTGTAGACAGCGATGCTGTGTTTGTTTTCTGGTTGGTGTGGAAGTGGACAGCTGAGTGGTTAATACACACGTGTCCAAACGCAATGCGATACCCGTGTAGCACAGTGAACTTTTCTCAGTCAACTCAAGTTTCTTTAAAGGATGCATGAGCCCGTTGAAGGCTGGGGAAGGCAAATTATATCAATGTGTAGGAGTTTCTTGTGGGTCTTAGTCAAGCCGCGAGAGGAAAAGGAGATGGACACGCCCTTACACAAAGAGATGACAAACAGCAAAGTGTGGTCTGTAACACCAGTGGACGATTTTCACATCAAACTGCTGCGTCACACTCTACCTTACTTCTGGCGAACACTGAGACACCTTGCACAAAGAAATGCAACTGATCTTGAAGTCTTTGAAATAAGTTATCAAGCCTGTCCTAAGGGATCATCCAAGTGCAAAGCTATCGTCAACTATGTAAATTTATTGTATTGTAGGAGAAAATGATCAGCCATGAGCTAAATCTCTGCTCTGTGCCGAGGTAAACTAAAATATATAATCATCGTCATAATCTTAAAATTATTCAAAGCAAGGCAGACGAAGTGAATGCCAGTTAATTACAGCCATTATTTCTATGTAAAACATTTCAAAGATTTATAGAAAAATTGATTTACATTTGTTTACTGCGTCCATAATATCACCAACGTAAATCTGCAAATAATAAAATTGCCACACAGAAATTAGCCAGTAAAATGTTCTTTGTTAAGTGCTTACATTTGTGTTGAAACAAACAAATTGTAAAGACATGGTCATGTTGAAGCTTTTAGCAAAGCTAGCCTCAAACTCTGGTCAAGAGGATTACACCCGTCTTTCTGTGGTGACAGTTGAATGTTCCCTTTCTGAATCTTTCAACCATATTCCTCTGGTTTTCGCCAGCAAGCCTGCATTTCTTACGCCGCCCATAGGAATGTTCCTAAAAAAGAAAATTTCCTATAACAGAAGATCCCTTGAAACGTATGTCAGTAGTTTACTGCGTTGAGATGGATCATGAGTAAAATACATGAAAAAACATCCCGGTGGAAATATTTAGCTGAGGGTAATAGTGTTTCTGCTGAGGAAGCATTTTGCTATGTGCAGAGCCTTGCCCTTTAATTTAGACAGCCAGAGAGCGCAGACTCTTTTAGAATGATTAAGTACAATACTATTCTCTTTTTTTTCAAATAGGAACTATAAAGAAAGGTGTTGAACTGTGGGTTTCAAAGTGGAAGAATTGGACAAAACTGTAGTATGAGTACCTTTCCTTTAAGCATCGTTCAAATCGTGCTTCCTCGTTAGATGAAGAGAAATAGATGACAACAGCCAAGAACATCGTCTTAAAATTAGATAAAATTCAAGAAGATCTTCAAGGTATATTAACATGATTAAGACAGAAGCTGAAATACTCGAACTTAATTTTCTTCATCGACATTTTTGACAGAAAACAAGGTCCAACCTTTAGGTTTCAAATAACTTCATTAGAACGTCAGGTATTCATAGTCAATAAAAATGAAGATGCGCGGCATAGCGCCCTCGTCCCTAATCGATAGCCTCCACTGAATGGTCGAGGTGGACTTTGATCAAAGCTGCTTTGCTCCACGCAAATGTCTCACTGTGTCGACCGCCTGACAGAGTGAACTTCAGTCTTCGCCAGTGTGGGACTTGAGAATCAGTACTGTGACAAAAATGCGCACACTTCTTGTAATTTACACTGTCATTATAGCGTAAGTACAATTTCTAGAATACTTTTATGATGATACTGTAGGTAATTTTATAAACTGGTTTCTTTACCTTGTACAAACTTCTAGAGTACCAAAGTGTTCGCTGTTTCTTATATATATATATACACACACGTGTGTGCGCGCAAGTGTGTGTGTGTGCATATGTGTTGTGCAAGTGATCTGCAAGTAAAATTTGAGACTTTCATCTTCCTTTTATCAGAATATATGGATTTTCAAGCACTTTCTATATTGTTCTTATAATATGCTTTATGAAACTATGTGCATATCATGTTATTTTAAACGTCTTCAGTTGATATTCATTGACTCTTTCTCCTATTGGAAAATAAATAAGTGAATAAATAATACTTAATAGACTACGGATAAAGCTGGGTCATGCGAAATGTGTTTCTGATGATTCTTTGTGATAAACATTACTTTCTATGTTTACAAAACTTTAATTTGATTCACTGTACATTAAGGACTCGCTGACTCGCCATTCTTTTAGCGTGTAGTTTTACTTATGAGCGTTTGATTTATATTGTCATTTGGTAAAAGCTTATGGGTATAGTTGCAGTAACTGTTTTAGTATGGGACTAGGTTACAGCTGTCAGTATTGTGAGGATATTGATAGCCGACGTTGTCGAAGTAACTATATTGACCTGTGAAGTCTTGATAGAGCTAAACAGATAATCGTGTCTTTCTTGTTAGACATTTTTCAATTTAATGCCCCACAAAGTAATATTCTTTCTCTCTGTGTTCAAAAACTACTTCATGAAATCCCCAAACACCCGCGATGCTTCCTCCAATCAGTATACTTGAACATTTTAAAAAGTACTGTACGTGATGGTTCTGGAAAGAAATGAGAATGATTTTTTAATTTATAAATCGAAAAAATAGCATTCCGTATTATCAACTTCGAAATATGCTCCTAGTAAACCAAATCAATGTTACCATCACCACTGTCATCGATGGAAGCGAAGCTTGAGATTGTAAACTGTGAAGGGGGAAGGGTTTGAGAGTTCTATGGCAGTTGTTTACTATTTCGAAGATGCGACCTTTCTAACGGGTTTTAATCTTCGGGATCCAAAACAGAAATCCCACGGAGGCAGGTCTAGACTATTGGATGCGAGATGAATGGGATTTGTTTTAGCCCAAACTGTTCTCACACCTTTTTAAGTGTGATGCGATGTGTTTTCTTTATGTACAGTGGCTCCAAAATTACTTGTATTGTTATAATGGGGTACTTTAGTAGGGATTTACATAAACAAACCTCATAGATCCAAAGGTGGCTTTTGTACCACTGATCACAAAGTAGTTTCATGGTATGCCATTTCATTTTAGCTTTTAATTTTATTCTCCAGAGTTCAAGCCGGCCTCCCTACCACGTGGTTGCGCGTGCGTGAGGATGATGTCATCAAGGGCACGCAACAAGTCACGCACATGTTGACCTCCACCCCCAGCCTGATCACGTGTGGCTACACGTGCGGGAACTTTGACCGGTGCTCCGTCTTTGTAGCAGATGACCTGGCGGGAACGTGTGAGCTGCGGGATCTTCCGAGAATCTCGCTGAACTTCTCAACTTCCCCGCATTCGAGCTACTGGAAGTGGCTTGCCCTCAATGGTATGCATGCAGACTTATTATATTAAGAGTACGTTTGATGAATTTTGTTCATTAGTATGCATGTAGACTCGTATAGTAATATTACGTGTAACGAATTTTGTTCTTGTACCGTCTCAAATCGAGACTCTGTGCAAGAGATAATTATAAGATTATCAAAGTCTACTATGTATTATTCTTTATTTTAAATGTAGTAGTTATAAGCACAGAACGGTAGAAAGTCTGAATCAGATAGCTGGCTCACGTTTTACTTAAATTGACACTTCAGTGGGTCAGGACGGAGTTAAGTTGTAACATGCAAACTTAACAACAGTGTAAAAGGGAAAGTTTTTGCCCCAGAATGGTGCCCCGTTGACGATGGATTTCAGTTTTCTACCGCTGCTCACCTTTGCTTCATTATGGTTACTACCCTCAATGCCACCTGGAATGCGAGCAGAAATGAATGTAAACGTCGCGGCCTGGACCTGGTGGTGCTCGACACGACTCTCAAACTGAATATAGTTCTTAAAACTATTAAGAAGACACCAGGTGAGGACGACATTTAGTTTTTCAGCTCCCTTTTTTATTCTTACCGAAAAAAATCCTGTAGCTGAAGCGCTTGTTAGGGGCAGCGAGTACTGTTGACAGTGCTTTGTTCCCTCTACTCTGAACAGCCTTCTTTTCCCTGACATGGCCAGTCACGTGGTCACTACGTGAGCGAGACAAGTCACCCTGCAGCGGGGGACGTAGCATCAAAGTTTTTCTGTAGAAATAATGGCTGCAATACAGTGTCTGCACCCTTTAAGCTGCAACACGATAATTTCTTTTGATTATTTTGATTACGGAAGAAGAACTTTGCCATGGGAAGGTGCTCTGTTTCGCTGTCAACTCACTCACATATATAAAAATTCTCGTTCCCTTAAGGTCCTTTATTCTGAGTGAGAGAGAATAAGCAATCCACTGAGTAGGTGTTCTGGTCCACTGACAAGTGGCTTACGTTCCTAAAATATCACTGTTTTAGTTTATATTGAGTCCCGGAGAAGTACTCTTGCCCATTGTAGGTGATTCGGTCCGTTTTCGCACACGTTCCATGAAACCACTGTTCTTCCCCTTGTTAACAGTAGCTTTAAAAGTAAGTAGAATTAGTCACTAAAAATGTAAGTGATACGTATTAGCGTGTAGGAGTTAAGTATGCATAGAATTAGTTTACATGTGTAAATCATCTAAATAAATCCATTGGATAATTCTTTGTGTGTGTAACTCATTATTAATTGTACGTTTGTCCTCGTCATATGCACGAACTAGACATAAGTTCTTTGAGGAAATAAAGCTTATGTCATCTCGTGCTCGATAAAATAGCAAACGAAAGCAGTTGTAAAACACAGAGCCCCCATTACGAGAGTGAGAAGCCATCCGAAAGGGAGCTGAACAACTCACCGAAGTGAACACACTTTTTGGAAAAAAAATGTAGGGTAATTTGTAGACTCCAAGGTCAGCTAAGTACGGGTGTGTAGTAGTGGAAGTCAAAAGGAACACATCGCGAGCTATATTTGACTAAATAAGCACACCCCCGACGAGTAAGAGCTATAATCGCTATGGAAAATTCCTCTTGGGAACTTCGGTTTTCTTACCTAGAAAAACAAAGAGGATCAGACTGATTGATGCTAGTTAGCCTTGTCCAAAGCGGATCATTCCAACAACATTACAATTCTGGTCACCCATATTGTAACGATGACGGTGTATGAATATCGTTAAGATAAAATAAATAAATGTGCTGCTGTGGTTAGCAGCTTGTCTTATTATGATACCCGAACAATATTACGCGATTTAGCATTATACCGATGACACGAGTTGGAGAAAGAATAGTCGATCCTCTAGGGAAAGAATTTGTTTCTTAAAGCCAGATCAAGTTTCTGCAAAGTTACTGAATTGATCTACTGGAAGGAAAAAATGAAGGCAAAAAAGAAACCGACAGCTGTCTTTTCAAGTTCTCAGCCGAGATAAGATTCAATTACTTATGAAATCCATAGTTTAACACGCAAATATTACTACGTTAAATGGTATTAATATAAATTTTTATGGAAAAAGCAGTTCTAGCTGAGAAACAAAATCTGCAAATGTCAATTTATTCAGTCCCATCTTACGTTCTAAATACCATTACATGTAGAAATATTCCCTGGTGCGACTGCCGAAAGACATCTTTTGGTATATCAATAATCAAAAACGAAGCAAATCAAAAAAGTAAAAGAAAAAGCTGCTTTTTTGGCTTATTTTTTCAAAGGGTACAATTTAAGAATCAATTTACTAACATATAACTCATTCTCCATAATTTTATTCGTTTGCTACAGTTGTTTTCCTTTTATGTTAACAGGGGGTGATATATATAGTTTCTTTCTCGGCGCAACTCGGCCAATGACAGATCTCAGCAAAGCCTGGAACGGCACCCTTACAAGGTTTGACTGGATCAACGGTGTTCCAATCAGTATCACAAAGGGGTTTTGGGCGGCCAATGAGCCAAACGGTTGGAGCCAGAATTGTTTAGCGGTAAGAAGACTGTCCTCGTTGCCAGCTATAAGAGTATCGCATAGCAGTTGTAGTAATTATATCAATCACATTTTGGCTTTTGTATTTCACGAAAACTGCAGAATAATTTGTTTTGCTTCATGTCACATAGTAATAAATTGGGATACATAAATAATAAAATGCATCACATGTTGGAATCACATTGCGATAATGTGAGGTAAAGGAGAAGGAACGGAGGAGCTGTTTGCGCAAAGACAATAGTTATTGAAACAGGGTAGAATGCTCTAGAAAATACTGCAAATTATAATTATGATAGATCAACTTCAAAGGAAAATGAGTGGCAACTTTGCCTAATGATAGGAAACAATGTTATCTTTATGTCCTGTTTCTGCATATCATGTATATGGATGTATTATCTCTTTATATTATGTATGTATTACTGCTAGTACGAGCACTATTTGAAACTGCCCTTGGGGATAAATAAAATGGTATTGTATTGTATTGCATGTAAGCTGCAATCTTTTTACAGAGAGTTTTTATATTTTGACAGGTGGATGGCAAATATGGTGCGCTCCTCAATGATGTAACTTGCAGCGATCGCCGCTACTTTGTTTGTGAGAAATCAGAGCCAATTCGTTAGTCCAATTTAGTGATAATGATGTCACAATAGGTCAACAGTCATCTTTCTTCTCCTCCCCCAACCGACACACACACACACACACACACACGCGCGCGCGCGCGCTTTGAATACAGTTTGTAGGCCAACCTGACGTTCACAAAATCTAAAGTACAATTATTATTACAGTACAATATTAATTCTTTATGATCGGGTCAAGTTTGTTTCAAAATAATAGTTCCCAAAATATGAGTACATAAGCTTAAATTTAAAGATATCAGCCTTCAAACTGGAAAAAATTACTCTCCTTTACTGGAGAGTTTTCTTACGCGCCCGAAGTATTTCCCATCTGTATTATTGTTAATAAAATATTAATAAGTATTGAAATTATTTTATAAATTAATATTTAATATATGTATTAACATATATATTAACATTTAATAAATCTGCATTGAAAACGCACCTCTTCCTTGAGCATTACTCCTAACACAGTCCACAATGCTAGTCCTTACCCCCCCTTCCCTCTTGCTACTTTACCCATCACTATTTGTCTCTGTTCCTGTTACCTGATGCCTTTGCTATCTGTTTCGTCGTCAGTACTGTCGTTTTCTTTCATTCCCTATGTTCTGTATCTACTTGTCCACGTCTCTACCTCATTTTAAGCGCTAAGAGCATGCTCTCTATGAGTGTGAATATGCGCTATACAAATCTTCACTATTATTATTAAGTGCTTGGCTAAGACAAACTCCTGTAATTTTTTTTTAATTTGATGGTTTCAAGCATTGCATTTTTATTTCATAGTTACAACTTACTGCTGATAATATAAAGATAGTTTGCAACATGCTTATCGATGTAAAAAATATTTCTTCCTCATTTACCTGCATGCACAATTTTCTATTTCCTTACTGGTACTTTCACGTGTTCCCGTTTAAGCTCGTTATACGTTATCACCCTAAATTTTTTTTCTTGTTTAGCTGTTTCGATCACGCATGTCAGTTGTTTTTAGCATTATGTTGGATAAAGATACGACTGATGATGATGTGTTTGTGACTGACACACGATGTTACTTGTAGACCAGACGGTGTAGCAACCGTCGAGGTTGCATATCTAATGCTTGATCTACCAGGAGTCGTAGTTGGTTTGAACATCTCGTGCTTTTGTATAGTAAGCACTGCTGTAGGAATAATTTCTTCGGTTTACTGAAAGTCCAGGACTTGCTTGTACTGCATAAGTGACTGGATAACAAACAATTTTGAAATGTTTGGAGAAAATTCTTGGGTGCGGTGTGGGGACCAAGATCGCATGGCACGTTTGAACAAAGTTAATCTACTGGCGTTCGCTGCCATTATCTTTAGGATTTCCTTTATGATTACAAACTCCATCTGAGTGTCGAAGATAATATTTAGCAACAGCACAATGTGTCCTGGTCAGTTTTCTTTTACCGAGGATTGCATCTTTTCTGTTCGACTTCACCTAGTGCAGATGATGCTATTTTTAGAAAAAAAACTTCCGTGTCGTCACTTCCTGTTTTATCGACAAATACCGGCGTGCTTAAGAGAAAAATATTAATTTCAAATCTCTCATATCTGTTTGTCATAAAATACCACCGGCATATCATTTTATATACTTTATGGTTTGTTTCGAGCGATTGATGCTGAGCAATCGTATGAGCCTTTAACACCGTACATTTATGTAATAAGTATTCTCAGTGCCCCGGTGATTGTCAATACAATATTTGGCTTTATAAAATAAAAATACAAAATGTAAATAAATATTCTTGACTTAGAAATTCAGCGGCGAATTGAATGAGATGGAAGCCATAGCAAATAAGCGTTTCATTTTCATTTTCTTTTCGTGCTGGCCCCGCGCGTGTATGTAACCGTGTGGTGAGGTCTTTTCAACACCCAAACATAACTAGGAACTGTCAGCAGGTCTGCATTCTTTATTTTCCAATGGCTGCCACGGCTGCGACTCGTCAGGGGCTCGAACCCAGGCACTTCTGTCTCTTCTCTCTGTCAGCTCAGGAACCCCCAGCTTGTCTCAGCTCTGCCCTTATATACCCTAACCGATATGCTGTTTCCTCTCTATTTCATCATTGTGCTGTTTCCTCTGTATTTCATCATTCTCACTAAGTCTTTGTCGCCAAGTCTTTCCTGTGTATTTCATCATTCTCACTAAGTCTTTGTCGCCAAGTCTTTCCTGTGTATTTCATCATTCTCACTAAGTCTTTGTCGCCAAGTCTTTCCTGTGTATTTCATCTTTCTCACTAAGTCTTTGTCGGCAAGTCTTTCCTCTGTATTTCATCATTCTCACTAAGTCTTTGTCGCCAAGTCTTTACAGGTGGCCTACTGGCCCCCTACATGTATATAGAATATGTGATAAAGTTAGGCTACTTTAGTGTAAATCTACATACAGTTAAATCTTGACTGATTTGTTTACATGTGTGAAAGTTTGCGCCAACTTGTCACTAAAGATATGCTCATTTCTTCAACTTCCCTTCCTTCGCCGAGTGAGGAACTCGAGAGACTGGTCTGCCACAAAGATGCTCGTGACTTTTGTACCCTTTGCTGTTACGTGTGTAGATACAATTCGTTTGCTTGACACTTGTTCGGTGTTATTCCATACTCAAAGAAGATTTTAAGTGATGTTTATTCATGCAAGTTTCGACAATAACGTCGAGATATAAAACCAGAAATTCTGTGTCAATTTCGTCAAGAATCTGTATTTACTTTTCCACTAGTTTCACTGCTTTATTCAAAACTTTGTTTTTACACTTTCATCACAGTGACATTTGTCTGCCTCGATTTTATTCTCAAATTTGTCCTTCATTGAATGAAGAAGAAGAAGATGAGGAAGAGGAGAATGAGAAGGAGAAGGAGGAGGATATAGAATTTCTAATTCAGAGGAAGAAACCCAATTAGTGAAGGTAATGTCACTTTAATTTGAATTTATTTAAACACACTAAAAAAGGGAATTTACCAAGACACAGTGATAGTTAATGATGAGGCTGATTGAGTCCTTTATTGTTGACGTGGTTGACGTAGTTCTTTGTTCGTAGTTGTTTGTTCTTATGATGTGACGATTTTAATTCTTCAATAATGGTGTGGCTAATGTGGTTGGATTCAGAAATATGTGGATGACAGAATAGGTAGCGAGGTTTGATGACTGAAAAATGATAGACGAGTTTTCACTCTGATAAACAAACAGCAACACATTATCTTTAACACTTGCGTCAATGACATTTTTTTGACAGCAAAGCGTGGGTGGAAAGTTCCACAAATGTTAGATTACAAAATCCCTCAAACTCAGTGTCATCCATTCCCAAATGCTAAAAACAATGTTCACTCTGAAAGTACCCAAATGAAAATCCATTGGAGATGTAATCACACATATTTCATGAAGAAGGACAGGCACAAACAAGACGACCCACATACATAATTCTTTAAGCTCAATTAGTGCATCTCAACTAAATGTTTTACTAACAAAGATCACAAAGCATGCATCAGTAACAAACATTAGCAAAGCAAAGCTGTAATTTATAATTTACTTGAAAAATGTCTTAACTAATAGAAATACAACAAAGGGATGAGGCTTACTACCAAAAAAGTGTATTTTGTAAATAAAAATAAATGCCTAAGTATAAGGCTTTGCAATTACACAAAAGAAGAGAAACATAGAGAGATAACCAAGGTATAACAGTAAACAAGGTAACTGAGCGTACCTGTAGAGAAAGCTTTACAACTTCCACAGACCTGTAAAACTGGGGACAGGAAATCAGTCCAAGTGCAGCAAACAATAAAAATAAAATAAAATAAATAAAGTAAATAAATGAAAAGAAATAAAAAAGTAATTCCTTCACAATTAAGCATAAACATTCAATCCCATGAAATAAATAATTTATTTAAAAAACACTGAAACACAAAAAAGTATTTTGTAAAATATAAACAAAACAAACGATAATCAGTAATAGGTTACGAGAGAGACAACTAGAGTCTCATCCAGTTAAGCAAGAGACAGGACAGACCCACGACAGATGACGTTGTGGTCACCAAACTGTCAAGCACATTTCACGCTTGACTTATCGCAGTGTGTCAGCACGTGCTCTTTCATTCGATAAAACACAAGAGACCTGCCAGTGGTCTTCTCCTGTCTATTCTTTGTGCCTACCTCAAAGAATTGGGTTCTGTGTTATAATTTTCTTCGCTTTTTTTCTTCCAGTGGATAAACTGTGAGGAAACAACATAGTTTGGAACACAATGATCAGGCAATACGGTGTTGGCTTGAAATAAAAAGTAAATAAAAAAAATAATAATAATAATATTTTTTTTTTCTACGGATTTTCCCCTTCATTGATAAAGATAAAGAGCGATTAGAATCACACTGGGTAACTGTAATCTTGCAAAACGCGTGAATACGAAGCAGCCTGAAAGAGTTCAAAACAGTCTACCTCTGTGTGGCTCTTCCACCTTTGACAACACTGCTATAGGAAACACCTGTCAGATACTACTATCGTCAACACCTTTCTTCCCTTTCCGAGTGAGGGAAACTGGACAGGAGGGATGAAGCGGTTTGAAAATAAAGCCGTTTACTCTCATTTGAACCTTAGATGAACGGTAACTTACGCACAAATAGCATAGTATTTATCAACACGGCTACAACCTAATGATAACTGCAATGGTTTTTAACATTAATGTGCTAACCAGTTTGGTTGTGTTTACACAATATATTTTATATGCTTAAATAATGTATGGTCAGACTTCTCTTAATGGTAAGATGTTTCTCCTCTTTTCCTTGTGTGTGCGTGGAGGGGTAAAGGGCAAAGTATTTCTTCTTCTTAGTTGATTTATGTAAATAAACATAAAATCAATCATAAGTTAAACAGTCTGCACTCTCTTTCATAGTAAACAGGTTAACGAAACAAATTCGTTGGTGCCGTCACTGGTGATATTATTGCCTAGGTAGATGTCGTCAGTAACAATGATATTCACGTTTTACTATCTCAGCATTGTTATACTCTGGTAATCTTCATGTCCTTCTTGATGTAGGAAGCGCTGTCACCTGCTCAACAAAGACAATAAGTAGAAGGTAAAATGTCTAATAATTTACTTATAGAGGTCAAACGAAAGATCTCCACTAAAACAAGGCCTGTACGTCAGCCCAATGAAATATGGGATAAAAAGGTTTCTTCTTTGTTATTCATTACCTTCAGATTACTGGGCACTTTGACGATGTTACAATGCAAAAGACCCTAACAGTTTCCCAAGGCAACTACAAAGTGTACCTGTATCTCTCACCTGAATGACTTCATAGCTAACATCAAAGACAGCAAAATAGGGCTGTGTGACATCTTTTGCTGCAACGCCCTGGTCTTGTCCGTCGACATAGAGGTGAAGGTCGTTTGATGAGTCCACCAGTAACCCAACTCGACTCCCAATTTGAATTCTTCTGAGACCTTCTCCTAACCTGTTCTGGAACTGAAGACAAATTTCTGGGACCTTTTTTATTAAATAAAATATTGGGTCGAGAAGGTTTATTTGATGCTACAAATAACAAAGCAGGACTCGCGACTCGAATTCGGTTGTGACATTAATCACCAGTAATTGTTAAGTGTGAACATTGAAAGACACATCCTTGATGCCTTCAACAAAATAATGGCGTGCAGCAGGGCTCATATGCGTTTTTCGTGATCTTATGCACAAAAAAGAAAGAAGCACCTAATTTTGGTATTACATTTGATTTATTTAGGTCGGGCTATCTAATATAGGCCTAATTAACAGATTCCAGCTTTTTAATTGGTTGTAACCCTGACTACCTTAATGTATCCACATACAATTATGATCTTTGTGCTATTGACTTCTTTTTCTAGAATGTGTAGTTTGTAGGCGTATATCTACAGGACACTTAACTCTTGCTCGTATACGAAACTAAAAAGCCTTTGCACGCACTTGAATTGAATCATTTTATTAAATAGGCCATCGGCCCGTATCAAGGGGGAGCATAACAAAAACCATCAAAGTTATAAACACAAACTGTATAGAAGGGAATTGGATTACATCAACACGAAGGTCACACTTTTTTAACATTTACACAAGATATACCAAGAAATATGATAAATATACAGAAAATACCAGCACAATTCGAACACATAGATAAATGTTATATTAAAGAGTCATCTCTCGGTCTAGTTCTTTGTAAACAAATGGGGCTAGATGGTTAGAGATACTAGTTCTTGTATCTGACATTATATGTTAAAATCTGAATAGAGAAGGACTCTAATAATATTTTACGGTATTGTAGCTTTCTTGCAAATCAAAATACAAACAATGTTATTTAGGCTTCTTCATCCTGACACAAAGGGCACGTTATATCCTTACTTTCAACACAACGAAAGCGGAGCTAATAGCAGTACAAATCTGACCTATTTTAAATCTTCTTAGGACATCTCTCATACCAATATATATCTCCAAGAAAACTGTATTGTGGAAGATTTGTAAAAGTCATAGGAAAACATCCATCAATCGTAATTGAAATTCTCTCAGAAAGAGTTTAACAAATAAATACTAGTGTGCAACATCCTTATTCCTCCGTTCTAATGCTTTGTAAAGGTAAATGGCAAGGCGGCGTGTTATTCCTGGATTATTATCAGCCATAAGTACAGAGAATCTAAAGTGAGATGTAAAGTTATAGAACTTTGGTGGAATATATTCTTCTCTTTAATCAGTATACCTAGGACAACAAGTACAAAGTGAATTTCAGTCTCGTCACAGTAACAATTGCCACTAGTTTCACTGCTTTATTGCAGGGAGAATTGTTGTTTAAGATTTGTTATACCTAATCTAAATCTGACTAAGGTGTCTCTAAAGCCTATATTTCTGAGGTAAGAGAGGTATAGACTAAGCGAAATTGTTGTTTGAAAAGAAGAGTATACAGAAAATCGTGGGCAACTTGCAAGTTTCTCGTGCCAGTCCTGTTGATTACAATCTCTAAGCCGTAGTGTAAACTCCCTTAAAAACAGTTTAACATTCTCAACGCTTTGATTTTCCCAAACAATACCAAAACCAAATGTGTAGAGTGTTATCATTATATGATTCAGCCAAGTTGTTTTATTGTTTTGAAGTAACTTTTCTAACATAACTAGTGCTTTTCTGGGCAGACGGTTTGAAGGGAGGTGAGTTATTCTAAGCCAGTATCTAATGCATATTATATATATATATATATATAAAGCGGGTAAACTAGAGCATTTGGAATCCAAGAAGTGATGCCCAGAAAACTTTTCAAGGCAAACAGATGAATTTTTTTTCTATAATGCTGATGTCAGCACTAAGCCCCAATATTTCAGAGCCATATAACAGTATTGGTTGTATTTGGTTATCGAACAGTTTGAAAAATAATGATGGATTTCGATCATTTAAAGGCCATAACACTTTCAGGAGACTAGCTACTCCTTTCCGTGCTTTCCCTGCAAGGTCTTGTAGGGCCTGAGTAAAGACACAACGAGTTGACAAATACAGTCCAAGATAGTTATATGTATTGACAATAGTTAGTTTTTTGTTTTCCAGGAACCACTCTTCATTCTTTGAGATAAAACCATCGTTTCTAAAAACTACAATCTTCGATTTATCAAAATTTACTTCGAGTTCTAAATGTTTAGTCATATTATTCAGGATATTTAACTGATTCTGCAAACCCACTACTGTATCGGAAAACAAGGCAACATCATCGGCAAACAGTAAAATAAACAGTTGTATAAGGTCTGGAGAGAACTGGATACCATGACGTCCCTTGTTTCTAATTTCGCAAGTTAGCTCATTAATAAACAAAGAACTTATAGAATTGGAAACTTACAGGTTTACCCTGGTGGGAGATGAAACTGGGATAGATGATGATGGAGTCTTCCAGGTTTGCCGAATACCTCATCACAAGGAGGCGTGCAGGAGGGATTCTTGTCACGCCGAGAGATAACTTGCTGTCTTTAGCTAATACACCGTCTACTCTGACCTGCGTAAACATTAAAGTATCATTACATTGTTGGAAAAGTGTGACAACTAATTAGCGCTAACCCACCACCATAGCATCACGTGACACTATCACCCCGTCGCTTAACATCTTCGGCTCTATATTGTTTGCGGTGGTGTTACAGTTTGTCAGACGAATGTTGGTCCCGCAGGTTTCGTGAAAAACAAGAACTGGTGGCTGTAGATCTAGCTGAAAATATAGATCTAGTAATTAACAAACTTGCAACTTGCTCGTGACGCTAACTGAAATTTAATTATCAATTACTGTATCAAAATATAGCTCTACAACAAAAAGGTGCCTGGAAGAACACTGACAAAAAGACATGAATGTAAGAGACTGAGAAATTATTTAAACTTTCAAATTTCTAACTAAGCTCAACACCATTACAATTTTCCCTTATTTAGTAGTGTCATTTTATCGAAAGACATAAACTCTTGCAGATGAAAACAAACACACACACACACACACACACACACACACGCGCGCGCGCGCACGCACGCACGCACGCACACGCTCACACACAAATTGAAAGACAAGAGGGACAAATGGAAATAAGTCAATAAAAGACAAAAAATTAAAGAATACTATTGCAACATGAATGAGATATTCTCAGTATAATTTAGCTGACAATAAAGAACACTAAACACGTCTACAATTTGAGATCATCCGAGCTCTGGTTAAGTTTAACTTTTTAAATCTTTTTACTGGAATGTTTCACAATTCGCCTTTTCATCATTCCCCGCTGCACTTTAAACTTTTTCAACGTCACTTGTGAACAAGTTAATTTCCAAGGATTTGGATACCTTTCAGAATGATAATTTATCTTCTTTACATTTTTTTTTACTTCCTTATCTCTTTTTCTTCCACTTAAGGACATATACATCAGTATCTTCATGATAAAGAACAATGAGTAACTCTTTGGTTTGTTGGCTACTCCAAAAAAACAATTAATTTACACAACTTTTTGTCCTTCTAAATCGATAAAAAAAAGTGTTTCCCATATCCTAACCATAGGAGGAAAATTTGCCCTTTAATCACCAAGAAGGTCCTCGAAAATGCTTAATTTGTGTATTCATACCTTTACATCGTATGTAAAGGGCTTCTCCTCTCTCCATCTTCCCCCACCCCATTCACTACTACTGTTTGCTGTATTCCGCACAGCAGGAGACGGACGTCACCCAGGCACGTAGCTGCATCATCTCACGTTTATTACAAACGCTGGCAGTCCTGCTTCGTTTTCTCTTCACTTAAGCATTGAGCGGGACATTAGGAGTGCAAAAAGTGCAACGATATCGCGATATGAAAGAAATGCCTAACAATTACTTATTTTGCTTAAACTAAATATGATGCAAATAGAAGGATAACAAGAAAATCACAGCTCTTGTTTAAGCAAGCCAATCTACCCGGGCGACTTGGATAACACGAATATAGCAATATCTTCGTTCCAATCAAGAAAGCGCACACACACACACACACACACACACACACACACCTTCGATCACATTCGATCACACTCTTTCTCTGTCAAAGCACATTTTTACAGTATTTATATTATTACAAAATTCAATTTCATGCATAGATGCAAACATCTTCTTTTCTTGCTTGATCTCGTACTTAATAACAAAAAAGTAGGACTTGTTAAACTGAGGGTTGAGTATAAGATATATTTTCGTTCTAAAAAACTAAATAATAAAATTACATAATATTTACCTTTGACTCTGGCTTCTGCTGCTCAAACATAAGTAGTTCTTTTTCTATCCGTCGCACAGCCTCTTTACAACATTCTGCACTCGACAAGGGTTTCAGCCACAATTCTGCTTTCAAGTCAGCGCTGAGGTCCAGGCTGTTGACCCTGTCTGTCAGAGTCTGACTCACGTGTACCAGTTCAGGACGTGGTGACACTGCCGTGGCTCGCGTCACAATATGTTTGTGTGACGTCACTCTCTCTAGACGGTTGCTAAGTTCAGTCTTGAGGTCATGTAACGAATTCCTGATTTTGAGATATGACGTACGAGTCTTTTCCTTCAACTTCTTACGAAAATCTTCCACCAGCTTCTGAAGACGGTCACATGTCTTGTCCACCTGCGCCATGTCTTCTTGTTCACTGACATCAACTTCCTGTAGACGTGACGTCAGCTGACCTATAGCCTGCTCTAGCTTCTGCTCCGCTTCTACCAGAATCTTTGTCAAGTCCTTTAGTGAATTTTGAGCTGACTATTTCATTTTCAAGATAGTTTGCTTCTGGGCTTACTTTGTGTTTGTTTGACTTACAGGCAGAGCAGACTGCGAGGCGATGCTCGTCGCAGAAGAATTCCGCCTGTTTGTCGCCGTGGTCAGCACACAGTGCAGGGCGGCTGGCAGCCAGACGTTCAGGTGTCACAGTGATGAGACTCTCCACATCGTGACTTCTGGTCGCGGGGAGCTTTTTATGAGCCTTTGTACACGCTGAACACAGCATGACTTGGCACTGCATACAGATAAAGTCAGCCTTAACATCATCACATACACAACAAACGTGATGTTTACTCAGCACACGAGCGCTCTCCACCAGCGCTTCCATCACAAATCTGTTGGCAGGGCGTCAACTGTATCGACCGAACTTCGCCTAAACTGCTTTACGATAGGACATCTACACAGCGGACAACCAGCTTTAGGTTTTGAATCCATCCAGGAAATGACACATTCTCGACACAGGAGATGACCACAGGGTATAATCTTTGGCGTGATGAAGTCGTTCGTGCACACTGCACACTCTCTTTCGTATGGGTCAGCCATCTTGGAGTAACTTGAAGATACAAAACATTCAAACATAATACACAGTTTTGTAATGTTAGGATAGTGAATTTGTTTAGAGAATAACATTTAATAACTTGAAGACAATGAGGTTTGTGTAAATCGTGAAATATTGCTACGTTTTGAGGAGGTATTTTAATATATCGCTTTCTCTTAGCCATGCATTGTCTCCTTTAACTGTGAGGTGAGCAGAAGAAAAATATGAGAAGTAAAAGTGAAGAAGCAGGAAGATGACGATACAAATAACATATGTTGGTAGAGCGTCAAGAGAATCGGACGAACTTTGATTTGACTGGTCTACGATAAGACATCTACACAGAGGACAACCACTATCAGATTTGGAATCTGTCGTAGAAATGAAACCTTCTCACACAGGAGATGACCAAAGGGTAAAATCTTTGGAGTAATGAAGTAAGTCACAGGTGCACATTGAACAGTCTTATTCATATGGCCGAGCCATTTTGGAATGTAAGTTACGGATGATACAAACAGAAACGTGATACGAAGCTTTGTTGTCTTAAGGAATGGGAAAAGTATTTACTAAAATTGAAAATTTGGCAAATGAAGATTTATGAGATGAGAAATGGAGGGAAGGAGAAATGAAGTCTTAGACTTAGTGGACATCGTGGAGTTTTACTCCATTTTTTCTATTGCTAATTGTTTTTAACTTACCTATGCGCCCCGTCGCTTAAATGTTACCTAAGGAGAAAGAAAATAAGAAAAAGGAAATGAAATGAAGCATGAGATAGAATAAGTAATAAAACGTTTTTCTATTGCCATTATTCAAAATATCATAATTTTAGCTGATTACATAACTTCTTATATCATTTCTATTTAATAATGTAATATTCCTTTTATTCTTTTTTACACAAATTTGAACAGAACGATTAGTGCAGCAGCTAGTTTAAAATACAATCTCTTTTCATATGCCCTGGATAAAACAAACTGTGAACTTAATGGAATACCTGCAGCAATGAAAGTCATTACACAGCGACTAATCTACTTGAGTCACACTGTAGCTCACCGAGATATGGGGGTTAGCTGATACACTGACCTTAATGTTTTTCATTGTGCTGACATTAAGTAGTGTAAATATGCATAGTTTACTCACCGGCTCCTTGAGCTGAATAATTGCTTAGTTAGGTGAGGCTTGAATCTACCTGACTTGACAGTTTACCTGAATACTTCCTACTCTTTCGCTTAAAGTGTTTCTCGCTGCAACGACAGGTCATACCTGTCCACGTCACGTGACATTTATAGAATGAATTATAGCAACTAATTTGGGAATTTTTGTTAAAATAGTTTAGTACACAACTAGTTTTTTCTTATTTGTTTTTTGTATTGTAAGGAAACTGGTTGAGACAGCCTAAACCGAATAGTAAGATAAAAAGATAATTGTGTCATCAAGAACACTAACCAATATTTATTTATGTAGAAATGTGTTAAAAACATTATTTATCGTGATCTGTTTTTTTTATACAAAATCAGTGAGAATAATTGTGGGTAAGTTGCCGTGTAGTCAGGCAAGTAAGACTAGAAGGTACTGGAAACACGCGGGCGACCACGCTACTTGAAGGAGCTTAGATCTCAGGAGAGTGAAAAGTAAGAAGTTCTGGGTTTTTTGAAGTCTCCCACTCTGTGTTAATTAGGTAGCCACACCGTCAAACTAACTGTAGTCTCTCTCCAGCAGACGAAACTCCATTTTACGTGTAATGGTTGATATAACTGACGTAATTGTAATTATGTGACTGATCTGGTACGGCCGTCATCCGTAAGGAAAAGCTACTTTTCTAAACAAAAATGTCAGTATTTTTCCATATCCACCACCTTCCTACAACTGAATCCTTAAAATCTGCTTTGAAAACTCACCTCTTCCTTGAGCATTACTCATAACACAGCCCACACAATGCCAGTTCTTCTTACCCTCCCCCCTTCCGCTCTTGCAACGCTTATACCATCTTTCTCTGAAGAATGACTATTTTCTTTGCTCCTGTTACTTGGTGCCTTTCGGTGTTTTCTATCTTTGTTTTCTGTTTGTCGTCCGTATGGTCGTTTATTCTTTCGTCCCTCGTGTTCTATCCATTTAGTCCACGTCTCTTCCTGGTTTTAAGCGTTAAGAGCATGCTCTCTATGAGTATGAATATGCGCTATAAAAATCTTTATTTATTATTATTATTTTTATTATTATTTAAGTTCTATGAACTAGAGCATCAACGTGACTTTGAGTTCAGAGCAATTAACCTTACATTTACGGAAAAACTATCGTTTAAGGAAAGATGTCCAGTCAAATATGCTTGTAAAAATCTGCCTCTGACGTTTAAAATATGCTCTCTGTGTGGTGCTCTATCAAGTGGAAGAAGGGATTTACATCATTGTTTTCTGTTTGTCGTCAGTACTGTCGTTTATTCTTATGCCCTCGTGTTCTATCCATGTAGTCCATGTCTCTTCCTTGTTTTAAGCGCTAAGAGCATGCTCTCTATGAGTGTGAATATGCGCTATAAAAAATCTTTATTTATTATTAATATTTTTTTTATTCATGTATGATAATAATCTGTCCGACAGGTTGATTAAAAAAAGGCATACAAAACAAAATAGGCGATTTATTATGCAGTAACTTTCATTGACACCTTTTCCATTCAGGCAGGTGTCCTCAACAGCATATAAAACGAATAGACTGACGATTAAGAGGATCTTTTAACGCCACACAAATGTTATTAACTTCCTTACAACTCATTGGATGAAGCTACACCTTAGTGTACTTATTTGATATTTTTCGAAGGGACTGGGCGTAAAGAGGTTATAAATATGTAACAACCATAGTCTATTTGTGTGAAAAATGTATCCACTTAGAATTACTTGCAAAAACCAATGCTAATGTACACCTGAAACGTTTCATTTTTTTCTAAATTGGAGAAGTTGAGATTTTGAAATATGTTTTCAAGCTCTATTTCCGAAAAGTATGAAAGCCTACGCGCTTAATTGATATTTTGTGTGTGTGTGTGTGTGTGTGTGTGTGTGTGTGTGTGTGTGTGTGTTGCAAGTACACACAATCGTCAGAACAAAGGTGCGAGTAGCTCGCGATGTTTACTGTCCTAGAGAGGGAGTGACGGTGCGCTCTGTGACCGCCTCCTAACTTCAAGCTCTCATATAACACTGGTTGCTCCTGTTATCCTCTCTGGTCAACGTCTAGATGTGACCGTGGTTTGTGATAGCTGATGCTGGATTAAAAACGCTTTGGGAGTCCCTCGATTTATTGTCGGGATGAAGGTATTGGCCATGTTAAATCTGTTTCATTGGTGGCACGTTTGGTTAAGAGAAAGTTTGTTTTCGATCATCCCCCCTTTCCCGCCAACTGACGTCAGCAGTCAAAAAAAACAAAACAAAACAAACTAAAATTTGACGATGTCAGCTTCATTAATCTGAAAAGTTCAGTTCTTCACTGACTCTCTATTATTCTGTGACCAGTCGTTCGGGGAAAGATGATGAGACACATTAATAGTGAAGACGCCTCAATGAGGACGAATCTGAGCCTCTTTTAGTAGATTTCCCTTTTTGGCGGCCTGTCCACTCTTTGATATTGATCAACCACTATCTCTTTTATTTGCCCCGTCAGCATCCTCCCTCCACACGAATTTGAACTGTCTCGGATTCTCCACTAATTACGCACTTATAAACACAAACATGAAATAAAATCTAAAGCTAATAAGGTACAAGTTTTGACCAGGTTTTATTTGAATATTATTTGAAACTGACACTTTACTGGTACAGTGATTTTTCAGAGAGGAGGCACTTTTGTCAAAAAATATATACGTAACAAATACAATCCAGAAAGGCTGGAATTAAACAGTAAAGTTATTTGGTATATGTCCTTATTTGTAAAAACCAGTGCTGACGTTTGTCCAACAAAAATTAATGCTTAGATCAGCTACAAATTATTGATTTTTTTCCTTGTTGTAATTGCCACTTTGTAGAAAAATAATTTTACAGAGTTGTTAAATGACTAAACATTTTTAATATAAATAATTGACAAATTAATATTTGAAGTAAAACAGTTTATTTTGTATCCATCAGAGGGAAAAGAAGCATTCAACGTTGAGTTGGTTGGTCTCTGCGATCTTGAAGGGCAGACGGATTCCAAAAGGCTTTGAATTAGGAAAATTTTAATGCAACAAATGTACGGACAGTTACTACAGGGAACACATTTGCAGCATCTGTGCAAGACGTTGTGTAGCGGTTTCAGTTTGAAACACAGGCAAGTTATTGTTGTTTTTATAATGCTGAAGTTCTGCATGTCTTTGATATATCTACCGTTCTATGGGACAAATCTCTGTAAACACTAATATACCTAAAAAAAAAAAAATTTAGACATTACACTACAAACATACTTTTTTTAAAATCTGCGATATTAGCTCTCTTACATTAACAAGTATATAAATATACTACAGCTACATCAAATAATCAAGATATATATATATATATATAAGTTTAAGTGTAGATTCTGTAGAGCGTTCTGCAGAAAATATACACATTTGTATAATATTGAATATTCTTTAGGTCCTCCTAGATGTTGGAAGGGCTGTCACCTGCCAAAGAAAGACAACAAGGAAGCAGGTAAAATGCCTAATAATTTACAGGTTAAATGAAAAATCTCCACTAAAATGAGGCCTGTAAGTCATCGCAGCGAAATAAGCGATAAAAATTTCTTCTTTACTATTCATTAACTGCAGATTTCTGGGCACTTTAACGATATCACTGTGCAAAAGAACCTTAATTATTCGCAGGGCAACCAAAAAGTTCCTCTATAATGTATCTCTGTCTCTCACCTGAATGACTTCATAGCTAAGATCAAAGAGAGCAAAACAGGGCTGTGTGACATCATTTGCTTCAACTCCCAGGTCTTGGCCGTCGACGTAGTGGTGAAGATCGTTTGATGAGTCCACTAGTACCCCAACTCGATTTCCAACTTGAATCCTGCTTAGACGTCCTTTTTCGAGTGTTGATCCATTACTCTAAATAAAACAAAACCTGACTCGCGATTCGAATTCAGTTGTGACCTTTTTCACCGTTTACTTTACTTGTGAACAATGAAAGACATATGTTTGATCCCTTCAACAAAATATTTGGTTGTAGCAAGGCTTATATGATATAAAAGAAGCAAATGCGGCTGGGTAATAGCATTTCCCTAAATGTAAGCAAAGACCCCACTTCCATTCTTGAGATTCGCTTCTTTAAAAATTACTATTAAAAAGGTCAAAATCATAAACTTCTAAGCTAGACCTAATTAAGATATCTCTGCTCGCTCATTAGCTGTAACCCTTACTACCGTGGTTCTCAACCTGTGTTCCCCCCCACCCCACACTCCCTGCCATAAAGAGAAGCGCGAGGCGGTTACTTTTTTAATGCGACAGGACGTACCTTTTTTCGTCTTGGTTGTATGGGGGAGGGTGGGCGTCACAAGTAAAAGGTTTAGAAAAGCGGTTCTAGAATGTGTAGTTTTTAGGGGTATATTTACAGAAGGCAATAAGATATTTTAATAAATGTCCGTAATTATTACCTGTCACATTTATTAGAAAACGAAAGCACATCCAATTAAGTCTTTGCGAATTCTGACATCAAGAAATAAATAGATAAGAATTTAACTATATTTAACTTTAGCTCTTGTACGTATACTAAACCAAAATGCCATTTGCATGCGCTGGTAGTCAATGAAACTCACAAGTGTTCCCTGGCGGAAGATCCCATAGGGATAGATGTTGATAGAGTCTTCCAGGTCTTTGGAATACGATGCCAAAGCGAGGCGTGCAGGAGGGATCTTTGTTACACCAGTGCATAACATTCTGTAGTCACCTACTAGTGCGTCCACTCTGACCTGCGTCAACATTACAGTGTCATGACTAGCAATAATGCAATAGCTGATAAGGGCGACTACTTGACCTAAAGGTTTTCAGCTGTCGGTAAATATTTGACGAAGATCGTCACCAGAGACTATGCATACTGAGACTAGTTAATTTGTTCTCAAGTAAGGTTTCCTCAAACCTGTAACGATTCCCCCCCCAAAAAAAAAAAACCACCCCAAAAAATATAAAAAATCAAACATATTGAGAATAATGTTAAAGTTATTGTCTGTGTACTAAATTAGAAAACTTAATAAGAAGTGTAAATAACATCAGCATAACCTTTATTCTGTAATGTATTTTTATCATCATCATCATCATCATCATCATCATCATCATCATCATCATCATCATCATCATAGCTGTACATCTTACTTCATACAAGACGTTGACCACCATAGCATCACGTGACACAACCACTCCGTCGCCTAATATTTCTTGCTGTTTGATCTTTGCGGTGGTGTTACAGTTCGTCAGACGAATGTTGGTCCCGCAGTTTTCGTGAAAAACGAGGACTGGTGCCTGTACATCCTACCGTAAATAATGTTCGTTCTCTTCTCAATAAAATTTGTTGACAAACATGAACGCCTTCCAAGATATATAATAATAAATATTTAAGTAACTAAAACTTGTATGAAAATTTAATGTTTCGTTTAATCACTCAATTCATTGGTATTAAAGCTGTATTGTTCTATTTTATCTGTCTAGATCTGCAGTCATAGTCTTGTAACTATATGACACAACTCATTATATATTGAATGACAACACACCGCACACGATATGCTAGAGGATCGTAATTATAAAGCGTACTTTGTTAATCATGATTGAAACGGTGGCAAGATTAATTAAATCCGTGACAAAGGAAGAGGGAAGGTCGCCCGGTTAAATGGGAGGGAGATAATGCCACTGACTGAGGGCAAAAGAGCGAACAAAAAGCCTTCAATTGCGATTGAGCGTAATTAGTAAGAAGTGATCAGAAACGATTATACATTTATCTGTTTAGACATCCAAACACTCGAAACGTTTATGACGATATGAGCTTAAAACAGGTATCCCTGATCCACAAGCATATTGAACAAATTTAAGCCAGTTTACAAGTTGTGCGGCTAGGATCACATGATTGCTTTGGTACCACAGACAGAGCACTATAACTAACTGTCCTCTAAAAAAGGACACTGTGAAATAGGATTTTGATTCTTTTCAAAATGACTATTTATCTTGTTTGATTTTTGTCTTATGTCTTTTTTAATCACTTAAACACATCCACATCAGTATCTGTTTTCTTTCCACCTCACAAGTAACAAGAAGTACAGCTGTTATGAACATGTGTTATCACCCCTGAACGTCGAAGTAACGAGGTTGTCGCCCTTGATTGAATAGCGATTATGACCCCTGGTTTTAATGTGTATAGGGGGCGTTGTTTAGAAATTGGAAGAAGATGCAGACGTAAGAGTCTGGGAGAAAGAGGAATTTGGTACAGAGGTTGGAATTAATAGTACTGTGTGGATTAATATTAACCGTGTGAAGAAATAGCAACTGTGTGGATAAATAGTAACTGTGTGGATACATATTAACGGTGTAAAGAAATATTAACTGTATGGAGAAAGAGTAACTGTGTGGAGAAATATTAACTGTGTGGTTCCTCGATTTATTAATTTTCTCAACTGCTGTGTGATCTCTTGAGAAGATCGTAGAACTGTGTGGAGAAATATTATCTGTGTGGTTCCTCGATTTACTAATTTTCTCAACTGCTGTGTGATCTCTTGACAAGATCGTAGAACTGTGTGGATTTACCTACTGTGGAATTTTTATTGACTTGATCATTTGTCTGCCGTTAGACTGTCGGAGTTATTTGGTGAATGTAGGCTGTCCGTATGATCAACGCCAGAGAGCAAGACTGAAAGAGTGGAACTGTTTGCCGTGTCGACCCCTTCCCCCCCCCCAACAACAGAAGAAGAGAGAACTTGAAGGACTTTAATATAAACTGCTTAAATATATTTGTTTCGGTGCAAACTCAGTGTAGAATATTTGTGCTGAAGTTTTCTGTTGTTATTTAGTAAAGTATATATTTACGTTCACCCGATTAATAGAAACGTTCGAGCCCATGTGCAGGTCTTTGTATTTTGTTGTGTGAAAGGACACGTGAAGAAGGCTGTGAGGTCAGTGTGTGTTGTGTGTGACCTGTCCACACTTTCCCTGCGTTCTTGACATTGGTGACCCCGACGTGATCTGTCGTGGGTTTGTTTCGTTTGGTACAGAGTCGGGTGAAAGTGTGTCTTCGATTCAGTGTTTGTGATTCCCCTGGGACTTAGTGGTAGAAGGTTGGCAGTTAATTATTTATCTTTGAGAATTTTGCAAAGCGGTTGTACTTATTTATATTTGCTCAGTGTTTAAGTGTTACATGTTGGGCGTGGTGCAGTATCCCCGTCTCCAGCTTCACGGGTCTACGGGTGTGTAAAGTTCTACCCGTAGTAAGGAATTAGCCTCTGTTTCTACTTTGCCTCTCGTCTTTATTTTCCAAGCTCACTATTCTGTGTGAAAGTGTATGCAGAAACCGAAAGTGGGAGTGGATGTTCTCTATCCTGTAGTTATCTGTCTTGTTTTATTTTTATAACAAAAAAATAATTCTGGGCCTTGCGTGTTCACTTATTAATTTATGTGAAGTCATTGGATGTTTGAATAAGTTGTCGCCCTTGATTATTTTGATGTACTCGTACGGTACTTTAGGATTGTTAATAGATCTAGAAATCTGAGTGACTAGTTTTGAACAAGTTAAGACTGCTATTGATGTTATTTTGTAACCCAGTTGCATTCCTTGAAGATAATTTTTTTTGCCTGATTGATGTTGACATGCCAGTAGCTTAGACTTATTGCAATTCTGGTTGTATTTTCTGCCTTATTAGAAGCTTAGATAGTAGGGTGCTCCCTTTTTGTAAACACACTAGAGTAATTGTGTTGGATAGGTGTTAACCATGGCTGAATCCGTTAGGGAGGTAGCCGACTTTATGAAAGAAGGACAACTGTTGGGATTGAAAGAAGAAGCCCTTACAAAGTATGTATTTCAGTGCATTGAAAGGCAGGACAGATATACAGAAAGATTAGCCAGAGAGAAAGAAGCAGAAAGATTAGATAAAGAAAAAGAAGCTGACAGGGCCGCAAGAGAAAGAGAGGCCGAGCGTCAGTTCGAATTAGAGAAACTACGTTTAGAGAGAGAGACCGATTCCAGCGCGACGAGGAGTAATGGGAACCAAACCCCAAAAGGACTCACACATAAACTCCCCGCCTTCAAAGAGGACGAAGACGATATCAACGCATTTTTGAATCGATTTGAGGCTCAGGCGCAGTCCCTTAAATGGACCAGAGATATCTGGCCATTACAAATCGCCACTTCTTTTCACGGAGAAGCCCTCCAGCTATATGATAACCTATGTGTACAGGGCCCCGTGGATTATGATGTGCTCAAAAGAGAACTATTACTCAAGTTTCAGTGCACCGCCGAAGGTTACAGAGAAAAATTTAGATCGGTGAAACCCCAATCTCAAGAGTCAATGCATTCTTTTCAAGCCAGACTAATCGGATTGTTCAACAGGTGGATCGACTTATCCAAAGTCCAAAAAACTTATGAAGGATTGCATGATCTGCTAGTCAGAGAACAAGTACTGCAAAGTGTATCTAGAGATTTAGCCGTATTTCTGAGAGAAAGAGATTTTCAGAACGCTAATGAAATGATTGACAGTGCTGAACGTTATCGCCAAGCACACCCCAGAAATCTCCGGCAAGACGAACAGAAACTATCATGTTCGCAAATGTGGGACAAGCCACTCCTCCTTCTTCACCGCCAGCTCGCCCAAAGCAGGACAGACACCAATTTACTTCTCCTCGATCTTCAAGACAACGAAATACTCCTCCCTACAGAAGGAATGAATCATGGAGGACTCCACCCCACTCCCCACCAATAAGAACAGTTCCGAAGGAAGCACCAACGACCATATATGATCGAAACAGCCCTTGTCATCCTGATCGTTGGAAACCACCACGACGTTGCTTCAACTGTGGAGGACTTGGACATATAGCCAAGGTTTGTCCAAGCTATAGACCCCAAGATAACACAAATGGAAATTGGAAAAATGAGAGCAACCCAACCCCAGCCATTGTTGCTATTATGTGTTCAATCACCGATGAGAAGGAGCTGGGTAAGATACATCTGTATCCAGGACGGATTAGGGGACAGCAAGTTAAGGTGCTACGCGACTCAGGTGCAACCATCTCCGGTATACGAGCCTCCTTGGTTCAACCTCAAGACCGACTGAACGGGAAACAATCTTGTATTACCTTTGGTGGAAACGTTGAAACCTTCCCTCTAGCACGTGTTCCAGTAGAGACACCTTTCTTCAATGGAGACCTGAAATGTTGTGTCATCGAAAATCCAGTTGTCGATCTAATCATTGGAAACACGAGAGGTACAAAACGGGTGGTATTTGATGTACAAGAGAAAGAGTCAGAACCAACAGCAGCGGTTACCACACGCGCGCAATTCCAACGCCAGATGCAGGGACCTCAACCCCTAACTCTACCACCAGTTCAATGGAATATAAAGAAGAACAACCGAATGGAATTACAGCAAAGAGATTCCTCACTAGAGAACATAAAAGAAGATGCAGAAGGTCGTGAGTGTAGACTGCTGTTAGAGATCAGGGACAAAGAAATTGCTCAACTCAAGGCCGAGATGGATGTTAACCAAAAGAAAAGAGATCGATTGGCTGTACTGTGCCAACAACAGAAGTCGACCATTGGTGAGTTGAAAGAAAAGATTCATGAATTGGAGTTGAGACGTAAGCATCAGTGTGATGACCTACTGAAAGCCTCAGCAGATATCAGAACCTTCAAGGAACGAGAGGAAAGACTCAGGAAAGATCTTGATAATACTATCACAAGATTGAATTCTCTGGAAGGAAACACCGAGGCAGAAAGATCAGCTCATCTGGAAACGAAATTCAACTCAGAAAGCTTAAAGCTTCGTGTTAGAGACCTGGAAGGATCTCTGGAAGTCGAGAAATTAAACATTGTGGAGGCTAACCGAGCCGTGGAACGTTTGACAAAGCAAATGAGAGAATTCGAACAAAGACTTGGTGATAGGAGAGAAACTCAAAAGGAATATCTGGGATTGAAACGCCAGTTAGTAGAAGACATAGCAGAGAAGAAGAAACTCATTGGCATCTTGTCAAAAGATCGTGAAATCTATCAGAAGAGTTTCACAGAACCCATAACAGGGCTGTAAGATAATCTTTTCGTACAACGTAACAGTTGTATTGTAGTTAGGCAAAAATGTGAACATTTTTTTTTGTAGGAGGGGAGGAATGTTATGAACATGTGTTATCACCCATGAACGTCGAAGTAACGAGGTTGTCGCCCTTGATTGAATAGCGATTATGACCCCTGGTTTGAATGTTGATAGGGGGCGTTTTTTAGAAATTGGAAGAAGAAGCAGACGTGAGAGTCTGGGAGAAAGAGGAATTTGGTACAGAGGTTGGAATTAATAGTACTGTGTGGATTAATATTAACCGTGTGAAGAAATAGCAACTGTGTGGATAAATAGTAACTGTGTGGATACATATTAACGGTGTAAAGAAATATTAACTGTATGGAGAAAGAGTAACTGTGTGGAGAAATATTATCTGTGTGGTTCCTCGATTTACTAATTTTCTCAACTGCTGTGTGATCTCTTGAGAAGATCGTAGAACTGTGTGGAGAAATATTATCTGTGTGGTTCCTCGATTTACTAATTTTCTCAACTGCTGTGTGATCTCTTGAGAAGATCGTAGAACTGTGTGGATTTTCCTACTGTGGAATTTTTATTGACTTGATCATTTGTCTGCCGTTAGACTGTCGGAGTTATTTGGTGAATGTAGGCTGTCCGTATGATCAACGCCAGAGAGCAAGACTGAAAGAGTGGAACTGTTTGCCGTGTCGACCCCTTCCCCCCCCCCAACAACAGAAGAAGAGAGAACTTGAAGGACTTTAATATAAACTGCTTAGATATATTTGTTTCGGTGCAAACTCAGTGTAGAATATTTGTGCTGAAGTTTTCTGTTGTTATTTAGTAAAGTATATATTTACGTTCACCCGATTAATAGAAACGTTCGAGCCCATGTGCAGGTCTTTGTATTTTGTTGTGTGAAAGGACACGTGAAGAACGCTGTGAGGTCAGTGTGTGTTGTATGTGACCTGTCCACACTTTCCGTGCGTTTCTTGACACGTGCTTGTGATGGATGATATGTGCACAGTATGTGACGACGTCAGCGCTGAATACATCTGTATGCAATGTACGGAAAAGATGTGTCAATCGTGTACAAAGATACACAAGAAGATGGCAGTGAGCCGCAGTCACGATGTGGAGAGTCTCAGCACGTTGACACCTGAACGTCTGGCTACCATCCGCCCTGCACTGTGTCCTGGCCACGGCGACAAACAGGCGGAGTTGTTGTGTGTTGGTCACAACCTTGTCATTTGTACATCCTGTTTCTCTAACAAACACAGTCCGTGCCTAGACGTCAGGTCTCTGGATGACAAAATGAAGTCAGCTGAAAAGAATCTTGGGTCATTGACACAGAAATTAATAAAGACAGAGGAAAATCTCAAGCAATCAATAAGGAATCTAAATTTCCGCATTAAAAACACGGATCGTAATGAGCAGGAAAACATGGCGCTGGTGGACAAGACATGTGACCGTCTTCAGAAGATGGTGGAGGAATGTCAGAAACAACTGAAGAAACTGATCAGTGATTCAATTTCAAAATTCAAGGATAACCTGTATGACGTCAAGAGGGAACTGGAGAAACGTCTGGCGAAAGTGACGTCACACAAACATCTAGTGACGCGAGCCACAACAGTCAGACCGCGTCCCGCGCTGATACCCGCAGCCCAGACTCTGACAGACAGGGTCCACAACCTCAACCTCAACCTCAGTGACGAACTGAAAGCAGAACCTTGGGCGGATCCATCGCCAGAAATAACGAAATACTGTGACGATGTGGTTACACTAATGAAAGCTGAGCTACAGAGCCTGACACTACAACTGAACGAGGCTGAAGTAAGCAGTCTTTTTTTTGTTTTGTTTTCCATGTGCAACACAATATCGTATAAGCTTACATCCATCGTTAAATTTAAAAAAAATTATTACACAGTAAAATGCTTTTAATAAGAGTGGTTCTATGTGTTTTTGTATCAACAGCAGTGAACATTTTTTTTTATTTTTTACTAGCTTGAAATTAAAAGAAAAAATACTTTTGTTTGTTGTTCTCTGTCCATAAAAATATTCAGGCGGTCGAAAATACTTCATTTGGTCTCAGTATCTAGCCTTTACCCAGGGTAAAGCAATAAAACAAGCTAAAAAGACACATTTCTTTCCTTAAGGAGCTGATACTTCAGCTTCTATATATTCTGTTGAGTGTAGTCAGTGATAGTATTTAATAGATCTTATTGTTGAGAAGAACTACCTTTCTTGCACCCTTGATTTTATTGTGTATGAGAATTACTCGTATAGAGGTTCTCGATGGTCTGTTCTTTATCACATGACCACAATGCCTGACTGCAATCAATCAAGGGCCTGAATACAATCTGCGAGGTGTGGATTCATGTTTTCTTGATTTTAGATTCTTGAAATCACAGGATGGGAACCTTGAACATTCAATCTGTAAGTCGAAGTGCAGAAAGACAAAATGACTTCTACATTTGTTAAACTGTTTAATGAAATTCATCAGCAGTTTGATAATTATACTGTCATCGATTTGCTAGAGGCTCCCGTGACTAAAACAAGGGCTTGCCTAATCCTTAATGATTCAATCGATTAAGGAACTTTATGAAATCTACGAAGTGTGGATTTCTCTCTTCTCAGTTCTGAATTCTCAAAATAATAGGACGCGAACTCTGATAATATTGAAATATTTTAGGGTTCGTAGGACGAAGTGCAGTAAGACAAGGTAATGTTTGCATTTGTTACACATTTAGTGAAATACCTCAGCAGTTTGCATGTGCTTTACAGATGAGCAAGACCTTTTAGCAAGATGATAATTAAAGATATCATGATCTCAGATATTTTGATCATAAACTAACATATTATAACTAAGCACAAATTGACTCGTTGACTGTAAACGGTAAACAATTGCTGGACAATGTACAAAGGCCAGACTTAACCGGTCAAATGAAAACTAAACACTGCTCCTTATCATTAAGCAAATTACAGTAAGACAACGGATAAATAAATTGACCCGCTCTACCACCAGGATAAAGATTGCTTGCGATGAACGTGTATGGACAAAAGTCTTATACAAGATGTTAATACAACTACAGCTAATGTTCCTTTTCTTACAACTGATACGTTTACTTGTAGTAGTAACAAAATTGATGCGATAGTGTACAGTAACTTCGAAATAACATCCCTCATAATCACGTTGATGAAAAATAGTAATAATGATAATTTTATAGTGATTATGATAACGACTTTTAATCCAAAGAGCTGGAATATTTTTCTTTATTATAAATATTCAGTACACATCTTTTTATTGAAATGCGGAGAACTTTTTTTACAATTGGCCACACAGGCATTAGTCCTAGTGTTCCACGAAAACTGCTGGGGCAACGTTCATCTGACGAACAACAGAACAACTGCGAGAAAGGCTCTCAGAAAAATCGGATTCACCGACGCCGTCGTGTCACGTGACGCTATGGCTGTGAACATCTTGTATGAAGTAAGATGATGATGATGATGTGGTGTGAATGAAAAGATTGGCTGTAGGTGACGGTTGCTATGGTGAAAGTATGTGTCGGTAGTGGTGACAGTGGCTGTGATTGTGGTGACATAATGTTGGTGGTGCAGGCAGCCACCGAAGTTTTGCTCGCCTGGACCAGGTACATAAACACGGATACTCCGCAGGAACACGAAGACAATTATCGCTTGTGTGTAGTCACAAACACGTTTTCACTTTAAAGATAATTTTTTCCAGTATCTACAGTAAGACACCTCCACACTCAAGTGACTCCAGTGCAACGTGAAATAATATGCCTTCATTATTAGCTACAAAAGCTTTTCTTTGGGGACATTTTTCTTCTCTTTTTTCTTCTAACAGTTACTTAGAACTACAGTCCTAACAAAGAAATGTGTAATGTACTGTTCTAGTAATTAACACTAAATGTGAAGATAATACGTTTAGAAGTTTTCAAATAAAAATTTTAATACAATACATCTGTATCGTCTACTTCTGTTAGCAACAGATATAGAAATCTTCTTTGGAGCTCTTTAACGATGAAACTGAACAAAACACAGTCTTTCCCTATAATCCTATACAATTACTGCGCTCACATATCAATGCCCTCTGCCACCCTCGCAATGATTATTAGAGGCAAGCGCGCGCACACACACAAACACACACACACCTACAGACACACATATCTCTCTCTCTCTCTCACATATCTAAGACATTAAATCGGCTGTATGCACAATTGTTTCCATACTTGTGCAGCTTGTTATATAAGGTTTCTGTGTTCTGCTCAGCACGAACATCTTTCGATTTTACACAAAATTTTGGTTTGATAGGTCTCAAATTTCTATCTTATTCAAGCTTACATTTTTACATTACATTCATTGAAGTAATATATGACGCAAGCAGAAAAATGGATACATATTTGTTCCTGTATGTGAGATATATAAATATACAGTGACAGCACTAGCAGGTCGATGTGGAAAAACATAAATTAACGTGTCTTCATTTTAGACCTGCTGGCTAACAACGGTTTTCGGCGTTTCTGCAGGTGTTATCATTGGAACACTTACAAGATATGCACGAATCGCCACCAGGCTGTTAACGAACAACTATGACTGAAACAAATACTGAATTAGACAGGGTAGAGGGATTTTCTAGACAAAACAACATTAAATTCGTTGGTGTAGCCTAATCATCTGAGGAGATTTTCGTCTACATTATCTTAAACATAGGGATGAGAGAGATATGAATGGATAGGTGATTGGGTGATTAAGATGATGGCTATTTTTTATCTTACTCCATAAAAGTGACAGTAGGTGTAATGGCCTTAAGTCAATAAAATGTTCGAGTTATATATATATATATATGTGTGTTATGTTTACACACTTGCGCCGTCGATTATTTATGAGTGTTAAAGCGTTTTGATTCCGTTTTCAGTAAAAAGAAAAGACGACGCAAAAGACACAAAACCGTGTATTTATTTATGACTATGAGCCATCCTGGTGAAACTGCAGTAATCATGATTACTGTTGTGTTATAGATCATGGACAGAGTTCACTTTAACTTGTTATCCTTATGTTTACGCAGGTCAGAATAGATGAAACAATAGACGAAGCAGATGAAGATGATTGTATACAACTTGGTGTGACGACATCGATTTATGACCGAAAAAACACCGTCATCATCGGGCCTGTCGCAGTCATCGACAAGGATATGTGGGTGAGTTTCTATGGTTACAGCTGTCAGAAAATATTGTGGTTTGGTGTTAGTGTTATTGTGAATGAAAAACGCTTGCCTCTGTCAGCTATACACATAAGAAGATTCCAATTAAAGAATTATACGATTTCCGTTTTAAAATCAGTAACTGTGTTTCTTCCTCCTCTACTAACGCCCATGCTATGAGATTCTTTGGAAGAAGATCAAACATTTTCAAACACATACCATTCAAAGAATAAAAGTTTATCTATCACTTTCTAATGAACGTTTACTGATATCTTGAGCAAAATACGTAGGTGAAGCATATAATATGCGATTAAAACAACTCCTTAATAAAGAATCAATGAATAGAGCAGAGATTAATTAAGTTTTTTTTTTTGCAACAGCAGTCACCTCTGTAGATGGGAATATTTTAATTTCAACAGAGCTGTTACATGCAATATACGTAGTGTGTATGGGTGTGTGTATCATTAAAGCTCCAATGCCTAATTGTCACAGACCTACTATATTGAAATGTATATGACACTGCGACAAAAGTTTGCCTCTGGCATACAGTCGGACTTTGATTGCTTACAACTTCTTAATTTTTTTCTGGGCTAAACCTGAAACGGTATCAGTGGATAAAGAAAGGTTTCGAGAGATACATATGTTAATACTGGCCTGCTGTGTGTTGTTGTTTACATGTTTTGTATGTTTTAATGCGTGAATTGCGTCATTTCTGACAATTACAAAAATGGCCGATGGAGGTGACGTCATGTTTGACGTAAAGTCTACTCACACCACGAAGTGTTGAACATTCTGGGTCCACACTGAAACTGTTCACCTAACAAAGGTCTACATTTTGCACACAAACAGTATTTGTCAACATATTCCTGCACAAAACTAATGCCATCTGAATTCATACTGACGGGCGTCATGGCACTTTGTCTCAAATTTGCGGAAATTTTGATCACCGAGATAATCGCTTTTGTCTAACAGACGACGGAATTAATGTGTAACAAATGGTTGTCCTAAGCTAATTTTATTAAATACATGCCAAGAATCTCAGAAACACAGATTTACAGCAATATATACATTTGTCTGGACACTCAAAGACATTATCGAAAGGTGACACCCGTCATCGTTCACTTTTTTGTAATAAATCTCTTTTCCGTAAATTCCGTTTCAACATATTACACGCGCGTAACCTGGACAACGTGACGTCACATAACGTCGTGCAGTCCTTCACACGAAATATCGCCTTTTCCAGACGGTGTTGTAGGTGTTTGACACTTTGTCGTAAGTCTGATAGTGGTTGCATGCGTCATAGCAAGATGGCCGCCAGGATAAATGCATTAAATTCCCTCATTTTCACTGATAGTCAGCTTGCTCACTGTGGCTGCGTGAACTTGTATTAGTGCTTGGATGTTTCTACTTCGAGAACTGGTCGGGAAAAGTTATTGCTTTGAAGGACCTAACAATAGTAGATTTACTTCCCGCCCCACATGGCCCATTTTAGGGGACGAAATTTTGTCACAGTGTCATATCTGATTGCACGAGTTCAGTAAAATGTATACTCTTGAAGTCGACGCTGTTGAATGCATAGAAACAGGGCACACACACATACAAACACACACACAAACTCTCACACACACACACACACACACACACACAGCCTGTTATGGACCATAGGGCACCCGAAAATTGAATAAAATCATTATTATTACATATGTGTAAGAACCCTAAGAGTAGTATAGTCATTAAAGTTGTTCTATAACTAAAACAATGTTTGAAAAGATCTCCATGACTATGTGCACCACAAGAGGTTATGCAGTGAAGAATGTCAGAATCTTGTCTGATTATTATTTGATTACATGCTGTAGACTCTAAATATAAAAGAAACTATGCTTATGTACAGCCACCCAATGATAATATGCATGTAACCAACAGTACTTGTTGTTGATGTGGGCCAGATGGCCTTCCAAAAACTCAATAAAGAAATTGTTATTAATTATTATTACACACACATAAAGAAATGCATATCTTTCTTCCATTATAGAATATCTTATTCCTCCATCTCTCTTGATATAATTACTTCAATTTCTCGTCTCTCAGCATGCTCATCCTTGCTTACCATGGCAGGCACGCGGCAAAGGTCAAAGACGTGTGTGCCAACAATAGCGGACCAAATTTTGTTACTTTTTTACACATATAAAATCGTTGTTTTGGATAAAAAAATTAAAGAATTCTATAGTTGATTCATTTTTCTATTGAGTGATCTTCGTTTAATGTCGTAGTTTTTACGTTTGACAGTAATTTTCTGCGTTTTCCCACGGTACCTGTCTTTGTTTGGAAAATGGCTAGCAAATACCCGGGGTAGAAGGTTCAACCGGCAGCTTTGAAAATTTATATTTATTAACCTACAGTAAAGACAACCATCAGTAATACACCGTTTTAAAGAGCATTTTTAAAACATTCACATGGTGTAAATTTTAAGATACATAGGTTTTGTCTTCGACTGCTAAATTCAAATGAAAGATTACGACTGTACGCAATTTAGAAATCTTGAAGGTCACCGGTCGGAAATTAACAAAAAAATTATTTATACAATATATACAGACATAAAGTACCAAACAAACATATGTTTTATTAGAATATACATTAGAATTTTAAAATTACTTACTATTTTTTTCTCCTTTGCGGTTGTTGAAGTACAAATCCATGTCAAAGTGAGACACAACAAAGTGCTTCGATTCTTAAAAAATTGCGCTCGACCTTCTTCGTTCTCACATTACAAATACACGTGATTCACTGCCAGTCCAAGGGAGAGAATCATGGTTGACTATTTCCCAACTGTTTCAGTAGTTTCCTCCCTTATGTTATTTTCACTTTTGCTTGTGAAAACGTCTAATCATTTACCATGGATGCGCTCATTATCAGGGCATTTTCTGATGGGAATACTATAAAAGTGTGTTTTTAAGCAAACACAAGGTAAAACTGCTTTTTTTTAACACATTTCGATCTATCATTATCAATTTAAATTGTGCTTCTACCTTTTTTAGTTATTTTTTATGATTTTTTTGAAAAAGGGCTAAAACAATCCGTCCCAGTGGGTCGAACTGCTGCTTGGTCTTCCGTCAAGAATAAGACTTGAGCATGAAATCAGGATAAAGTTACCATAAACAATTATTGCACAAAGTGTTAAACAATACTTGCATTAAACAATTCTTGATCTTTGATTTTTGTGGTATAATAATAGCCACCAAAACTTTTAATTTATCAAGGCAAGAGCACGTATTCGGAAACTGGGGTGTGCACGTCCTTCTTTCTGTATCCAAATGATTATTAAGTTCTCCCGGTCTCTCAGATGAACCCAATGCTTCAATTTTCTGGTGCATTTCTTTACCTTTAATCTATCATACTGAATTCACTTAAATCTCTAGAGTCCGAATTCACATGTAAATGGTTAACAATTATTAACTATTGCACAGACTAATTTATGACACGCTACCGAAGTCAGGAGATACAGTCAGTCAGTCATTCCTTGACTGGTCCTAGTCGTTGGGAAGGGAAGCGTATGTGTTGTCGTAGTATCTGACAGGCCCGCGACGCATGCATCTCTTGATGATGATGATGATGATGATGATGATGATGATGATGATGATGATGATGATGATGATGATGATGATGATCTAACACTAGGCACAATTCATTAGAAACTTCATTAGAAAATTGCATATCGTTAGAAGTTTCACGGTGGCTAAAAATAAGATTTCATGTGTAAATCATGTAATGTACCTTTTTGTGTAACAGATGTGTAAAAATGTTAAGCATTTTTTATCGGGCATATCAATCATCTATCTTTAATTTTTCACAGATCCCGTGTGATATTGGTAAAGCTCTCAATTGCATAAAAGTCGGAAGTCGTGTTGGACTGCTGGTGGACTCATTGAACGACCTTCACCTTTATGTCGATGGAGTCGACCAATGCGTTGTAACAAAACAGGTCAAGCAGCCCTGCTTCGCTGTCTTTTACTTGTACTCCATTATTCAGGTGAGAGGCCTTGGTACACGTCAGTCTGTCGGTGGACTCTGGATTGTGTCCAGAGACTTTTGCTCAAGGATTTTTTCTTTCCCTTCTTAATTGTCGCTAATGAATTATTAATAATAAATATAATAAAAATTAATATAACAACAATTCAGAGGACAAAATGCTTTACCACAACAGTGCTATTCCATTATCTCGGATGCTTTTTAACTTTTGATGTAAAAATTATTTCTTATGTTTTGTTTTTCCCCTTAAAGATGTTGCTACATGTTATAAGTGGTAGTAAAGGTATAAACTTTAGTATTTGTAATCATAGTAACAGTAGTGAAGTAGCTACTAAACAGATAACTTGTCTTCAGCTTTACTTCTCTGTGGAAGATTTATGTATTAGCACACACCTGTCTCTGACTTAATCTCCTCGTTGTTGCACAGGTAACAGCCCTTCCCACATCTTGGCGGACATGAAGCACATGAAAAGAGACCATGACAACAGCGATGATTCTTATGAGACAAAGGACGACATCAACTTTAGTGATGAGTTTATCTTTTATGAAAAAAACTTTTATGGGCACGTTTATGTCGGAACACTCTGCTTACAGTAAATCGACAAATTTTTCAGCACATTTTTATTCTGAAGTTTGGCATTCTTGTGTGCAAATTGATGAAGATTATGTCCATGGCTTCACGGGACCATCAATGATACTATTCCTTCACAAATGGTTTTCTTAAAAAAGTCTGATTGTTATGTATTTTCATACACCACATTATGTACATAAGTTAACTATCAAACGTGAGAAGTTGAACATTTAACAAGTAAATACAAGAACGAGCTATATTTACAACTAGAAATAAAGATATTTTGACTTTTTGTTACATTTTCTAAAATTTATCCCCAGGACTTTTATGTTAGATTTGTATATTTCTGTATTCTTTCGGTATAGCTTGTAGAAGTTTGAGATTATGAGTATTAATCAACTTTCAATTTACCAAGCCCTATCCCATGTAATTGTGTGGAAATGTGTTCTCTGTAGGTATGAGATATACTTGTTTGCTTTTACTTGATGCTTGTATCATTCAAATTTTAGCCGACAGTTCTTTAAGGTATGGATTTGATTCGTGCGGTTATACAGAAGTTTTAAAAAGATGTAAACAAAGAGAGGAAAAAGATATAGATGTTAGAATATCCTAGGCACAGTCTAAATTGTATTTTTATTTTTCTTGTTTTCCATGTTACATTTTTACATTTTGTTTTAACTATATATGCTTGATTATACTTGAGGAAAAATCTTATTAGAATCCTGTTTTGATTAAAATTCGGACAGGACGAAAACAAGAAATAGGAAAAGGTTGGCAGACCACAAAGTTTCGAGATTTCATAATTTGCAAGGTCATACATAAACAGGCGATTTGGGAAGTCCTGGCTAGACTTGTGTAGAACAACATGTCATATTTTATTATATTCTTATTCATTTAGATTTTGTTGTTCTATTTCTTTAGAAAGCAATTGTAGTCATGAAATACGGTGGGTATAGCTTATTTGTGCCAGCGAATCTTCAAATAAAATAATAATAAAAATAATTAGTGATAGAACGTATCCTACACATAGAGACGATGATATAGAAGTGTATCAAAAGTTTATATTTCATTCTCGTGACTCTCTAGAGATGGCCGATCTATTTGTCTTCCACTTCCAAACTTCGAATTGCGACCCCGATGACTCGTCCTTTGTGTTTACGTGATGTGCTTAATGTCGTTGCGTGTGTGTCGCTATTACAAGCGTTTTCCACCAGACAGCTTGTTGGATTAATTAAAATGTGACAAACAACACTGCATTATACGGATTAATTTACGAAACATAAACTGCTTTTCGTGGATTTTCAAACGGCTACATAAGTGAAATGCGCGTAAAAATACAGCAAGCTCCAAGAACCAACAAACATAAATATATTTACTGGAAAACTTGTATCTTTCTGTTAATGTGCAGGTAAAATATTTTATTAACTGCTTTATAATCTCTCTCTCTCTCTCTCTCTCACACACACACACACACACACACACACACACGTACACACACAAAAGCATGTAACACTGACATCAATATATTTACATGTGTATAGTCTTGATTGAAGGAGAATGATATATAACAGCAGTGCTGTTGATTGTATTAAAATTCTATTCTCTTGTCAAAAGCTGTATTATAATGGTTCTCAGAGCACATATTACCCTACTTGCATTTTAGGCTGTTCTCAAATAGTCCAAACTAAACTTTATACTGCCGAGCATCACTCTGCAGTAATTTGTTTTATAAAGATGAAAAGACAAGTTTTTGAACAGTTACTATAAACCTTCACTACAGCCTTTTTTTCTCTAGTAGTTTAATTTTATCAGTTGAGCAAAACATATGTCGATATGCACTTAAAATTCAAAACCTAATAAGAGAAAAGAATAGTTATTCTTTTCCATTTATTTCAACAAGCTGTCTGCAGTGCAGACATGCTATTCATTGAGGTAGCTGCACGGTAGCCTGGAAGTGCGCACAATGTTCAGATTTTGCTGAACTTTGGTGACTATGCTGCTTTAAAACTAACTTGCTGTAAGGAGTAAAGCTTGGACACAGAATATATGACAAGAATTAAGAGAGTGGCTGATGATATCCCTTTTTAAATCCAACCAATAAACCATAGAGACAGCGTACAACGCAGCACACAGTTCTACATTCTTCTCATAAATGTGTAAAAGTTATATGGCTTCCCTAAATAGACTACATTGTGGTACATTACAGTAGTTATAAGCTGGCAATATGCAAGAGAATCGTCATTGAGCAATTTATAAAAGAAAGAGCATGCTACTTGTCAGCTTAGTATGTGTTATGAACTTAAAAGATCCTGACGGTGAAGACCACAACAAAAGTTATGCTACATACTTTATGTTTTTGGTACATCACACATCTTTTGACATCATCCATAGGAATTCAGATACATTCACGCTCTCGTTCTTCCACGTGGGATGAGACCTTCAACCTCACCTCAGCTAAATCTTTGACAAGATTTCCTGACTAACGCTGCATCACGGAAAGACATATGTACATGCGCAGAGAAAGGGAACTGTGCCCGTAACAGAGAATTACATGTCATACAGGGGAAGAATTATAAAGAGAATTTCCGAGATAAGATCTGAACTCGCCCGCTCGCTGAAACAAGCGTTGTTTTCCACTACTACACTATAGTAGCATCTAGTATTCGGGTGCGGCAACATAAAGTGACTTTTAATTTATAATGTCGCCATCTGTTTAAGGACTACCTTGATATTCTGACTGTAGTTGTTATCTTCAACGTTTTACCGTATTTCTTCGAAGGTTCACTAAGAAAACGGTGATAACAATCTTGATTTTGAAACAAAATTTATCTTCTCTGAGCGTTAGCAAGGGAAACAATCCAACGTTGCGTCAATACGAAGTGAATGGTGTGTAATTGTGTTTTGTGATAACTGATTTTTACAACAGATTTCAAATCTACAAATCTATAGTACCAAACAAACATATTTATTAAATACACATTAGAGTTTCAATATTACTTAATGGTAAGCATCTTTATTCTGTTCTATAGCTTCCATCCTCTGTTGTTTCTCTCATTGAACCATCCCTTACTAGGTCATACATTTTACGTCATGCTAACTACATCATAATCGTATGCCATATCACATCAAGGTGGGCAACAGCAACATCACCTTCACGTCATTTGTTAGGAATCTGGGATTTATTGTCACCGCAGACATGACCCTTGATAAACATGTTACAGCTGTCTATCAGTCTGCCTACTATGAGCTCCGTAAGATCAGTGCCATCCGTAACTTTCTCTCTACACGTGCCACCAACACTCTTGTCTGTGCGTTTGTTCTTTCACGACTTGACTACTGCAACTCCTTGCTGGCAGGCTGCCCCTCATCCCTCATTCAGAAACTTCAGAGAGTACAGAACTCCGCTGCACGTCTGGTACTTAGAGCAAGGAAACGGGACCATGTCACTCCTCTCTTTCGTTTCCTACATTGGCTACCCGTCCGTTCTCGCATCCAGTACAAACTGTCTGTGCTGTGTTTTAATTTCTTTGCAGGCTCCTGTCCTGACTATTTCTCTGAACTTCTCATCCCTTACTCTCCGACCAGACAACTCCGCTCTTCCTCTGACAACCGTACTCTGACTGTTCCTGTCACCAGAACAACAACATATGGTCACAGGACTTTTGGCTACTGTGCTGCAAAACAATGGAACTCTCTTCCTTTCCATATCCGCCACCTTCCTACAATTGAATCCTTCAAATCTGCACTGAAAACGCACCTCTTCCTTGAGCACTACTCTTAGTCCACAATGCTAGTCCTTACCCCCCTTCCCTCTTGCTACTTTACCCATCACTATTTTTCTCTGTTCCTGTTACTTGATGCCTTTTGTTATCTGTTTTTGTCAGTACTGTCGTTTTCTTTTGTCCCCTGTGTTCTGTATCTAATTAGTCCACGTCTCTTCCTCGTTTTAAGCGCTAAGAGCATACTCTCTACGAGTGTGAATATGCGCTATACAAATCTTCACTATTATTATTATTATTATTATTATATAGATAAAAAATATTTCGGCAAATGTTTACATAACATTTATTTAATATTTTTGACTAAATGTTATGTTTCCTACCATTTTAAAATGTTTGCAAAAAATTTTCAGTGTTAAATGCTTATTTGGTAAATGTTTTTAAAATGTTTCATATTAAACTTTTACATTATTACAACAATGTTAGCATTTTTAAAATGTTTATAAAATGCTTCATTGCTATCTGGGTTTATAGTCATAGTGCAATTTTTCTTGGGTTTGAAGTATGATTTTATTTTCAGAGTAATTGCATGCAGTATGTGTAGGTATAATGTAGAGATAAGACGCTCTTTTTGTTTTTAAATAAAAATCCTTATATGTTGCCCAAGTTCTAGAAGAGGTAAATTGCAGGATCTTTTGTGAAGATTGTCATGCTACACTGCATAGACAAAAATGACATGAATGCATATTATGTTCATATTGCTTACAGTTTTGGTTGATTGATTACTACTTTTTCCCCAAAATAGGTCATGACACTTGTGCGTTGCCAACTGCATCACCGAAGTTGTTATTCCTAGAGATAAAATGCATTAGCAGAATTAGCTTATTGTACTTTTTTCTTTCGTACTTTATTGATAATAGCAGGATTATGTCCAACTAATGAGATACGTGTCTGGGGTGGGTTGATGTGAAACAGTCTGAGCAATATAGAACTTGTTCATTGCTGAAAATGTCATGTTTCATATGTTGATTAAGATATGTGCTGTTGAAAGAATATTGTTGTTATTTTTCTTATTGGCAGGACACACAAATAAAATTATGTATAATGGAATCAAATGTTGAATTCAAATTCTATTTGCTTGTTCAGAAGCCAATTTAGAGCAATATTGATGCCAAAACTTCTCTGTGGATTTTATATTACCTGACTAATAGACCTCTTTAGTAATCCATATCAGTGATGTTATTTAAATTGGGATTACAACATGTTCCTTCTTAGTCAGTAATGATGTTTTATGTAAAGTTATTTTCTGTCAGCAGACACAAAAATTTCCTGAAAGGGGTTTATAAATAGGTATTTCAACGTGCATAAATTTATAAAAAAAATATGAAAACAACTTCAGTCTACGGTGAAAAAAAATCTTTTCAAAATGTTTTGGTTACAAATGTCGTTGACATGGTTACTTTTTCTGCAATATAACAGAAGTGAGAGCTGAACTACAAATATCTGAAACTGAAGAAGTAAAGGCTCCTTCTACTGTTTACTTAATCTTCTTGAATAAATAAAAGTGTTGAAACTTCATTACTGGGAGAAGCCATTTCACTATAAAAGAATGGCGCCACGAGCACACAAACAAGGCGAACCTTTGGTCGAATGATCTCGACTCAGATATAAAAGTGTTGTATCAAAGAGCAGACACAGACCGCCACCAAGACTAAAGATAAAGTTGACTCTAAAGAGACCCACTCAAATATCTCCGATTTTATTGCCAGTGTATGAAATAAGTTTTCTTATGCATAGCGATAAATGGGCAGGAAAGTGTTTAATGTTGTAGTACAATAAGTGACATCATTATACGTTGATGAATCACTGATCACTGCCACATGTAAAGGGCATGAAGTAAAAACTTTATTGTCCTCCAGTCCTAAAATTAATAAATATTCATGTGCTCAAAAAGCTTGATAAACTTTACATACTGTATTAAATCGACCATATATTTTAGATCTGTTCTGAAAAAGCCTTAATAATTTTATCCCTTTCTAAGATTATTTTATAGCAGTTATGCAACTCAGGACGAAGATGACGACTACATGTTAAACCTAGATAAATGTCAGGGTATATTTCGGAGATATCAACCCCTCTTATTTGTATGTGGCTAGTAAAAAGCCTTTCGGTCAACGACAAAAGTGTAAGAAGTGGGTCGCTTAGTTTATCTGAAACATCATGCGCTACCCGTAATCACATCACGGTAATCACTGTCACGTGATTCAGCCAGACCCAATCTCGCTTTGTGATATAAAACTAATGGACGGACACTGACTGGCTCTGCTTGTGGCCGATAAGCTGTCGTGTTGGAACTTTGGTTATACAATCTCTGTATTTTTCCTGGTTGCTGCGATGTTAATTATTTTCTTTTTTTAGTTTGAACTTTCATTGGTAGTTCTGTGGTTTTATTTTCTTGCACGATCATTGAGTTTCTACTTTATTTGGCGTGATTATGTGTTGAGGCAATGTTTACATTATACTAAAGAGCATCTCCTCAGTTCGTAGCTCAGGTCATTTTTTCTCTCTTTACCTCTACTGCAAAAAGGAGACCATTATATTTGCACTTATCATGAAAATAATCAATATGTTATTTTAATCACTGTGAAAATTACGTTTAGGTGTAAAATATAAGTGTTTGAAATTACAAATAGTAGATGAAATGTTAGACGCTGAATGTGGTAAATCTTTTAAATTTTTTTTATAACTTTTTAAAAGTTGTACGGTATTAGACATAATGCTCTAGATGCTGTGTTTGTGTTTGCGTTTGCGTCAAACACCTTGCTAGGGTCGAACTTAAAATATCGACTTCGTCCTCTACACAATAGGCTTTTCATACAATTTTACTTTGAAATGTTATTGTTTAAAGCTTTATGTACTTTTGTTTCAAGAAAAACTTCTATTACCTAAGAATAAGTAATAGTAAGCAGTAAACTTTCAGGCTGTTACTTTTGGAACGTGAAAGATAGTGTTACGTGTGTCACTTATTTTGAGTTGGTTATGGTGGGCACTTTTTCCGCTGGGAACAAGATCGCGTGACCATATGGCCTGGTTTGGTCACGTGTTGGAGCTTGCAGATAACCATGCACGCCTGTATTTTACCCGTATCTAAACCAGATACAAGGATGCGAGTGAAAACTGAGGACAGTTATTCAGCGATCGCTGTAATTTGTTAGTAAAGGACGTCGCTGCGGTGGTTTGTTTTATAAGGTAAGCCATTGCTGTTGCTCTTAACTAGATACGTAATGTTCGCATTTACTTTAGTCGACAACTTTGCAAAGTTTTCATTTTAGATTGGTTTTTCGATTCTGTGGCGATAGTTTCAACCCACAAATGCATAGTGTGAACGAATGACTTTAACACTAAAAATTTTTACCATAGATATATGTGACGCAAAAACAATCCATGAATAAAGAATGAAAAAGTTTCCTCCAAGCAGAAATAAAACGCAAAGTAGAAAATCCCAAAAGCAGGGGCCGAGGTCTTGTCACGTCTATGAGCCACTTACAGACCGGAAATGTCCGGCAGAGTCTCTAAGTCCACTAAAGACGGGGTCTTTTCGCAACTTTAAGCCACTTCCGACGGCAAATCTAGAGACGCCCCCACCCCCCGTCTCTAACTCTAGAGACTAGTGAAATATGGCGGCAATAGCTAACAAGCAAATCTTTAAATAAAATAATAATTCAAACAATTAGTGATAGAACGTATCCAATTTTCATCTGAAGTCTGCTTCTTCTTCTGCTAACACCTCAACATCTCAGAGTCTGGATAATTATTCTGATAGTTTTGATATAAATTAGGAAAATTTTTTATACTTCCTTTACTTAAAAATGGGTATGGTGTCCGAGTACAAATTCTTCAGGTCAATGTTTTATTCACATTTTCTTTGACACAACGCCAGGGAACATCTCTGCGTTCAGAACAGCTGTTAAATATAAATAGAGAAACCGTATCACTCTACATCTTTTGAGATGGTGATAGATGACTTCAACAACAGCCAGCCACAGTTAATCTATTAATTTCAGATTGATTAGCGATACCTGCTGTTATGAAAAGGTCAGTTTGATATCACGTGATAACTCACAGTAAAATGATCTGCTTCTTGCGCATGTTGTCCCCCAAACAAACTGCTGCTGACCAACTACTTTTCCTCCCTGGCACTGTAGTGTCTTGTTCTTAGGTCTCTATTTATGATGCGATGCTGAGAAGGTAACACAAAGTAGTCCAGTGGAGGTCTGTGTAGACAAAGTAACCTCTATGCACATATTATTTAGTTATATCAAAACATTTGACAACATGTGAGTGGTGACTTTCTCGACTCTATGTTGTTGTTCTATGCTGTCGCTTAACATGGATAATACTACTTTTACATTCGGTAAATCGTATTTCGTACAATAGTCGCATTCTGGGGTTAAGGCTTAGAGAATAAAGGTACGCTTCTTGTTAATAAACACTCCGTTTCTTTCATGAATTACCTCCCACTTTGCCATTGAATGTGATACTAACACAGATATACATAGTTAAAGCCGTCATGTTAATAGCAAAATTTAAAAACCTTTACGACAAAACTGGTTTAGTTTTAGGAATGCTTTGTATATTTCAGAATAAAATGCTACTTTTTGTCAGCGACAACATCAACAGCTCCAAAAGTCAGGAAATGTCTTTAAAATCTACACGATGATATCAGTAGAACATCAACAAATTTCGCAGCGAAAATAAACCATCGTTGATATGTAACATGAAGAAAAGAACCATTGAATGACGAGAAACAAATACACACTTTAAAAGAGAAACAACCAAACAGAGAAATAGACCCAGGCAGAGGAAAAGATGCTAACAAACGCTTTCTTTGTTATTGATTACAATAAGAAGTTAAAAGCACTACTGTGTTTTTTCAGATTGGCCTTTCAGTATGGCGACATTAGTGCAGTCGCACGACAGAGAGTGTGTTGTGTGCACCAATGACTTCAAGACACCAAAAATTCTACCCTGTGGTCATCTTCTGTGTCGAGAATGTGTCATTACATGGATGGACTCAAAATCCCACGCTGGGTGTCCTCTGTGTACATGTCCTATAGTAGAGCATCAAGGTAATTCATCTCAAAGTTCAGCAGATGTTGTCGATGCGCTGCCTACAGACTCTGTGATGGAAGCGATAGTAGAAACTGCTCGCCTGCTGATGAAGGATGACTTTTGTACCGTATGTGATGATGTCAAATCTGAATACATCTGTATGCAGTGTCTGGAAAAGATGTGTCAATCGTGTATGAAGATACACAAGAAGATGGTTGTGAGCCGCAGTCACGATGTGGAGAGTCTCAGCACTGTGACACCTGAACGTCTGGCTGCCAGCCGCCCTGCACTGTGTGCTGACCACGGCGACAAACAAGCAGAAATGTTTTGCGCTAATCACCGTCTTGTTATCTGCACATCGTGTAGTTCTAGCAAACACATAGACTGCCCAGACGTCAAATATCTTGATGTCCTAGTGACGGCAGCTGGAACTGCGCTCGATTCATCGACAGAGAAATTAGTGAAGGCCGAGGATAACCTGAACCAAAGAATAAGGAATCTTAATGTTCGCATCCAAAAAGCGGTTTCCACTAAACAGGAAAACATGGCGCTGGTGGACGAGACATGTGACCGTCTTCAAAAGATGGTGGAGGAGAGTCGGAAACAACTGAAGACACTGATCAGTGATTCTATTTCAAAATTTAAGAAGTCCCTTAATCACGTAAAGAAGGAACTGGAGAAACGTCTGGGGAAAGTGACGTCACACAAACATCTAGTGACGCGAGCCACAACAGTCAGACCGCGTCCCGCGCTGATACCCGCAGCCCAGACTCTGACAGACAGGGTCCACAACCTCAACTTTAGTGATGACCTGGAAGCAGAACCTTGGGTGGATCCATCACCAGAAATAGTGAAATACTGTGACGATGTGGGAAAACTAATGGAGGCTGAGCTACAGAGTTTGGAACTACACCGTACAGAGGCTGAAGTAAGCATTATTATAATTTTTTTTTTGCTTTCCGCGTGCAGCATAACATCATAGAAGCTGTTGACATCCATCCTTATATGCTTATAATTAGAGTGGTTCTAGTTGTTTGTAAGTTTTCAGTTAAGATCATTAGTAGTGAACATTTTTTTTAAGTTTCTTACTAGCATAACATACTAGATTGACTATTGTGTTGTATTGTTCTCCGTCCATGAAAAATTCAGGCATTCGAAAGCTACTTTAAATGTTGAAAGGGCCTGGATAAAATCTGTGAGGTGTGGATTCATGTTTTCTTGATTTTACATGATCGAAATCACAGGATGAAAACCCTGAACATTCAATCTGTCAGTCGAAGTGAAGGAAGACAAAGTGATGTCTGTATTAGTTAGGCTGTTTAATGAAATTGATCAGCAACTTGATAATTAGACATTTTTCATTCTGCTGGAGGGTATCGTGACTAAAACAAGGGCCTGCCTAGTCCCATATGTGGATTCATCTTTGCCCGAAATAACAGGACGCGAACCCTCATAATATTAAAAAGGAATATTTTAAGGTTCGTTGGACGAAGTGTAGCTAATAAGACAAGGTACTGTCTGCATTTGTTAGACATTTAGTAAAACACCTCCGCACTTTTCATGCTTCGCTTATGAGTAAGACCTTTTAACAAAATTATAATTAAAGATATCAAGGTCGCAACTGCTGAAAAATTTACAAAAGCAAGACATAACCGATCAAATGAAAACTAAAAACTGCTCTTTATTATTTAGCAAATGAGAGGAAGACAATCGATAAATAATTGACCTAATCTATCACCAGGATACAGATTGCGTGCTATGAACGTGTATTGACAAACGTCTTATACAAGATCTTAAAGCCCAACCCGATTGCTGAGCAAAAATCGCTGGAAACAGAGCACACAGTATCACAAAAACATGTTCCGGTGGTCTTTTATGACAGAGAGGCATGAAATATTTTGTATTAATATTTTTCTCTAAAGCACATCTGGATTTGACGAGAAAACAGGAAGTGACCAAACAAACGTATTTCTACAAATAGCACCGTTTGCATTAGCTAAAACATTTCAAAATCGATTGTTAGCCAGTCACCTATACAGTACAAGCAATTCTTGGACTTTCAGTAAACCGAAGAAATCTTATTCCTACAGCAGTGCTTACTATACAAAAGCACGAGATGTTCAAACCAACTACGACTGCTGGTAGATCAAGCATGAGATATGCAACATCGACGCTTTCTACACCGGATCTGGTCTACAACTAACATCGTGTGACAGTCACAAACACATCATCATCAGTCATATCTTTATCCAGCATAATGCTAACAACAACTGACAGTGTGTGAGCACCATTGATGTGCTTGATCGAAACAGCTAAAACAAGGGGAAAAACGAATTTAGGGTGGTAAACATATTTTAAGGAGCTTAAACGGGAACACTTACGATCAAGTATCAGTAAGCAAACAGAAAATTTTGCATGCAGCTAAATGAGGAAGAAACAAGTTTCTATATAAACATGTTTCAAACTATTATTATATTTTTAATTGTAAAGAAATCCTTATCAGCAGTCAGTTGTAACTATTGTTGCCCATTAAATTTTGATCTGATTGACTTACCAGTCTGTTGAAGGAATTCAATTGGGACCATTTAATTATTTTTTAACTTCATTCGAAGCTTCTAAATAAAGTTCCAATCTCTAGGGCTGTATTCCAAATTCTGTTTTATTTTTTGGGCGAATAAAATCGCTTCTTGAAAACGACAACCTGAGTGATGTTTCTTCATTTCACTCGAAGACATGCAAATTCGTTGTGACAAATACTTCGATCACGTGAGAGAACTCTTCAGTATAGGAGAGTAATTTTTTCCAGGCTTGCTAGTTGCAGATGAGAATGCCGATGTTTGAAGGCTTATATCTTTAAAAATAAGGATCATTATGTACCCATATTTTTGGAATTATTATTTTAAAACGAGCTTAACCGATCATCATAAAGAAATAATGTTGCGAGCCAGTTGACCTTTAATACAACTACACTAACTAATGTTCCTTTTCTTACAACTGATACGTTTAGTTGTTGTAGTAGCAAAACCGATGCAATCATGTGCAACAACTTTAAAATAACATCCCTCATAATCACATTGATGAAAAATAATAATGATGATAATATGATAACGTTATTGGTGATAATAATAACGACTTTTAATCCCAAGAGCTGTAATATTTTCTACAATATAAATAGCAATCTTTTTATTAACATGCGGATGATTTTTTTTACAACGGCGTTGTCGGGACACGTGACCTTATGGCTGTGAATGTCTTATCTGAAGTATGAATGATGATGATGATGATGATGATGATGATGATGATGATGATGATGTGTCGTGAATGAGAAGATTGGCTGTAGGTGACGGTTGCTATGGTGGAAGTAGAAGTGTCGGTAGTTGTGACGGTGGTTGTGATTGTGGTGGTAGCAATGTTGGTGGTGGAGGCAAGCCTAATCCTAAACGTTTCAATCGATGAAGACACTTTATGAAATCTGCAAAGTGTGAATTCCTTTCTTTTAGATTTCGCGTGCTCTAACTTACAGATGAAATCATGTGCGATAACTTTGAAATGACATCGCTTATAATCACATTGATTAAAATGGTAATTGTGATAATAGGATAACGGTAGTAGTCATAATATAAAACGACTCTTAATCCCAAGTGCTGAAACATTTATTATGTGCAGTATTAATATCCATTAGACATCTTTAACTGAACATGTGAATGACTATTTTTACACTTGGCCACACAGGCTTCAGTCCTAGTGTTTCACGAAAACGGCGGGCACAACATTCGTCTGACGAACGACAGGACAACCGCAAGGATGGCAGATAGAAGCCTCACAGGAAACAGTATGGTCGTGTCACGTGACGCTATGGCTGTGAACGTCTTGTATGAAGTAAGATGATGATGATGATGATGATGATGATGATGATGATGATGATGATGATGATGATGATGATGATGTGTCGTGAATGAGAAGATTGGCTGTAGGTGACGGTTGCTATGGTGGAAGTAGAAGTGTCGGTAGTTGTGACGGTGGTTGTGATTGTGGTGGTAGCAATGTTGGTGGTGGAGGCAAGCCTAATCCTAAACGTTTCAATCGATGAAGACACTTTATGAAATCTGCAAAGTGTGAATTCCTTTCTTTTAGATTTCGCGTGCTCTAACTTACAGATGAAATCATGTGCGATAACTTTGAAATGACATCGCTTATAATCACATTGATTAAAATGGTAATTGTGATAATAGGATAACGGTAGTAGTCATAATATAAAACGACTCTTAATCCCAAGTGCTGAAACATTTATTATGTGCAGTATTAATATCCATTAGACATCTTTAACTGAACATGTGAATGACTATTTTTACACTTGGCCACACAGGCTTCAGTCCTAGTGTTTCACGAAAACGGCGGGCACAACATTCGTCTGACGAACGACAGGACAACCGCAAGGATGGCAGATAGAAGCCTCACAGGAAACAGTATGGTCGTGTCACGTGACGCTATGGCTGTGAACGTCTTGTATGAAGTAAGATGATGATGATGATGATGATGATGATGATGATGATGATGATGATGATGTGGCGTGATGGAGAGGGTTGGGTGTGTACAACGGATGTTTTCGAGGAAGAATAGGTGTCGGTAGTGGTGGTAGTGTTCAGGCGGTTGAGGCTGTGAAAGTCTTGTCTTTCTTGAATGCCTTTACTGAAAAAGTCTACAACATCGGCGATATAGAAAGATTGCTTCAAACCTGACAATGAATCTAATAGTTGAACTGAAGGCAGTGCGCGCTCGTGTGTGTGTGTGTGTGTGTGTGTGTGTGTGTGTGTGTGTGTGTGCAATAATTACACAATTGCGCCTTCGTTTGTGTTTGTGTATTTAATCACTTTGATCCCGCTTTCAGTAGAAGGAAAAGACGACTAAACATACACAAAAGTGTGTATTTATTTATAAATTCGAGCGAGCCTTGTGAAACTGCTTACAGTGGCTCGTCATCAATACAGAGTCTCTCTGGCCATGGATTTTGTAATGCACATCCTGATGGCTGGACTTAATCTTTACATAAAGATGTCTTGGCGATTGCAGTTGAGTTCACTTTGACTTGTCGTTTACACAGGTCAGACTAGGCGAAACAGATGACAGAAATTATATCAGCCTTGGTGTGAACAGAAACTCTTCCACAGACGTCAAATCGCTATATGACCAGGGATCCATCATGATTAGCTCTAGTGAAGTCAGCTACAAGGGTAATTTGGTGAGTTTCCATGGTCACTGCTGTGAGCAAATATTGTGGTTTAGTGTTATTATTACTGGGAAGAAAAAAGGTTACTTACTTTTAACTTAATGGGTGCGGATCAACATTCTTATTGGACAAGCCGAAATTACTTTTTTCCTAATAATTGCATACAAACTCAATGTAGGATATTATTTTCCCCGTCCCGAAACAAAATTTGGATAATCTTTTGAGGTAGGTCTTCTGCATGATTTTATATCGGACGACATGACCGAATCCCTTTTATTATTGTTTAAGCTTAACGGTAGCAAGTAGAGACTCGTGGAGACTAACCTGACAGATGACTAGGCTGTGTTCTATATCGTTCTTTCTTTGCTCTAGACGATTCTCTCGAAGCATTTCATTCTGAATGCTTACATCTGTCACAGACACATCAAAGGGCTCCTTAAAAATATACGATTTCCTTTTTCAAATCAGTAAGTAAAAAATTTCATTGATCGTTTCACTATTCACTCTGTTCTTCTGTCAATGTTTATACCTTCTGCAGAGCATTCTGTGCTTCAAATATTTCAGTATTTCAGTGTACACAATTCTAAATAAAGTTCGACACACACACACAAACACACACACAAGCACGCACGCACGCACGCACTCACACACACACACACACACACACACACACACACACACACAAAGTCGTAAAATAATCTTTTTTGCCTGCGTACGAACAACATTTAAATGCAGGTATTACATAGGGAACAAAAGAAAGTCTCACATTTGATGAAAAATGGACGATACAAAGATTCATCACAGGAGATCAAGAAGACTCACTCACTCAGTAGATCACAGTATACTTCATAAAGGTTGTGACACGAGTAATCCCTGCTCCCTTCATTAAACCTGTAACTCTTACTTTACACAGTAATACCTGTTATTCTTACATGATCCAACATCGCATTCCTGTATCCCTCTTGATATAATTACTTCACTTTCTTAAAACATTTCTCGTCTCAACATTCTCGGTAGAAATCAGTATAAAGTTATCTTTGAATAATGATTTCACATAATATTAAACAATACTTGCAGAAACGTTTATTTTGTACAGTACTAGCACCTACAAGTTTTTCTTCATCTAGTCGCGAGAGCCCCTAAGTCATTCGGACACCGTGGCGTTAAATTCCTTCTTTCTGTCTCCAAATGATTATCTTGTTCTACGGGTCTCTCGAGGGAACACAGCGCTTAAAGGACAACGCGGTCTGTTAGATGAACACAAAGCTTAAACGTTTTGGTGAATTTTTTACCTACCTACCTGAGTTCCGTTAAGTCTCTAGAGTCAGGGTTCTCATGCAAAGGGTTAATATTAACTATTGCACGGACTGATTAATGACATGGTAACGAAGTCAGGGGAGACGGTCATTCATTCATTCATTAATTGGACGCGGTCGTTGGTAAGGGAAGCATGTGTATAGTCGTCGTATAATAATAATAATAATAATAATAATAATAATAATAATAATAATAATAATAAAGATTTTTATAGCGCATATTCACACTCATAGAGAGCATGCTCTTAGCGCGTATCTGACAAGGCCTCCACTCACGTCTGTCTTGTAATTATGATGATGCATCTTTTCTGTACCAACTATGTAAAGGGATTAGGCATACCAAGAATTTCTCTCTAATTTTTCACAGCTCCAGTCTATTATCGGTAAAGCTCTCAGTTCCATAAAAGTCGGAAGTCGTGTTGGACTGCTGGTGGACTCATCAAACGACCTTCACCTTTATGTCGATGGACATGACCAGGGCGTTGCAGCGAAAAAGGTTTGGCAGCCCTGCTTCGCCGTCTTTGACTTCAACGTCATTCAGGTGCGAGGCCTTGGTACACGTTAGTCTGTTGGGGGAGTTTGGGCTGTCTCCAGAGACCCTAAGAGATATTTACACTAAGATTTCTTCTCTTTTTTCAAAAGTTTGTAGCAAATAAATTATTCATAACACACATAACAAAATCAGTATAATAACGATTCAGAGGACGAAAAGTTTTACCAAAACAGATAAATTTCCATTGCCTCGGTTTCTTCAACTTTTGTGTAAACATTATTTCTCAAGATTCGTTTCACCCCATAAACATATTGCTACACGTTATTATAAGTAGCAGTAGAAGGATAAGATGTAGAATTTCTAGTCGTAGAAGCAGTACCTACTAAACAGATAACTTGTCTTCAGCCTTACTTTTCTGTGTGTGATGTATTTATTAGTACACACCTGTCAATTCATGTCTTATATGCAGGTGACAGCCCTTCCCACATCAAGGAGGACATGAACCACATGAAAATAGACTGCGACAAAATGGAGGACATCAACTTCAGTGATGATTTTATCTTTTGTGAAAAAATGATGCTTGTTTTAATATTATCTTTGTTACATTATTTAGGCATTCTAAAAATAATACTTGTTACAGTTAGAATTTATTATGTCTTTTCCATAACTTCACTGCTTTGCAGTACCCTAAATGATACACATTCTATCACCAGTTACTTTCTCCTAAGATTGTCTGTTCGTTATGTATCCGTACACCAAAGAACATACATAAGTTAACTATTACAAGGACCAACTTAAAAACTGAACAGGTAAATACATAAACAAGCCAAGTCTACAACTAGAAACAAATATTTTGGTTCCATTTACTCTAAATCACCACAAGTAGCATCATGTTAAATTTGTATTTTCGATTTCTTTTGGAACAGAATATATAATTATGAGACTGTAAGAATTGAATCCCAGACACTTAATCCCCAGACACTTCATCCCCGACACTTCATCTCCTAGACACTTAATCCCCAGACACTTAATCCCCAGACACTTCATCCTCAAACTGAAATTTCAACTAAAAGAATTATGAAGTGAATGAAAAATTTAATTCAAATTCAAATAATTATTTCATGTAAACATCAAAATAAGTTTGACAATTAAAATAATAATTAATTTCAACATTTATAACATTAGTTACAGTTCATGTGAGCTATTAAAGTCAATGTTCTTCAACATTAAGATATGAAAAGTGTTGTTAATCAATATGACAGGTAAGCTAATGATCGAAGGTACAGAAGACGATCCATTGCCTCATATCGCTGTACAATGTTGCTGATTCTCATGGCCAATTCAGCCTACTTCTTCTTTGGACGTTTCTCTCTCCCGGCGCACATAATTGTAAACCCAGCGCAACCCAGTCTTACCAGAGTTACCCAGAGTTACCACGCGACACATTTCTCTTATAATATTTCAAGTTCACAAAATAGCAGTTTTTAGTGTTGTGTTGCGATTTGGGGATGAAGTGTCTGGGGATGAAGTGTCTGGGGATTAAGTGTCTAGGGGATGAAGTGACCGGTCACCGTAAGAATTAGTTAACTATCAATTTACCATGTCCTACCAAATGTAATTGTGTATTAATGTGCCTTTTGAAGCTGTGAGATGGTTTTTTTTTTTTTTTTTTTTGCTTTTACAAGCTACATGTATCATTTGCTAGCAGACGTCTCTTTATGCAGGGGAGGCCCCCCCCGGCACGTGCAAACTGTGGACCTGCATAGGGGCCGCCAGGGCAACATATATATATATATATATTGAATGTAAAAAAGAAAGAAAAAATAACGACACAACTGACAGCAATGTGGCCGAAAAACATTGCTTCTTGTTAATTAGTAGGCTATAATTATTTACTAGTGTTGCTGGAGTCTGAGTAGTAAGCTATATGTAGTAGTAATTATAAAGTTCTGCCGTAATGAGAATATCACCATCTCAAAAGATATAACGTGTTACTGTTCCTGTATTTGTAATTCTTTGCTTTTCGTGTTTCATACTGATTTAATTAAATGACAATGTGAATGGAAAGATTAAACATTTTTTTAGAACTTAAAATTAACTTCTTATGGGGTGTCACAGTAACTAGAGTCAACATACGCTGTAAATAAAAGCTTAAACATCTACACGCGCACAAATTTTGATGCTTTCAACTCTGGACTTGAAACCTACTTTCTTTGGGAATATCTTGAGTGGATGGTTGCTTTCTGCTTTCTTGTCTCATACCTTCTACTACGCGTTCGAATTTTTTTTTCATTTTTGTGTGTGATGGATATGTACACACGTGTGTGTGTGTGTGTGTGTGTGTGTGTGTGTGTGTGTGTGTGTGTGTGTGTGACAGAGAGAAAGAGAGTTGAGAAGAGAAAGTTGAACTAAAAAATATCTCAGAGGAGAACTACCACATTACTGTCGTAGCTCTACAATGATCACGTGACTCGTTTTAATGGTTTCCCCCCTCCATCTCCTTGTCACAACAATAGTGAGACAACCCAATGACATCGCGACTGCAAGGACTTGCAGTCAAGCCGGCCACACGCTGACCCGTGGTGGCAAGGGCTTGCAGTCACTTTTTTGTTAATTTTATGCACTCATAAAGTGCGTTGTTTCGGATAAAAACTTAATGCAGACGATAGTTCATTCATTTTTCTATCGATTGATCTTCTTTTCATGACGAAGTTTGCACGTTTGACAGATATTTTTTACGTTTTCCCACGGTACCTGTATTTCTGCTTAGAAAATGGCTAACAAATACCCGGGGTAGAAAGTTCGACCGGCAGCTATGAAAATTTATATTTATTAACCTACAGTAAAGACAACCATCAGTAATACACCGTTTTAAAGAGCATTTTTAAAACTTTCACTTGGTGTAAATTTTAAGATACGTAGGTTTTGTCTTCGAGTATTAAAATCAAATGAAAGATTACGACTGTATGCGCTTTAGAAGATTTGAATTGTGCCGGTCGGAAATTAACAAAAAAATTATTTACACAATATATACAGACATAAAGTACCAAAAAAACATATCATTTATTAGAATAAACATTAGAATGTTAAGATTACTCACTATTTTCGTATCCTTTGCGGTTGTTAAAGTAAAAATCCATGTGACAGTGAGTAACAACAACGTGGTCCAAAATGGCAGTCTTTTTCTCCTTTGTTTGGCTACGAAACCTCTTGACTTCCTGTTATTTCAAGAGAGGTTATCATGGTGGACAATTTCCCAATGGTTGTAGTAGTTTGCTCCCTTATTTTACTTTTTTTTTTTGCTCTTGAAACATGTCTAAAATCTTTTCTGATAGTGCATTATCATGGCATTTTCTGTTGGGAATAACATTAAAATGTGTTTTTATGCAAACCCAAGGAACAGATGTTTCTTTTTTACACATTTCGATCTATCATTATCAATTTAAATTGTTATTCTACCTTTTTTAGTTATTTTGTTATGATTTTTTGAAAAGTGGGGACAATCGTGCGAGAGATAGACACTACAGGCTTCTAGCAGCCCGAGGTCAAGGTACTTTAGGTGAAAGCTGTGCTGGCCAGTGTGCCTGCGGTTTAATTGTCAAGACTGACACCACCTTTTCATCTGGAAAACTGTAATCAATACATGTTTACACCGCTTGAGGCTAGCACATTGACACGTGTCAGTAAGGGTGTTGGAGATCTATAGAACTATTCAAGTGGGTCAGGTCTTGTGTAATGACATGGATTGCTGTCCATTTGAAACAAGTAAGTCTTCAGTGTTTTCTTGAAAGTTGCAAGACTTTCAGACTCCTTGATCTAGAGAAAGTAAGGCAGCGAGGAGATCGGCACCGCCCTCACATACAGTTGGCCCCGAGAAAAGTGGGGTCTCTAAGGCCTCACCCCCCCCCCCAAAGACCTGAAAAGGTTAGGGGGTGACCGTTACCTTTTTTTTTTTACCTTTTTAAAGGAATAACTAAAACATAAGTACACAAGAATCAAAACAACATCATTCAGCAATTTTACTTTAAGCGTATTATTCGCATGTTGCGAATGTTTGGATAAAACTCAGTAGAACGTGTGTGTGTGTGTGTGTGTGTGATAACTGCTTTCTCCACACAGTCCTCGTCAGGACTAGCTTGTGTTATGTTCTAAGCCTCTCATCGAAAATAGAGAAATAAGAACAAGAGATAATGTTGTCACGTGATATGGACCTGAGCTTTAGCCAACAGCAGGCAGTGGTCATTGATATGAAATTAATAGACTGAGGCTGGCCCTACTTGATACCGTCTACCGCCATATTGAAGCATAAGCCGTGATACTGCATCTGTGTTTGGAATGCCTTGCTGTACATGTTCTGTGATGGATTAAATGATAATATCAATTAAAAAAATAAACCTTCTTTTAAGACGTTTACGTGTAATATTTTATGGATTGTAGTAATAAGTTTCAGATGAACACCTAAGTCAAAACAGTTGCAACACGCGAGTGCAAAGTGTGTGTGTGTGTGTGTGTGTGTGTGTGTGTGTGTGTGTGTGTGTGTGTGTGTGTGTGTGTGTGTGTGTGAAGTCGCATTGATTTTGCTGCCGACAATATCAGTAGGAGATTTGGCAGCAGCACTCGCAGTGAAAATTGACCTATGGCAAGAAACATCTTAAAGCATCTTATCACAGATACCAAAATGCATGAAAAAGTCATCTATCTACCCCAGTAGATAAGGTACATGATCTTGAAGTTACAAACTCAACTGTTTACAGAACTGTCTCCCTACGTCAACCCGTAGACATAAAACTTAATTAATTCTTTAATTTAAATTACTTTGCAAGATTGTCTGTATGTTGCTAAAGATCCATTTCGACATCCAAGTAAAATGTCATATAATGTGCATAGAGTATGAAGCTCGATATTCACATCGAAAATTGAATCTACTGTCGCTTTTATTTTGACCTTTAGGTAAACATCCTTTACACAGTTTATCTGTGTCGAAGATTGTCTAATAGTAGTTATACAATTGACAGAGAGGAAATGTTGTGATAAATGTAGATAGCGGCCAGGCTATAGGTCAAATGACTATAAAAATGTTCTCTACTTTCGCTTTCGTTTAGACTTTCCTGTAGTTTGTACATAATCTGGCTTTTCCGGATAGTGTTTCATAGTAGTTATTAATAAAAGCGATAAAGATGATGTTGTGTCAAATATGTAGGTCATTCAGTTCTGCTAAATGTTTAGTTTAAAGAATTCTCTGTTTTCTATGACATACCGACAAGTTATTGAAAACGGGAATACCTAGACGCTATGGGTTACGTGTCACCTCCAATGAGTTCCTTGTGACCGTCGTTCTGTAAGTGTTGCGAGGAAAAGATCGTCTGAACAAAGGGCTTCGTTTATCTTAAAGTGTGGCCGAAAATTCTGCGGTCATTTAAAGACACGTTGTCACCGATACACCTGGAAGTAATTTGCATCAAGCTGTGAGATGTAGTCAGTCTATGAATCAAGTGTGTTACATTATTTTACAGGTAAGCCATTACTGCTATTCAACCAAATACTTATTTGTCATGTAGTGGTTACTATTCCTTTTACAATCAACAGGGAGAACTTAAAAAAAATAGTTGTCATCACTAGAGGAGATAAAGTTGGTCAACTTATTTCAAAGATAAGCCACTATTTGTAGCTAATACCTTTTTGTGTTCCTTCCAGATTTCAAAGGAAGCTACATAAACAATTCCTTGTGTTTATAATTTTAGTTTCACGTTTTCTTTTTGGTAAAGATCGTTACCACGTTGCAATCAAAGGAAACAAAACAACTCAGTAATGATTGCTAGAATCGTCTATTGGCTTACTTCCCTTACCAGTTAAAGTAAACTTGTTCACTTCACTCGTTTATTTTATAGAGCTTTAGTTGTGATGGTGGTTCCTTAGATAGGAAATTAAGCTAAAGAGACAATGACAGTTAAATTTAATGTGAGAAAAGTATGATGTGAATAGACTCAAATGCATGTGTGTAATATATCAAAACAGTCTCATTCTGATGAAGACTTTTTATATTATAATAATTTCACAATTCAGATTTGTGTTTTGCTTTAATCTCATCCGAAAGCAACTGCAGTGTGTTAGACATTCGGTTGTGTAGTCACTGTGGAGGTATAATATCAATATAATATTTTTATATAGCGCTATTCTCATGTAGGCTGAACGCGCTTTACAAAAGTGACACTAATCAAACAAGCATGAAAAACGCACACAATCACTCATGTACATATGCAGTCCCGCACGCATTTAACTATACAGTGAAGACATAACATATCAATGTATACATTATTTAAAAAGAGGATAATTTTACAAAAAAGCCAGAAGAGAGAAAAATGGTAAGTGGAATGTGAAGCCGCCATTAGGCCAGTGTCGGGACGTGAGGCAGCTGCGTTGGTCGGTTTTCTGTTGAGTCTGTCTGATTGACTGAACTCCCATGGAAACTTCCGTCAACCTCCAGAGGGCACACACAGAATTGCTAAATCTGTGTGCAATTCGCAGAACCTTCTTGATCACATGCTTGGTTCGATTTTGGTGCTACACATCTACCCACTGTGTTTATACCACTAAAGGGTCTGCAGACGGCGCCAGTGAAGAGACTGACAGCAGAGAAGGCAAACGACATGTAAACGCTTTTCTTCCTACCAAATCTTTTCTGCCAGTGGTGGGGAGACGAAGCTACTGATTTGTCTGACATAACTTTTGTCTGTCGTTAGCCTCTTGTCGTTGGTGAATCTATGAACTTGACCAGCTACTTTTCTTAGCAAGTCGTCAGTCCCGGGGCCCATGCTGGCTCTGAACGGCCCTGAGTTCGCATCTACAGCCGGAAAAGTTATTGCGTCGTCAGAAGGTATGCTAAACAGTCTCCCTGCATGAGGCTATAGACATCAAGATGACAGAACTGGCTATCTAAATGAGACTGTAGATATTAATTAAATGTACATCTCATGCAGAAAGTAAATGTGATTTTTGTCTCAACCCTCGCCCCCTATCTTCTTTTCCGTTTATTGCTGTTTCCCTTGCGTCTGCGCCTGCTGAATCACGACACTCTTAGTTCTTGTTTCCCGATTCTTATTTGCGTTCATTATCTTTTTCTTTCATTAGTCACTAGTACTTTTTGTTTATACTTCCGTTCCTTCGTATGTTAACAACGTCTCGTTCTTGTTACGAGTGCTAAGAGCACACTCCTTACGAGCGTTAGTGTGCGCTATATAAATTTCACGTATTATTATTATTATTATTATTATTATTATTATTATTATTATTATTATTACGTGGGACAGGGACCATTAGACTAGTTCACATACGAGGTCAGCTACTGTTTCCAGACGCCGCAATACATTTTTCTGTAACTAAATTGAAGTTAGTGTCACCTTCTCTGTATCGATGGTCCCGGACGATCAACGGACCAGCTATTAGCTAATTTCTTCGCTCCTTTCTGTTCATTTTGATTTGATTTACTTTACAAGGTTCACAAACTTCATGCTGGAAGGTTTCGACGAAAACTTCAGTTTTTGCCTTCGTCGTTTTCTTGTTTGGTATCAGCGTAAGAAAAACATCAGTGTATGGAGTAAATCATCTTTGAAAATATTCAGGCTACACAGTCGGCTTCAGTAGACATCTCATTTTTCCTCAGCAGAACAGAGAAGTGAAAATTCAAATGAAATATCTCAACCGGGAATTTCCAGATGATTGTTGTAAGGCTACCCCCATCATGTGACCTCCTGTTGATGGCGTCCACCCGGTCATAAGAACAGTGTGACAGAGTGAGGGACACGATTTCATGTCTCTTGTCGTTTCGTTTTTTCTGTCAGCACAGTTTTTGTGTGTCCACACCTGTTCAATTAGAAAACTGTAAGTAACTGATACACGTTAATAGCGCTTTACGAGAGAAAATTGGACAAACTCCACTCAGTGTGTGTTGCAAACCTCCATTTGCTTGTTAGTGATAACAGTATTCAAGTGGGTCAGATACTGTGTTATGACATTGATTGCTGCAGGTATTCACTTTAGTTTACACCTTGATGTAGCGGTTGGAATCTGCTTCCCGAATTGAAAACAACCTAAAGGTAAAATACTGGATATTAAAATCCATGTACATCAACTAAGTTTTTGAAATTGGTGACATTACTTTTGTGATTAAATATATAATGAAAAAAGTACTAAAATATATTAACGGGAGTTGCAGATAATAACTGGATCTCTATCTTATAATTTACAGTTAGTATGAATTGTATAGAGACAGGTGCAGATGTAAAGCAGGTCGTTTATGTATTAATCTCCGATAACGGTGATTCCGTGATAGAAATCCCCGGATGCTGCAGTTGTGTTTGTGTCAAAAATCCCGGTTTACTTTTCTACTCTCGAACGTCGCTTGTTGTAGAATTTTTATGTTGGGTCACTAATCCCTTCTTATCTGAACTCTTGGGGGTTAAATGTGTGGGGGGCGGTCCGGTGGCGCAACGGTTAGCTCCTGTCACCAATACAGTGAAGGTTGGCTGTCCTGGGTTCAGTTCTCGTCTCGGGCACACTGTTCTTTCTCTGCATGTGGCATCTGTTTACAGGGCTGGCTGCCTTGCTGGGATATAGCCTTAGTTGCTGACTCGGCGTAAAACAACAGTGAAAAAAATGTGAGGGAACGATTAAGGGCTGCATTTTATTTAAACTGTCGACTAATCAAATAAGTCCTTGCCACCTCTCCTCTCAACACGCTTATAGTACGTCTTGGAATGTACGGGACTACTTCTTCACAAACAAGAAGACCAATAAGTAAAATGATGTTGTCTGTGATATAACAGGGTTGCATCAAAAAGTATACATAGGCAGCTAGCAAGACCTGATGTTAAGAAACCTTAAGCTAACACTGAGGCATTTAGACATCCAAGAATTTACTTTTACTTAAAGCTGACAAAACCGAATATGCAGAAAACTTCATCGAAAAAGTCGAAAGTCAGTCAGTCGGTCTGTCGGTCGGTCGGTCGGTCGGTCGGTCAGTAAGTAAGTCAGTCAGTCTAGACTATACTAAACATTTCACAAACACTCTGACTAATTATCCACCCTACAAAAGTAATGCTGAAAGTAATCCACAATTGCCACAAGACCACAGGTAAGAATCTGCTGGCAAAATAAAAGGCAGGCATCAGATAAAAGTGTTTAAAAGAGGTGTAGTCTATCAAGTAGGTTTGTAAAAGTTTTAATAAGAAAACTCTATACTTAATATTAGTCACATTATTATTCGTGCGCCAGTGTAAATTTGTGTGTGTGTGTGTGTGTGTGTGTGTGTGTGTGTGTGTGTGTAATGAATTTACCTATACTTCATGATAAGTGGTAGAAATGGTTTTAATAATAAAGTATAATAGTACTTTAATCAGTCACTCATCACTGCCACATGTTAAGGACGGGAAATACAAATTTTAAATCATCCTATAGTCCCTAGGATACAGACATTTTAATCCACACTAAAGACTGTTCCAAACTGTTTGCATTTTATTAAATTGAATATTTATTGAATACTTATTTTATAAAATCTTGTTTAATTTTGCATTAATATTGTTATTTAGGTAGATAGCTTTCACATTTCCCCCTTTCTAAGATTCTTTAGTTAGAGTTATACAACTGATAGTTTTGACGACGACGACATGCTAAATATAGAAAATGGTCAGACTATACTTCAAACTTTACAAAAAAATCGAATGTACCTCTGCGTTCTCTTTTTTCAATTTTCTCAATGTCGGTATTTTCTGAATAACAGCTGATAGTAGTATATGCTAATGGTGTTAAAGACGTAACTGTTTCAAATTGATGCAGACTGTTTCAGGCCGGCCGTTAAGCTTTCAGTTTAGGAAAACCCTTGATCGATGACACGAGGAGAATTTACAGAAAACGGGAACTTCCAGGTGATGTTCTAGCACTTGAGAGGCTTTCTTAATGATCGAGATAGCTGGCAATTCTTTATCAAAGAAAGAAAACTCAATAATGCTTTCTGTACTCGTCTGCAGATCAACGGATTGGTTAAGGGAGCAGCCGTTGTAAAACATGATAGATAAATTTAGTTCAACCTCCTACTATGCGACTCCATGGTCAGTAAATAAATCAGATGCCAGAAGAGCTAGAAATATAAAAAAACTGCACGATGAGATCAGTAGCATATAAACAGATGACACAGCAAAAATAGTTTTCCACTAATATTTTACGCCTTTATAGGAACGATTAAAAAAAGAGAACTCGTTTTTATGTGGGCATAAAAATGAAGTTTGGATATTTTTTTCCCTTACTAATATTAATAAAAGCTTTTAAACTCTAATATTTTCAGTCATTTCAATATGGAGACAGTAATGCAGGCACAAGAAAGAGAGTGTGGAATGTGCACGAATGTCTTCAACACACCAAAGATTCTGCCCTGTGGTCATCTTTTGTGTCGAGAATGTCTCATTTCCTGGATGGACTCAAATTCTGACGCAGGATGTCCTCAATGTACATGTCCTATAGTAGAGCATCAAGGTAATTCATCTCAAAGTTCAGGCGATGTTGCTGGCGCCCTGCCTACAGACTTTGTGATGGAGGCGATAATAGAAAGTGCTCACGTGCTGGTGAAGGATGACATGTGTACCGTATGTGATGATGTCAAAGCTGAATACATCTGTATGCAGTGTGTTGAAAAGATGTGTCCATCCTGTACGAAGGTACACAAGAAGATGGTAGCGACCAGTAGTCACGATGTGAAGAGTCTCAGCACTGTGACACCTGAACGACTGGCTGCCAGCCGCCCTGCACTGTGTGCTGACCACGGCGACAAACGGGGGGAATTACTTTGCGCAGATCACCATCTTGTTATCTGCACATCGTGTGGTTGTAACAAACACAATGATTGCCCAAACGTCAAATATCTTGATGTCCAAGTCAAGTTAGCTGGAAACGCGCTCGGTTCATTGACAGAAGAACTGGTGAAGGCGGAGGATAATCTAAAGCAATCAATAAGTAATCTAAATGTGCGCATCCAAACCGCGGATTCCACTGAACAGCAAAACATGGCGCTGGTAGACGAGACATGTGACCGTCTTCATAATATGGTGGAGGAGTGTCGGAAACCATTGAAGAAACTGATAAGTGATTCTATTTCAAAATTCAAGAATTCCCTGAATGACGTCAAGAGGGAACTGGAGAAACGTCTGGGGAAAGTGACGTCACACAAACATCTAGTGACGCGAGCCACAACAGTCAGACCTCGTCCCGCGCTGATACCCGCAGCCCAGACTCTGACAGACAGGGTCCACAACCTCAACCTCAGTGCCGAACTGGAAGCAGAACCTTGGGTGAATCCAAGGCCAGAAATAGTGAAATACTGTGACGATGTGGTGAAACTAATGAAGGCTGAGCTACAGAACATGGAACATAACCGTACAGAGGCTGAAGTAAGCAGTTTTTTTTGCTTTCCGTGTTCAGCATAATATCTTAGAAGATGTTCACATCAATCGTAACATGCTTACAATTAGATGGGTTCTATTTAGTCTTTGTACGTTTTCAGTTAGGATCATTAGTAGTCGACATTTTTTTTAAAATTTCTTACTATCATACTTTACAAGATAAACTATTTTTCCATTTTAGGCATAATAGGCATGTGGTGAGCGTCTGTCTATTTTGCTGTGTTGCACTCCGGCTTGTTCAAAAGCACTTCACATGATCTCAGTGTCTAAGCCTTACTCATAGTATAGCGATAAAACAAAAATACAATACAATACCACTTTATTTATCCCAAGGGCAATTTCAAATAGTGCTCGTACTAGCAGTAATACATACATAATATAAAGAGATAAAACATACATATACATGATATACAAAATACATATACATGATATAAAGAAATAATACATACATATACATGATATACAAAATAAAATGTCAATCCTTTCTTTCTCAAGGAGCTAATACAGGTGCTTTTTCACGTTTTGTTGAGTTTGGTCAGTGATAATATTTGATGGATCTTTTTAAGAAATAACAGGAAGACAATGGTGTTAAACTTGCATGCTATGAACATCTATGTACAAACCTCTTATTCCAGATCTTAATACAACTAGACCGGCTAATGTTCCATTTCTTACTACCGATACTTTTACTTGTAAAATGGTAATGATGATAGTAGGATAACGTTAGTAGTGATAATGATATTGACTTCTAATCACTGTGCTGTAATATTTATTATCAACAACAATAATATTCATTAGAAATATTGTTATGAACGTGCGGATGACTTTTTCTTGACATTTTGCCACACAGGCACCAGTACTTGTGTTCCACAAAAACTGCGGGAGCAACATTTGTCTGACGAACGGCAACACAACCGCGAGAAAGGTTCTCGGAAAATTCAGAGGCAACGGAGCAGTCTTGTCACGTGACGCTATGGCCGTCAACGTCTTGTATTAAGTAAGATGTGATGGAGAGGTTTGGGTGTCGGTGACAGTTGCTATGGTGGAAGTAGAGGTGTTGGTAGTCTGCACGAACACGAACACAATATTACAAAGTAAAATAATATACTTATTAAATACAAAAGCTTTTCTTTTAAGCCTGTTTTGTTCCTGCCGAAGAAATGGGTACATGTACTGTTTTATTAATTAACATTAAATGTGTAGATTATACGTTCGTTGTCTTATGTGAGATCAACAATTGTGGAAAGTGACAATATAATACAATGTATCGTCCACTTTAGTTTGCAACAGATATTTTCCTTTCTTGGGAGCTCTCCTAAGAAAAAATTAATCAAAATCACAGACAATGACTACCCTCACACTTAACCCCCTCCCTATCTCTCTCTTTCTTTCACACACACACACACACACACACACACACACACACACACACACACACACACACACACACACTTGACGAAAGCACTCTTCTTGGCGATTAATTATTCTCATCTACCACCAGAGTAGCCTTTGGAGTCTGAGATGTATTCGGTGACAGGGGTTTTTGACTATGTTGACACCTTCTTCAAACCTCACAGCCCTGGTGTATAGATTACCTACTAGCCTGAGCTCCTGGGCCAAAACTGGCTACTAAGAAAATTCAGCTTTATTTAAAGGACGTAATTTTCTGGTCCCTAAGTGTGAATGTAAGCATAATAGCACCTGCCAGATTAGTGAAAAACCTAAATCTTTTGAAGTTTTACAATGTGTGCTTTTATACATCTTTAATAAAAAAAACACTTTTCTAATAAACTGCCCGTTACTGAAAGATTAAGTAAAACCGGAGAGTTTATATTACTATTATTCTTATTCTTATTCGTATTATTATTATTATTATTTAAAGTAGAATGTTATTGTTGTTTTCTGCTTCATACTTTTTAGTATTTTGGTTTTCTTTTTTTTTTAGAATTTGGGAAAGAAAAATACTATTAAAAGGTGTTTGATATTCTTTTTTATGTTGATTATAGAAAAGTAAAAGACTTCAGAGATGTGTTAATACGCGTCCGTCTAGACGTTAGTGATACACATACACACACAAAATCGTTCTATACAAGAAAGACCAGAGAATACAAGCAACTTGCCTTTTTGCATAAATCTTACATACGAAAAACTCATGATCTTTTGTATTCTCCCAGATTTTCATCCAGTGTATCTTAAATACATCACCCAAATGTGTTTTCAATCATGTTGTCGGTACTGGAGAGTGGACACAGCGTGTTCATACAGTTTGTTTGTTTGTTTGTTTGTTTGTTTGTTTGTTTGTTTGTTTGTTTGTATGAAGGAAAGGAATGGGAGGACTATAAATGGGTAGGTGACCGGATGACTGGGTGATTAAGAGAATGGCTGTTTTCAGGTGACCCCGTATGAGTGACCATGGCTGGAATGACCTTAATAAAATGTTCAAGTTCGAGTGTTATGTGTGTGTGTGTGCGCGCGCGCGCATTTAACAGGTGCACTTCAAACTTGTTTTTTGTTTACTCACTTTCTCCTTTGTTTCTGTTTGAGTGTTACAGCGGTTTCATCTCGTTGTCAGTAGAAGGAAAAGATTTAAAATGCACAAAAGACTGTTTTTATATACAACTGCAAGCCAGGCTGCTGTAACTGTCCACAGTGGCAAGTCCTTAGTACAGAGTCTCTAATGCCATGCGTTGTCTTTGCGATTACAGTTGAGTTTACTTTAACTTGCTTTCCTGATGTTTACACAGGTCAGAATAGACGAAATAGATGGCATCAATTTTATAAACCTTGGTGTGACTGGAATCCCTCCCACACAGCTCACCTGGAGGAAGTGGACCAAACAGCTGGAACAATTCGTCATCATTTCGCAGTATAATATCCGCCGCAATGATTGTTCGGTGAGTTTCTATGGTTACAGCTGTGAGAAAATATTGTGGTATGATGTTACTATTACTGTTGTTATTCCCTTATTTTGTGTGATAAGCATTCCTGCGGGACGAGAGGAAGGCACTTTTTTCTAATATTTCGATAAAACTCAGTGCAAGAGATTATTTCCCCCGCCCCCAAACGAAACCTTGATTATCTTTTCCCTTTTTTGAGTTGTATCTGCTGTATGGTTTCATGCTTGATGACATGACCGAATCCCTTTAGTGTCTGAAGCTTAACGGTAGCAAGCAGAAACAAGCAGGTGACTAGGCTGTGTACGATATCGCCAATGCAGGCGATATACTTGTTACTTATTTTCCCGGAGAGTTAGAAGTCAAAATGGTTGGAGAAGACATGGAAGACGACACGCTGTTTGACGATGAGGAGGATAATGCTGAACCAGAAGAGAGTCAAGATCTTCTTATGATAACAAAAAATCTTTTGTGCCATCAGAAATTTAAAATTTTCATTTACGAAAGAAAATGTTATACTACAGACATCAACAAACTCTGACTCTTCTACAAAACATTAAATGTTCTTGTCCTGCGCCGGCCTGGACAAAGCTGAAAACACGGTCTTCCCAGGGACATTTGCTCTTAATTAATAGACAGACCGCCGCTATAGCAGATAATAATGTGAGACAAGCTTTAGGCCAACAAACTCCTGTGCAAATCTTTGAGGAGCTCTTTTTGCAAGAGATATACGATATAATGCCTAGAGAAACAGTTCGCTACTCAAATGATATTAGAAGCGATCACAAATTTCATACACTAGCTGAAGAACTGAAGGTCTTTCTTGATATTTTGATTCGAACTGGAAACCACAAAGTCTTGTTAGAAGCAAACTTTTCGAGCGATGAAGATCTTCTTGTACATATTGTTAATAATACTTTTTCTCGAAATCAATTTCAAAAGTTAAAGAGAAATATTCTTTTCCTGGACCATTTTACTGCAGTCAGCAGCACAGGTGATCGATCATTAAAGATGATCCCGTTTTTGGATAACTTGAATGAGAATTTCCGCAACGAGATACTATCCAGAAATAGTGGGATGCGAACTCTGGACCAACTTGCAGACAACGTGGTTCTCTTGCAGCTCTCGTTCTTTTAGATCAGGACTCACTCACTCACTCACTCACTCACTCACTCACTCACTCACTCACTCACTCACTCACTCACTCACTCACTACCTCACTCACTCACTCACTCACTCAGTAGAGAACAGCATACTTTACTAAGGTCATGACGCGAGTAATCCTGCTCCTCAGCGTAAATGTGTAATTCGTACTTTACACAAAAATGAGTGTTTTTCGTCCATTATCCATTATCTCTTTCGTCGACGTCTCTTGATATAATTACTTCTCTTTCTTAAAACATTAATGTTATCTCGAAATTCTCAGTGGAAATCAGTATGAAGTTACCTTTAAACATTTACCGTTCATTGTTCACAGATCCAGTCTAATATCGTTAACGCTCTAAAGTACATCAAAGTCGGAAGTCGTGTTGGAGTGCTGGTGGACTTATCAAACGACCTTCACCTTTATATCGATGGACATGACCAGGGCGTTGCAACAAAAGTGGACTCGCTGCGCTGCTTCGCGATCTTTGACCTTGGCTTCGAAATCAGTCAGGTGCGAAAACTCGGTATGCGTCAGTCTATCGGTGGAGTCTGAGTTGTCTCAAGAGATTCCAAGAGACATTTGAGCTAAGATTTCTTCTCGGTTCTTAAAAGTTTGTAAGCAATGAATTTTTAGTAATAAATATAACAAAAATTAAATATTTCAATTTTGATGTAAAAATTATTTCTCAATATTTGGATTTTGCCATAAAAATGTTGCTGCTCGTTGTTATTAATGGCAGTAGTAGCATTAGCTGAAGAATTTGTAGTAGCAGTCGTTGAGGAACTGCTAAACAGATAACTTATCTTAAAGCTTTACCTTTCTGTGGGAGATTTATTTATTACCACACACCTGTCTGTTACTTAATGTCTTCGTTATTGCACAGGTGACAGCCCTTCCAACATCTAAGAGGACAAGAAACATATGAAAAGAGACAATGACAATAGCGATGGTACTTTTTAGAAAAAGAACTCCCTCTACTACAGCGATGATTTTTATCTTTTATGCAAACAAATTTGCATAAAACTATTTCTTGCTTTTCATTATGTGTTGTTTTTATTTATTGGATGTCTAATAGGAAACTAAGCTGCTCATAAAGCAAAAATGTTTCTTGATAATTTACATGTATACGCTTATGTTAAACCTTCTGTGGGCAATCAACCGAACAATTTGTGAGCGCATTTTTATTCCACAGAATGCATAAAAGCATAAGTTAATTCTTGTGTGCAAATTTATAAAGAAAGTATTAATGATGCTTTTTTGTAATATTATCTTGACAATATTAGTTATGTATAAAATAAATACATACTGTTTATTTTTGGCGGCTCCATGACTTCACTTTTTCACGGGACCCATTTTTCAGAAATTACTTTCTCTTATTACTGTTTGTTATGTATTTTTATACACTACAGAATATGCAACCGTTAACTACCAAACAGAGCAAGTTGAAAATTTAACAAATAGTTACATAAACAAGCCATGTCTACATTTACTAAAAAACAATCATCAGAAGCAGCGTCATATTACATTTGACTTTTTCTATATTCTCTTGGAACAGCTGGCATAATTATGAAATTTTAAGGACTTTAATACCTTCTAATCTGCCAAGTACTACCCCATATAATTGCACATTACTCTTTTCTCTGTAGCTATGAGATATTTGTTGAGCTTTTACTTAATATAGGTATCATTTTTTTTCTAGCAGACGGTTCTGCTTATGTTTAGTTCGGTTGGATAGAAGTTCTAGAAAAGAGAAAAATAAAGAGAATGAAATGATATAAATGGTAGAAACAGCCGAAACTGTATTTATATTTCCTTGTTGTCTTTCTGTTTTATTTTCTTCTGTAATTAATTATACTTGATTATACTTAACGATAAATCTTGATTAAAACCTGTTTTTTGAATGGGACGTGAACAAGAAATAGGAAAAGTTTGGGGGACGATGAGTGATTTGTATGTGTGTTAGCTTTAACGTGTTTGTCTTAATAAGACTTCTTTTTCATTGATGTCATTGAAAGGATCTGCATTCATTAATTAGGAAGGTTCGGTGGAAGACCAGTAGTATAACTTTCGCTTTTTGTTGTTGTTCTTGTCTCCTCACTGATCAGGGCCGGGTACCTGACGGTTTTTCTTGTTACAGCCCTATGAAGTTCTTAACAAACTTGACATGAAGTCCTGACAAGACTTGATTGGTAGTTTTTTTTAGAATTCTTGATTTGCGAAGTTCTGTCTAGACTTGTTTAGAACAGCCTTTTCTATTCTATTGTGCCTCTGTTCATTTCATATTAGAGCTCTAGATCAAATGTGAGTGGACTCTTGGAGGAGAAAATTCAGCGAAAAAGATTGTAAGGGCTTAATTTTTTTGTGTGGGGAAATTATGAAGTGTATTTGTTTAATGATTTAATCCATATATATGTATATAATAAACGTTAATTAGTCTTTTTTAACTTTAAAACATTATATATTTTTTTACAAATTCACAGTTTCGGTGGTTTTTGGTCCAAAAGCAACTAAAGCGTGCTACAAATGTAGTGTTACAACTATAGCGTGTTACATTTGTAGTGTTACAACTACAGTGTGCTATGAATGACATTTTGTAGTTACTGTGGACCTATTTATCTTGGTTGCTGCGGCGCCATACTGAGTATTTGATCCTGCATTTGACCCGGCCAATGTTTTCTACCCTTCTTTGATTTAGATTGTTAGATAAAGCTTTTATTCATTGACGTCGATCGACAATATATTTCCATGTTAAATGATAATAAAAATTACAATAATTTAATTGTTCATTTTCCTGCTGGCAGCAAGCACCATTTTCTGGTTACGTAGCTAAAAAGGTCGAAAAGAAAGAATGTCCAGAATGTAAAGAAATCATTACTGGGAAAATAAGAAGAAACTTTAAGAGAGACCCTGTTGTCAATCAAGCAGGTACCTCATGCTAACTATGGGCTGGTAGTCCCAACATCTCAGCTGGTAACGTTGGTGGAGGAACTTGAAATTATATTCAGAAAATCTGAACAGTTCCTCCACATGGACCTAGTGAGAGCTCGACTTCTGGAATTTTTCGAACAGAAATCGAGTTCGCTCATGTGTCCCTCCAGCAAATGCAAAGCCCGAGGCTAGTGACGTTTACTTCCCAAAAGGGGGAGCGGCCGTCCGCCCCTTGAACTCCGCTTGGCTTTAACCTTTTATATTAGAGTGGGCTATCTTAGTGTATACTATCTTCGGCCTTTATCGTCTGTTGGCCATGTCTCAACTAGGTCAGATGTTGCACAATGACATTAACTATTGCAGGTATTCACTTTCATGTATAACTCGGTTTATTGTCTCGGTTATTGTTTATTGTCCTTCATCCTTCCTACAGGCTCATAGAACGTCCGGAAACGATGTTAGTTTCTTTTCTCTGTGTAAGTCAGGCCAGAAAAAGGCTATTTTCTAGTCTCTCTAAGCTTTATCTAGACGGTTACAAATAAACGTTGATAGGAAAGTTTTGGATGTTTTAATTAGAATCTTACTTTTGAATAATAAAACAATTGTGAGGATAACACAGCGTCACTAGAAGAAGCCTTTCCACAAAAAACGAAGAAGTTAACGGCCTCAAAAACAAAGGTGAACTGTGGGTTGAATGATCTCGACTGGGATGTAACAGCTATCAAGGAATAAACATAGTCAAGCACTATGACTTGATCTTAACGAACCTAAAGCTAAAGCTGATTCAAAACAACAACAACAACAACAACAAACATCGCAGAACTTACTTTCACTGTAAGCTGACAAAAGTGAGATGTTAAACAAAAAAGACTGAGATTTACACACCCTTACGGTAAATATTAAGTAGGTGCTTCTATAAATCCCAAGTAGACCCGAGATGGAGCCCATATATCTTTGCAAGCTGGGTCCCTTCTTCATGTGAAGTATCGGTGACAAACAATGCTACTGATCTCATTGCATGTTTTTCTTTTGATTTTCTCAGCTAATGGGACAGCTGATGTAGTCACTGACCAATGACCATACGAAGCATTTGAGATAAATGTGTTTTTGTTGACATAACATTCCTGAAATAAACAAATGAAATAAACGCGTGCGACAGCATCGTTGTTTTCCCTTAGTTCTCTTGCCTTTAATACCTCAGGTGAGTAGGAAAGAATATTGTGTCCTAGTTTGTCCACCAAGCTGAGCTTGGACATTTATTTGTCATGTTTTACAGCTGCTGCTCTCTTAACCTCAGTCAGCAGACGACCCTAGAAAGCATTACTGACCTCTCCCATTGATGACAGCTTGCGTGCCGTCACAACATCAGAAAAACTACAAACTAAAATCCGTATCAAAGGTTTCTTAAAAAACATAAGTTACATTTAAGTTTATATTTAAAATGTTATTATTACACAAAAACTAACAATAAGGAACACCCTTCTTCTTTAGCCTTAGATATAAATTACAGGGATAACAACTGCGTTGCGTCTAAAAGAGGTCATGCTGTTATGTTCAGTTTAGGTACATCCTTGGTTAAGAAGATGCTGGCAAATTATAGAAAACGGACATTTATAGGAGCTATTTTTTGCACCTGAGAACGATCTGCTTTACGAACCGGTTATGGCGGATATTGAACAGTGTTTTGCTGGGAAGAAGATTGTAAGACTGTAGGGTCTTTGTTTTCGCAGTGCGGCCAAGCAGTGTTATCTATGACGTAGTCTACTCATCTAGACAAACATTGTATGTAAGCGATACGCCTTTCACTGACTTGAATAAAAAATAAATGCGAACATGCGAAGCGTAGTTTGAATCTACACGACAAAGTAAAGTAGGTCAGCTTATTTAAAATCTAATAATTACTACTATTTTCAGCCAAAACTTATTTATGTTTATTAGTTCACTATTTGTTTTAAAGTAACAAAATAAAACTTAATTTTTTTTATTTAAGCATGCATTTTTGATTTAGTGTGTGGGTTTTCTTGCCCGCTCTAAGAATAGTTTTATTAATAAGTCTGTTGCCTTTCTTAATAAGTGATGCAGGGGCCTGTGAGTTGTAATTTTTTTTGTTTTTGTGAAGATTGTTTTGATTTTGTGAAGATTGTTTTTGGTGATGTGTATATTTTAGGATGTGTGTGAATTGTTTATTGATGTGGTCAACTTTTTTAGTATAAGCCAGCTGTTACACTACCTCTCGTAATTTCGCCATGTTGAGATAATAAAGTTGAATTGAATTGAATTGAATTCTTCATGGTATAGATACAGGGTACAACGTCATAAAAAGAAAAGGACTCAGTAATGTTTCGCAGTCTGCTCATCTGCTTCTCTAATCTGCGGTTAGATTAGGGGAGAAGCCGTTGTCAAACATGATAGATAAATGAGGACACAACATTATGTAGCACGCTGAAATGTGTTAAGATCAAGAGAAGTAAGGTTACAGGTGATATCCTTTGGACTAGTTTACTTTGCTCGAATTGTTTTAAGATTGAACAATGAGAAGCAGTAATAGGTTCAGAAAGATAATCAGCCATGCAGACAGAATGGCGTCTAGATAAAGGCAGAGGCACAGGTAGGAATAAACAAATACAGACAAATGCACAGAGAGAACCAGTCAGAAAGCCGAGACAAATACAGCTGGTTTCATAGAGGTATTCAATCCTCTTCGTGCTGTTTGCACAGAAGACCTCAACCAGAGCCCGCCACTGATGTCGATCAGCTGAAACTCACTCCAGGCGACCCCATGTCCAGCCATTTCCTTTCATCTCCCTTTCCACTGTTCTTCTCCAGGTTTCCTTTGGGCGGCCTCGTTTTCTTCGGCCGTCTGGAGTCCATCGTAGGGCGATTCTGGAGAGGTCTGCTGTCTGCTGGCGGAGCACATGTCCAATCCATCGCCAACGCCTTCGTTGAACCTGCGTTGTGATGGACTCGGTTTCAGTTCCTCGGTGGAGTTCTTCATTGGTGATGGTGTTTGGCCAAAAGATGTTAAGTATGCGCCTGAGGCATCTGTTTTGGAAAACTTTAAGCCTGTTACCGATGTTTTTGGTCATCTTCCATGATTCTGACCAATAAAGGAGGATGCTGATCACATTTAACTTGAAGATTCTCAGCTTGGTCTTCTGGCTGATGTTTTTTGCCTTCCATGTGCTCCTGAGTGAGGCAGAGGCCTAGCTGGCTTTCGCCAGTCGGGCTCGAATCTCCACCTCCGCATCCCCGTATTTGACATCTTGGACCCAAGATAGGTAAAACTGTCAACTTCCTCAATCTCTTCTCCATTTAGTTTGATGTTTTCTTGGGCTATGGCGTTCACTCTCATACTTTTCGTTTCCTTTGCGCTGACGTTCAAGCCAAGGTTTCCAGCTGTTTCTTAGAAGGCATTTGTTTACTCCTGCATGTCTTGGTGGCGGTGTGACAATGTCATCAGGAAGGTCCAAGTCTTCCAGCATTTTTGTTGCTGTCATAGTCATGGTCCATTTCATCCCTCTCCTCTCTCTGTCGGTGGAATTTTTCATGATCCAGTCCATGGCCAGGATGAAGAGAAACGGCGACAGAATGCAGCCCTGCTTCACCCCAGTACTGACGTTGAAGGGGGCTGTGATCTCCGTGTCACAGACCACTTGAGATTTGAAGTCGCTATACAGCATTGGACAAGTTTCGCAGGGACTCCATAATGCCTCAGGATCTTTCATAAGGACTCGCGGTGGATGCTGTCAAAAGCCTTCTCCAGGTCGATAAAGTTGATGTACAGCAGTGCGTTCCACTCATTGCTCTGCTCCAGAATCTGGAGCAGAGTGAAAATGAGTTCAGAGCAGGATCGCCCAGGGCGAAATCCTGCTTGCTGGGGCCGGAGGTCTTTCTCAACGGTTGCCGTCAGTCTTGACAAAACAATCTTGCTGAAGACCTTGCTGGTGAGGGAAAGAAGTGTTATACCCCTCCAGTTATTGCAGTCTCCAAGATCTCCTTTCTTGGGTAACTTGAAGATAAGCCCTGTCTTCCACGCATCGGGGATCTGTCCTGATTGCCTGAAGATTTCAGTCAACATGGGAGCTGTCACATTCACATCTGCTTTCACCATCTCTGCTGTTATTCCATCTGCCCCTGGTGTTTTGCCGCTTTTCATTGCCTTGATTGCTGCTGTCACTTCTTCCAGGCTTGGCGGGTCTGTGCAGATGTCAAGGTCTGTATCTGCTGGCCGGATGTCTGCAAGCTGAGGGGTGTGTGGTCTGTTTAGAACTGACTCAAAATGCTCCCTCCAGCGCTGTAGTTTTTCTGCCTCTCCCTCGACATTTCCGTTCATGTCTTTCACTGGCACTTCACTGTTTTTGGACCTGTTGTTTAGCTGTTTATTGATTTTATACAATGTCTTCAGGTCATTTTTTGTGCTGCTTCTTCTGCTTCGTCTGCCAGTTTCTCTATGTAGTCACTTTTTATCGCTTTTAGTCATCCTCTTTATCTCTTTGTTTATTTCTGTATATCTTTGTCTGTGTTGTTCCTTCAGATGTTCAGATCTGGTGTTGTTAATTTTCTGCTTGGTTGACTTTCTATCTTCTATCCTTTTCCATGTTTCTTCTCTGATCCACTGTTCTTTCTTTTTTCGTTGGAATCCCAGTATTTTCTCACCTGTTTCCTGTAAGACTCGATTGAAGTCCTCTAAGTTCATCTCCTGTTGGTCCCCTAGTGCCTGGAACCTGTTCTTTACTTTCACTGCAAAGGCCCGTTTTGGTGGCTGGGTCCTTCAGACTGCCGGAGTCCACTCTCTGCTGACGTGCCTGTTTTCCTCGCGATCGACGTAGCTTCAGAGAAACTGCGGCTATCACAAGAGTGTGGTCACTGGCAACGTCTGCTCCTCTGTAGGCTCTGACATCTTGAAGTGAGCTCCTCCATCTTCGGTTGATGATGACATGGTCTGTCTGTTTTTTGTGATCCCGTCTGGTGATGTCTACGTTGCCTTGTGGATGTCTTTGTGTTGGAAGAGTGTGCCTCCAATCAGTAGATTGTTTTCTTCACAAAAGTCTGCCAGACATGAAGCACATGAAAAGAGACTACTTCAGCAGGGACGACATTGACTTAAGCGATAAATTTACAAACATATAACAAATAGCACAAACAGATTTATTACTTTGCATTGTATTTCATTTTCAAAAGAAAGAAACTTAGCTGTTAATAAAAGAAAATGTTTTTTGATATTTTCATGTACACGCTTTTGTCGAAACCTTCTACAGCCAATCAAGCGATAAATTTGTAAGCGCTTTTATATTATGCATAATACATAAAATAATAAGCATTCTTGTGTGCCAGTTGATGTAGAAAGCATTAATGATGCTTTTTTGTAATATTATATTTGTAACTTTATTTAGGCATTTTAAATATATACTTGTTATATTTAGAATTTATTATGGTTTCTCAATAGCTTCACTGCTTCGCAGGACCATAAATGACACATATTCCATCACAAATTAATGTCTGTTTGTTATGTACCTTCGTACACCACAGATAATACATAAGTTAACTATCCAAAGGAACAAGTTGAAAATTGAACGGGTAGATACATAAACAAGCCATGTCCACCACTAGAAAAAAATACTTTTGTTCCACTTACTCAAATTCACCACAAGTAGCATCATGTTAAATTTGTATTTTCGATATTCTTTTGGAATAGCTGATATAATTTTGAGATGTCCTACCCCATGTAATTGTGTAGTAATCTGTCTTCTGAAGCAGTGAGATATATTTTGTACCTTTTCATGCTAAATTTATCATTTATTTGCTAGCAGACGATTCTTTATGCAGGGGCGGCCTGAGGCACGTGCAAACTGTGCACCTGAACAGGGCCGCCACGCCAGTATATATATATAATATAAAAAATAAAGAGAAAATAAGGACACAAATTACGGTAATGTGGCCGAAAAACGGTGTGTTTCTTTTTAATTAGTTAATTAGTAGGCGGTATTTACTAATGTTGCTAGAGTCGGAGCAGTAAGCTATGTGTAGTATTATAATGTTCTGCCACAATGAGAATATCATGGGCCGCCAGTTACGAAGACACGCATATAGAAGCGAAGCTAATGCAAGTGGACGAGTCGTCTTATAACTTCGTGTTTCCTCTCGTGTTAATAAAGTTTTAGTGCTAGTACAGTAGTCTTCCGCTATACATAAAATACCAGACTGACATTGACCGGCAATTCTTTCTCTATCGAGGACCGCCACGAGCCTAGAGCCACCCCCGATTTATGGTTTGGTTATGCTTAGTGCGATTATACAGAAGTTTTAAACACAGGCAAACAAAGAGACGGAAAAGATATCGATGTTAGCACGATATAGGCACATCAACTGTACTTTTTAATTTTACTGGCTATTTTGCTGCTTTTGTATGTTTTATTTTCTGACAGAACTAAGTCTTGATTAAACTTTACATCTTTTTAGATACGTTTTAGTTTGACGTTTGGAGTGGACGGAAACAGGGAGTAAGAAACAATTGGTGGACATAGTGTGATTTTTGTGCATATGTACGCGTGTAAGCCTGTGTTTGTCCTATTATGACCACTTTTTATGTTATATAACGATATAATTGAACGTATTAAATGTAAGCGTTAGGTCTGAAGTCTGAACTGTTGCTTTGTGTTATTTGTTCAGGAGTAGTCTTCTCATTCACCAGGTCGAGGAAACTGAAGGGTTTGCTCGTTATCGTCCTACAGAGTCCTGACAAGAACACATCTGGTGATCACATCTCATTATTTCAAATCGGCTTAATCTCATCTGAATGCAGCTGAAGTGTATTGATTAAATTTTGTAATCATTGTGCAGCTACGTCCTCGGATATTGGGAGTGCCATGATGATGATGGCCATAATGGTTACCTGATGATGATGATGATGATGATGATGATGATGATGATGATGATGATGATGATGATGATGATGATGATGATGATGATGATGATCATTTGTAATGCGCAGGTATCCATTCAGAAGAATGCTCATTTCGCAGCAAAAACAGAAGAGAAAAAAAATAATCATAATAAAGACAGAAGTGTTGCTAGGTTGTTTAGGTCCGTCTTAAATAAACAAATGGGTCTTTAGTTTTTTTCGAAACGTGGTTCTCGAAATCCTAGCCACTGCTGGGTCGGGGGGAAAACTGTTGAGTATCTGTGTGTCATCAGCAAAGAACTGACGTCCCATCTGAAAACGTTAAATTACCCGTCCAAGCTGTGAGTTATATACCGAAAATAATAATGGACCCAGAACGGATCCCTGTGGTACGCCATACAGCAGATAAACTGCCTCAGAGCTTGCAGAGCCGACAATCACTCTCTGAGATCTATTGACAAGATAGGAGTCAATCCACTGCAGCGCAGCGCCCTGGATACCAGCCTCTGACGACAGTCTCTGGAGCAGCAGGCGGTGGTTGATGGTGTCAAACGCACTACTCAGGTCAAGTAATACTAACAGAACTAAGTTGCCAGAGTTGACACTACAAAGAATGTCATTGGTCACACGAAGAAGAGCAGTTTGTGTGCTGAAGCCAGGACAATACGTTGACTGAAATTTATCTAGGAAGCCATGAGTAATAAAATGAGTCATTAGCTGCTCTGCGACCACCCTCTCAAGTAACTTGGAAATATATGATAAATTTGACACTGGACGATAGTTTTTACAGTCAGAGGGATCCAGGTTTGCCTTCTTCAACAAGGGCTTCACAACGGCCTGTTTAAAACACCGTGGAACACAACCTGCTCTCAAACTGAAATTAATAATGTCCAAAATGACAGGAAATAGAATGTCCAAAAATTGAATAATAAATTTAGTTGGTACAGGATCCACAGCACATGAAGTTTTAGTTGATTTCGCTACAAGTTTCATTAAGTTATTCTCATCAATACACGTGAAAGAAGGACGGACGAGGGCTAGCGCGTTATCTTTTGTTGCTATTAATATGTTTTTGTACCGTTCATTTCGTCTTGTTTTGGTTACATTTATCATAGGAACGTCGGGTATCGCCTTAAGCAGAACGAGTGACTGCGCCATTATAGCGACTGTCAGTGGTTGCGATCGTGCGTCCGGTGACAGGTAGTTCTCTTCAACCCATACAATGAAGATAATTCGGGCTTATGGTCTCGTTTCTAATGGCCTCGTGATGGTTTTGAAAGATACTTCAGTTTTTCTCTTTATCAACTTTCTTCTTTCAAGGTGCATGACATTTTGTTATCATACATAGTCATCAGCAAGTTGTGTGTCGTTTTGTTGACTAGACCCATCCCCGTGCTGTTTGCCTAGAAATGATTGTTAAATGTTATAGATGTACAGAAATAGCTTAGCGTTTGCAGTAAATCCTCTTTAAAATATGATGCAGTTCATATAGTTTATTTTTATGCAATACAATAGAGAAGTGAAAATGAAATAAATATCTTAACGGGAATTCCCACATGACTAGATAAAATCTGTACACATCACGTGATACGTGTTCCTGGCACCCGCCGGGTCGTAACGACAGTGAAACAGTGTTCAGGACAAGATTTTCTTGACTCCTGAGTCTCCGTTTTTTTTTTGTCAGCATTATTCAAGAATCACCTACTCTGTTCAACTGAAAGACTATAAGTAAGCAAAACACGTTGATAAAGCTTGACGAGAGAAAATTTGCCGAACTCCCAGGCTGTGTGTGTCAGCAATCGCCATTTCCTGGTAAGTTTATCACTATAGAAGTGGGTCAGGTGTTGTGCAATGACATTCACTACTGCAGGTATTAACTGATATTTTGCTGTAGTGGTCGGAATCTCCTGCCAAAAGTGAACTGCATATAGAGGGAAACTACTGCATAATAACCTCTTCGTTTCGACAATTTATTACCTCTCTTTCACGAAGTCAGGTTTTAATCTTTGTGCAACAAGAAAGCTTCCAAAGCAGGTAAAATTACCTTTGTGGAAAAAAATGCAAAATTATGAGCATTAAAATGTTTTAAGGGAAATGCTCAAATAACTATATCTGAATATCTTATAAATAATAATTGTTATTAAAGGTAAAGACACAGGTGCAGTTACGCAGGTCATTTGAGTGAACATTCTGGGTTAACGGTGATTGCATAGGAGTTTTGAACACCCATGGATAATGCATTTGTGTTTGTGTGAAAAGCCTCACTATTCTTATCCTAGGTCTGAAGGTCACTTATTGTTGAATGTTTCGGCTGCGTCACTACCCCCTTCGTTTCTGAAGCCTTGGTGGTTAAATATTTGTTAAGGATTGCGGGTGTACAGAAGTGTCCTTTAAGCAGCCGAACAATTAGTTGGGTCTTTGCAGATATTGTTTATTGACTCCTCCTTTCATTACTTATCGAACGTCTGGGAACGAAGTTGGTTTCTTTATCACTGTGTATGTCAGACCAGGAACCAATGGCTACTTACTAATCTCCACACGCAAAAAAACGTTGAAAGGAGAGCTTTAGATTCAACTATTTATAATCTTAAACTTTGACCAGAACATTGTGAGGATAACACAAGGTCACTAGGAGAAGTCTTTAGACGACAAAAAAGCGGCCCACGTCCTCAGAAACAAGGGGTCCATGGGTCGAATGATCTCGACTGTAATACAGAGACTAGTCAAGGCGCAGACATAGGCAAGAAACATGACTTGTTCTCAACCGACCTAAACCTAAAGCTCAAGCAAAACACCTATAAACATCCATGAATTTATTTACACTTTTAAGCTGAGAAATCGCAGAAAACATTGAGCCAAAATGTTAATGTGACACCCTAAACACAGTTGACTGTGATATAGAAGCCCTCGCTGGAAATATCAAAGAGAAACTTCTTTTAGCAGCTAATGTTCTAGATATGTGTGACGAAAAAAAAAGAATACCATTCAGAAATTAAAATAAAGGTTCCTCCCAAACAGAAATCAAATACAAAATAAGAAAAACCATAAGAGCAGAATGTGAAAGAAGGCGACTAAGGAGGCGTTGATCGAGAAGCAGTGTTTTAGTACAGTATATATATATTTGGCAGAATGAGGCAAGCCAGCAGAAAGATTCAGCAACTACTAAGATCCTCAACAATATAGGGTTGGATAGAAACTTTAGTACTGAAGACAGCAAGGGCAACCTTCTTACAAGACACACGACATACAGCCATGTTCAAATCTTTTATACAGTAGTAAGCTAAAAATTTAGTTTTTAAAATCTAATCTACTTTTGCTTTAATGTTGTTCTCTATGGTACAGAACTCAGCAGTATTTTATTCTTTCTTAAGATTCTCAGAAGTTATACAGCTTATATATATATACTGTATAGCTGTGCTGCTAAGCAGTGGAACTCTTTTCCACATCACATTCGACACTGACTCCAAGGCTACATTTAAACAATCTCAGAAAACATATATGTTCACAAAGTACTATCCCTGAATTACTATTCTTGAATTCTTATGCAATGATGTCTGTCGTGCTAACCATCATGCAATCACTCCATCTCACACTATTTATAGTACCTATATTCCTTCATTCATTGCTTTACGTTCTACTCTTGTACTACATCTTTAGGATTTTTTTAGTGTGAATATACGTACCTCACCCTCCACCGTTATCTTTCATTTATCAATATTGGTCTTCGCAGAGACTGCGATCTATCTTCAATGGCGATGATATGCTTTATATACATAAAGTCAGGCTATTTTTCAGAAGACTATAAAAAATCTATTCTACGTTTGATTTCATGTTTATTTGCACGCATATAGTTCATAAATAGTCTCTCTCTCTCTGCTGGATGATGCTTAATAGTAGTTATCAAACTAACAGTAATAAAGAGATGTTGTGTCTAAAATAGTTACAGGTCAGGCTGTTTTAGAGCAGGTGTTAAACACTCAGTTCAGGAATACCTTTATCAGACAATTGATACAAAACGGGAATATCAAGGAGCTGTGTTGGTATTTAAGTGTTTTTTCTTAATGTTTTAGACAGCAAGCAAGCTGTCATCAAAGAAGGAGTGGTGTGGCTAAGAGAGTGATTGTTAAAAAACAGATGAGAGATAAATGAACAAGCACGGATTTATGAACAACATATAGCACAATATTATAGTGTACTAATTACAAATGTAACAAGGACAAGATAAGAAACATTAAAGACAGTGACCTTAGCACATTTTTATTCAACTCGTTTAGTTTCAGGGATTATTCTTATTTAATAAAGCTACTTCTTTGCCACGACTTCATCAGCAGCTTCAAGAACTGAGAAAATACTTTTAAAAAAACTACACGATGAGATCAGAAACATACCAAAATTTTGCAGCGAAATTAGATTCTCACTTATATGTAACACGAAGAATTTAACGATGAGAAACAGAACCAAGCTCAGAAAGAGAAACAACCATAACAGCCATATAGAACAACTGATACAGGCAGAGGCAAAGATATTTATAATTTCGAACTTCTATGTGTTCTTTGGCACACAATTGCAGTTTTCCTTGTTTTTAATTACAAAAAGAGGTTAAAACACTGGTATTTTTATTTCAGATTGGCCTTTCACCATGGCGACAATAGTTCAGTCACACGAAAGAGAGTGTGCAGTGTGCACCAATGACTTCAACACACCCAAGATTCTACCCTGTGGTCATCTCCTGTGTCGAGAATGTCTCATTTCCTGGATGGACTCTAAATCTGACGCCAGCTGTCCTCTGTGTACATGTCCTATAGTAGAGCATCAAGGTAATTTATCTCAAAGTTCAGCCGATGTTGTCGACGCCCTGCCTACAGACTATGTGATGGAGGCGATAGTAGAAAGTGCTCGCGTGCTGGTGAAGGATGACATTTGTACCGTGTGTGATGATGTCAAATCTGAATACATCTGTATGCAGTGTCTGGAAAAAAGTTGTCAATCGTGTATGAAAATACACAAGAAAATGGCAGTGAGCCGCAGTCACGATGTGGAGAGTCTCAGCGCTGTGACACCTGAACGTCTGGCTGCCAGCCGGCCTGCACTGTGTGCTGACCACGGCGACAAAAAAGCTGAATTTTTTTGCGTTAGTCACAACCTTGTTGTCTGCGCATCATGCATTTCTAACAAACACAATGAATGCCCAAGTGTAAAACATATGGATAACAAAGTAAAGTCTGCAGAAAAAGCAATTTTTTCATTGACAGAGGAGCTTGCTAAGGCGGAGGATAATCTGAAGCAAACAATACGTAATTTAAATGATAGCATCAAAACATGGGATGCCACTGAACAGGAAAACATGGGACTGGTGGATAAGACATGTGACCGTCTTCACAAGATGGTAGAGGAATGTCGGAAACAACTGAAAGAACTGATCAGTGATTCTATTTCAAAATTCGAGAATTCCCTGTGTGACGTCAAGAGGGAACTGGAGATACGTCTGGGGAAAGTGACGTCACACAAACATCTAGTGACGCGAGCCACAACAGTCAGACCTTGTACCGCGCTGATACCCGCAGCCCAGACTCTGACAGACAGGGTCCACAACCTCAACTTCAGTGACAAACTGGAAGCAGAACCTTGGGTGGATCCATCACCAAAAATAGCGAAATACTGTGACGATGTGGGAAAACGAATAAAAGCTGAACTACAGAGGATGGAACAGCAACGGATAGAGCCGAAAGTAAGAATTTTTTTGTTTACCCACGTGCAGTATAATCTTCTAATAACCTTATCGTTGAAATTTTGTTTCATTTACTACAACAGCAAAATGCTTGTAACAAGAGGGCTCCTAGTTGGTGTCTGGGCTCTTTCAGTTCAGATCAACAGAAGCTAACATTTCGCATTTTCTTTTTTTATTTCTTACTAGCTTAGCTTACAAGATAAAATGTGTCGCTGTCTATAAGGGTGTCATATCACCACAACTTTTACCACTTGATTTTGGCGATAAATTTCATTTGGTGAGTGCCTAGACTGTCTAGCCTGTCTATTTTGCTGTGTTGTTCTCCATCCATGAAATATTCAGGCGTTCGAAAGAACTTCACTTGAGCTCAGTATCTAAACATTACCCTTTGTAAGACAATGAAACAAAAAAGACACTGTCAATTCCGTTTTCTTTTTCAAGGAGCTTATACCGCTGCTTCTTTATATTCCGTTGACTTTGGTGCACAAAATAACTTTTGACTTGAAACGGTAAATAAATGCTGAGCAATTTACAAGGGCAAGACTTAACCAGTCACATGAAAATTAAAAACGTCTGTTTATTATTTAGAAAATGACAGGAACACAACGGATAAGTAATTTATTACCAGGAAAGAGATTGCTTGCTATAAGCGTCTATAGACAAATGTCTTATACCAGATATTAATACAAATGTCCTCGGTAATGTTCCTTTCTTTACAATTTATACTTTTACTTTTAGTAGTATTCATTGGGCCAAGACCGATGAAATCGTGTGCAATAACTGTAAAATAGCATTGCTCATAATCATATTAAGATTAAAATGGTCATGATGATAATAGAGTTAAAGCTGTAGTGATGATGACTTTAAATCCGTGGAATATTTATTATCTACAATATTAATATCCATTATACATCTTTTCATGACCATGCGGACCACCTTTTTACGTTTGGCAACACAGGCAGCAGTCCTAGTGTTCCACGAAAACTGCGGGGGCTACATTACTCTAAGGAACGGCAGAACAACCGCAAAGATGAATAAGGAAGATATTCTCGAGTCCGGTGTGGTTGTTTCACGTGACGCTATGGCTGTGAACGTCTTGTATGAAGTAAGATGATGATGATGATGATGAGGAGGAGGAGGAGGAGGAGGTGGCGTGATTGAGAGGTATGGGTGTAGGTGACTTTGGTGGAAGTAGATGTGTCGGTCGTGGTGGTAGTGGTCAAGGGGGTGAGGCTGTGACAGTGGTTGTGACTGTGGTGACAGCAATAGTGGTGGCGGGGGGAGCTACCGAAATAATATTTTCATGCCTGGAGCAGGTACATAAACACGGACACGAACACAAACGCGATTATTGCTTGTCTGTAGTCACAAACACCTTTTCGTTTAAAAGATAATTTTTGACAGGATTCAAACACATCTTAACACTGCAGTGGCTTCAGTACAACTTAAGATAATAGACCTTCATTATTAAATGCAAAAGGTTTTCTGTTACGTCTTTTTCTTCCCATATTTTGCTTTTTTTAACTTAGTGCTACAGTCCTACCTAAAGGCTACTGTTTTATTAATTATCATTAAATTTATTGATTAAACGTTTGATAATTATTACACAAAGCATTCACAAGAGACTTTTTTGTGCCCGTGACAGTGTCAGCAAAATTTTTAGTGATATTGCTCACTATCTGCCGCATCTTTTGGTTTTATTTTACCATCCGTTGTCCAGTTAATTCATAATTTACACTACAAATTAATTACCTTTTTTTCCTCCTGAAACGCCTAAAGTCAATGCTGAAAGTAAATTTTAGCTGTAAAGCTGCTATAGTGTTTATGTTTGCATCGCTCTTTTTCTGCAATTTTCTTTTTAGCTGCACCCGTCATCAGCATTTAATATCGAAAATTTTCTTTTTTATTTAAAGGAAATAATTTTATAATCCTTATTAAGTATTAATGCATGCTTTAATAGCCCCTGCCGGATTATTGAAAAAACGAAGAGCTTTCAAATTAACAGTTTGACATTGTGCGCTTTTATACAACTCTAATAGAAAGCACTTTTCTAGTAAACACCTAACTACTGACAGATCAAGCAAAACGAAAGAGTTTATATTATTATTATATGTCTTTGATTTTAGCAGATCTGTGAAGAAAAATTTTCTTAAGAGGTGTCTGATTTTATTTTCTATTTACAAAAATTTCAGACAACTTTTAGAAGACAAGTCTATGCATAGTTACAGGAGTAGAGTAAGCATTTGAATCAAGCTTTCGGTACTGGAGAGTGGACACAGCGTGTGTATACAGATTGTATGTAAGTAGGACAGGGATGAGAGGGGTATGAGTTGTGGTGATTTGATGATTTGATGAATGAATGAGTGGGTGATTAAGAAGATGGCTGTTTTCAGCTGACCCCGTAAAAGTGACAATGGTTGTAATGGCCTTAAGTCAATAAAACGTTTGAGTTATATATGTATATACATTCATGCGTGTGCACGCACGAACACTTCATGCCTGTTTTATATTAACACACTTGCGCCTTCTTTTATGTTTAAGTGCTAAAGGGTTTGAATCCCATTTTTAGTAGAAGGTACACACGATTTACACAACACCGTGTTTTTATTTTTAATTGCTAGCCAGCCTGGTGAAACTGCTCACAGTGGCCAGTCCTCAGTACAGAATCTGTACTGCCATGGTTTATGTTAAGCTAATGCTGGTGGCTGGACATAACCTCTAGATATAATGATGTCTTTGTGATTGCAATTGAGTTTACTTTAACTTGTCATCCTTATTTTTACACAGGTCAGAATAGACGAAGTACATCGCAATAATGGTGTATTCCTTGGTGTGACGGAAATACCTCCCGAACAACTTGATTTTATGTCATCGTTATTTGAGGAAGAATCCATCATCATAGGGCCTAAGTATGTAATGAAGAAGTGGAGGCCGGTGAGTTCACATGGTTACAGCTGTGAACAAATACACATCAGAGGATTCCAAATACAAAAAAAATATTACGAATTTCGTTTTCAAATCAGTAAATGTACAATTTCATCGATCACTTTTTCTGTTTCTTTCTCTCTCTCTCTCTTCCTCTACTATTCCCTCTGTTTTTCTGTCAAAGTTCATAACTTCTGCAGCTTAAACTGCGCTGAAAAAAATGTCTGTGTACACATTTTTAAATACTTACAGTTAGGACGAGTTTGCTTCAGCTTATACTTTTGAAGTCGACGCAGCTGAACGCACAGAAACAGGACGGGCACACACACACACACACACACACGCACACACGCACACGCGCACACGCGCACACGCGCACACGCACACACGCACACACGCACACACACACACACACACACACACAGAAATACCTGTTTTTCTTCCATTATCCAGCATCTAATTTGTCCTTCTCTCTTGATATAATTACTTAAGTTTCTTAAAACATTTCTCGTATCTCAACCTAGTATAAATCACTATAAAGTTACTATTAAATAATGATTAAACAAAAGTGTTAAACAATACTTGCATCTTCATTTTTGTTTTACAATACTAGCACCCAAAAGTCTTCCTTTAAAGAAGCGAGAACACATAATTCACCAGGAGTCCGTGGAGTTAACGTCCTTCTTTCTGTATCCAAATTGTTAAACTGGTAACAAATTTTAAAAAAATCATGTTACTGTAATAATATTAGTCATTTCTTATCAATTTTATGTGCTCAATACGAATCAAATTGGCTCTTTTTGTAATCTGCAATTATTATTGTGTACATCACGAAATGCATCTTAATATTAATTGAACATTGGTTAAAACCTGTAACACATCAAGTCATAGACAGCGTCTTATAATTCTTTGCCTGTCTCTTGTACAGCTGTTCGGGAGTATCTCTGGGGAGTTTCCAGCAGTACTCAGCCAGCATGATAGTGGACAATTTTCTCTGGAATCTTTTTTCCATTGTTGCGATAAATTGAAAACGTTTGCCGTGTTCATCACTGCCCATACCACAGTTGTCAGGAAAGAAATCCAGATGGGTATGAAGGAAGCGAGTTACATATTGCAGCCATGCTTTTGATACTGCATTAGCATATCTTTTACTAGTTCCTTATAGTTTTCTGCACTAACATTCCTAGAAACCTTTTAGACACTAGGAAAAAATTATTTCATGCTTGTTCGGCATCACCCTCCAGCAAGTTCTTAAACCGATCATCTTTGAAGAGCTCTCGAAACTGAGGACCAACAAAACTCCATCTTTAATCTTTGCCTCGCTGAAACGAGGGAAGTTTCCATGCTGGCATCGGAAACTGGCAAAATCCAGTCCATGGCTTTTACGAAGTTCTTCATGAAACCTAGTTTGATGTTTAGGGGTGGTAGCAGAATTTCTTGAGCCTCGACCAGAGCTGGGTGCTGTATATTCTTCTTTGCAGCTGATACATTTTGTCTGCGAGTCCATTCCTTCCACAAGTAGTGCAATTCTACTGCTCGGCGATTCCACTCACATAAGAAACACGTGTATTTTGTTTATCCATGCTGCAGTTCCCTTAAAAGGGAAACTGTCTTCAAATCACCACAGAGGTGCCAGCTGTACTTGTTATACTCAATGGACAAGTAGCTGCTTTAAGTCATCGTACGTCTTTTTCATGTGGACAGCATGTGCTTCTGGAATAGACGGGAGCCTTAAGACTCAGTTTCGAAGAGTCTACAAATAGTCTCCATTCTTGTGGGTCATGAGTGATTTCTAAGGTATTTATAAGGCCCTTAATATCTAAATAGAATACCAGATTACCTTCCTTTCTGAAAAAGGCTCCAGCTGCTGGTGGCGCGCTCAGTATGAAGTAATTGTGACACCTTCTAGAAGATTCTATCGTTGATGTCTTGAACCTAGCTATTCTGCATTGTTCTTGGATAAGTCCAAATGATTAACGAGGTCGTTTCGTTCTTCCTGTGTTATTTTGTGTGGGGTCGATGATGCATCCCAGTGAAAATCTGGATCACTGCTTGCTGACTGACCAGGAGAAGAACAGGTCGGCTCACCCTCCTCATCAGCTGAATCAAGAGAATATTCTGCTGGAAGTTGTAGAATAGAAAGTCCCTCACCATGTGGATTTTGTCTCAATGCAGACGGAATGCTAGAGTAGACCATTGTCGAGTTCTTTTGCTTCGTTTTTCTGCCGGAAAGAGGAGGAACCAAGCATAAGTAACAGTCATTTGTGTTGCTGCTTGCCTCTCTCCACACCATGGGGACTGCAAACGGCTGTGATGGTCTTTAGCTATTCAACCACTGTGAAAGCTTTGTTGCACATGTAGCACAACATATATGTGGGGCCAAGGGCTTGTCTTGGTCCCCAATCTTGCATCCAAAGTAAAGATGATATGCCTTCTTCACTTGAGAAGTGATACTTTTCTTCTGGTTGGGCAAATGTCACTTCCTCACAAATATAGCAAAAATTTTCCACGGTATTAAATCACTTTCAAGGCATTAGTGCTCTGTATTGTAGCTAAATGGGGTAAATAATAACAGTTTTATGTAACAGTGGCATAAACTGCATCCCACGAATTCTGAATGAAATATTTTAAATGTTCAACCTTTGTAACTGGAGTTTAAATATTACACTGCTGACGTCATCTTACTTCAGCACCCGCCTGGCAGTAGTACTGCACTGCATCAGAAAATGAGGCATTGAACTCTGGATCATGTGATTCAATTTTACGACATTCTAGGCTTATTAAGGATGTTGCAACAGTTGTACTGAATAAATTTACACGGTGAAACATAGATAATGATCTGTATCAAATATCTTCAAAACGAGAGCCAATAAAAAATTGTCATGGTCATATTCGTGTTCAACACACCAATATACTACAGACTAGGAGTGGACCTTTTAAAGTCAGTGATAATTTCAGTGTTGACCAGTGTTATTAACTTCTCTCGGTCTCTCGGAGATAATGCTTGAATCTCCTGGAGCGTTTATTTACGTTTAACCTCTCATACTGTATTCCGTTGAATCTTTCAAGTCCAAATTCACACGTAAAGGGTTAATAGTAACTATTGCACGGACTGATTCATGAGATGGTAAAAAAGTAAGGATACACAGTTAGTCATTCATTCCTTGACTGGTCCCGGTCGTTGAGAGCGTAGGGGTATAGTCGTGGCATCTGACAAGGCCTTCACTCAAGCCTACCTTTGGCGAAAGTGCTGCTGCTGCTGTTGCTGTACCTATTTCTATATCATCTATGTAAAAATGATTTGGCATATTTTATAAGGCATATCAAACATTTATTTCTCATTTTTCACAGATCGATTCTGAAATCGGTAAAGTTCTCAAGTACATCAAAGTCGGAAGTCATGTTGGAGTGCTGGTGGACTCATCAAGCGACCTTCACCTTTATGTCGATGGACATGACCAGGGCGTTGCAGCAAAAGAGGTTGGGCAGCCCTGCTTCGCTGCCTTTCTTCTTGACTTTAACATCACTCAGGTGCGAGGCCTTTGAAACGTCAGTCTATAGGTGGAGTTTGAGTTGTCTCAAGAGATCCAAAGGGGATTTTGTGCATACATTTCTTCTCGGTGTCAGAAGTTTGTAGCAAATGAATTATTAATAATAATTAAAGGAAAATAACTATAATAACAAGCCAGAGTACAAAAGGGTTTCTTTCCAAAACAGTTTTATTTCATTGCCTCTGGTGCTTCATTTTTTATGCATTATTTCTCAAAAGTTGTTGTCCCCATAAACATGTCGCTACACGTTATTATATGAAGCAGTAGAAACATAAGCTGTAGGATATGTTGTCGTTGTAGTAGTAGTGCAGGACCTACTAAATAGATAGTTGTCTTTAGGTTTACTTTTCTGTGGGAGATTGACTTATTAGCACACAACTGTCACTTAATGGCTTCGTTATTGTGCAGGTAACAGCCCTTCCCACATCAAGGAGGATATGAAGTACATGAAAAGAGACAATGACAACAGCGAAGGTAGTCATGACACTAAGGACGACATCGACTTCAGCGATGATTTTTTTTATGCAAAAATCTTACAAAATATTTTGATGTAATGTTTTGCATTATATGTTGTTTTATTTATTGGATGTCTAAGGGAAAAAACTTAGCTGCTCAGAAAGCAAACATGTTTCTTGATCCTTCATATGTATACGCTTATGTAGAAATTTAATCAACTTATTTTTGAGCGCTTTTTTATTCTGCAAAATGCATTTAAGAATAAGCTAAACGCTTGGATTTCGTGTGTGCAAATTGATAAAGAAATAATAATAATAATAATAATAATAATAATAATAATAATAGTGAAGATTTTTATAGCGCATATTCACACTCATAGAGAGCATGCTCTTAGCGCTTAAAACGAGGAAGAGACGTGGACTAAGTAGACACAGAACAAAGGGGACGAAAGAAAACGACAGTACTGACGAAACAGAAAACATTAAAAGGCATCAAGTAACAGGAACAGAAAAATATAGTGATTCTGCGAGAAAGATGGGTAAAGTAGCAAGAGGGAAGGGGGCGGGGTTAAGAAGGACGAGCATTGTGCGGACTGTGTTAGGAGAAATGCTCAAGGAAGAGGTGCGTTTTCAGTGCAGATTTGAAAGATTCAATTGTAGGAAGGTGGCGGATATGGAAAGGAAGAGAGTTCCATTGTTTTGCAGCACAGTAGCCAAAAGTCCTGTGACCATATGTTGTTGTTCTGGTGACAGGAACAGTTAGGATACGGTCGTCAGACGAAGAGCGTAGTTGTCTGGACGGAGAGTAAGGGATGAGAAGTTCAGAGAAATAGTCAGGACAGGAGCCAGCAAAGAAATAAAAACACAGCACAGACAGTTTGTACTGAATGCGAGAACGGATGGGTAGCCAGTGTAGAAAACGAAGGAGAGGAGTGACATGGTCCCGTTTCCTTGCTCTAAGCACCAGACGCGCAGCAGAGTTCTGTACTCTCTGGAGTCTCTGAATGAGGTAGTCAGGGCAGCCTGCCAGCAAGGAGTTGCAGTAGTCAAGTCGAGAAAGAACAAACGCACAGACAAGAGTGTTGGTAGCGCGTGTAGAGAGGAAGTGACGAATAGCACTGATCTTACGGAGCTCATAATAGGCAGACCGACAGACAGATGCTACATGTCTATCGAGTGTCATGTCATCAGTGACAATAAATCCCAAATTCCTAACAGATGACGTGAAGGTGATGTTGCTGTCGCCCACCTTGATGTGATTGGGCAGACTGACGAGTGAAGGTTGATGTCTTCTTCTATGGCACAAGAGGGCTTCCGTTTTATCATCATTTAGTTTAAGCTTGTTTTTTAGCATCCAGCCCTTGACATCACTGATACAAGCTTCTAGAGAGCTAATAGCAGAGTAAGACTCAGCCGGCGGAGTGGAACAGTAAAGCTGCGTGTCATCAGCATAGGATTGATGAGAAATGATCATCAATGATGCTTGTTTGTAATTAATTTTATAACATTATTTACATTTACAATTTATCATGGCTTTTCCATAACTTCCTTGCTTCACTAGCCCATAAATGATGCCTATTCTTTCACAAATTACTGTCTTCATTAAGGATGACTATTTTTATATGTTTTCATACATCACAGAATATACACAAGTTAACCATCAAACGGAGAAAGTAGATGAATAAACCATCCATATACACAACTAGAAATAAAAATATATTTTCGGTTTTCTTTGAATGTTACGTTTACTGAAGTTCAACACAACTAGGGTAATGTTAGATTTGTATTTGCTATATTCATTTGGAATGGCTTGTATAGTTTTGAGATTATAAATAATAACGAATTAATCAAGTTCTACGCATGTAGTTTAGTGTTAATCGCTTTTCTGTAGCTATGAGATATATTTTGTGCTTTTACTTGATACATGTATCGTTTATATGCTAGCAGATGGTTCTTTAAGGTATGCTCATGTTTTAGTGCTGTTATACCGAAGTTCTAAATGTAGACGAACAAAGAGAAGGAAAAGATACAAAATATTAGTTTGTCCTAATCACATTATTTTTATTTTTAAGGCTTTCTATGTTGATTGTTTATTTTCTGCTGTAACTATTTATATTTGACTACACTTAAGGATAAACATGTTTTGCTTAACATTCGAACTGGACGGGAACGAGAAGTAGGAAAGGTTTGGCGGACGATGAGGGATTTGTATATGTGTTACATTAGAATGTTCGTCTCAATAAGACCACTTTATCTTTGATGTAATGGGTTCAGTGAAAGGCTCTACATGCAATATACATGTATACATGATCTCCTTTTATATCATGTATATATATGTATTATCTCTTTTATATCCTGTATGTATTACTGCTAGTACGAGCACTATTTGGAATTGGGGATAAATAAAGTGGAAAGCAGTTAGTAATTCTTTTGCTGTTACCTTTTGTTATTGTTCTGGAGCTGTCTCGTCATTGATCGGGGAGGTGAACCTAACGGGTTTTCTCGATACAGCCTTATGAAGTTCTTATCAGACTTGAGGTCCTGACTAGGCTTGATTTGTGTATTCCTGACCAGAATTCTTAATTTTGCGAAGTCCTGAGCACACTTGCTTAGAACAGCTATTCTCTTTTCATTTCATAGCAGAAATCTGGATCCGATGTGAATGGTGTCTTATAGAAGGACATTCAGCGAAAGAGATTATAACGATTAAAATGATTTATGTGGGGGGAATTATGAAGGGAATGTTTTTAAATGAATATGTCCCTATATATATATATATATGTGTTGTTAATGAAGACTGTTTTATAATAGATCTTTTATTGATTCAGACTTTTTGGTGTTTTATTTTGTTCGAAAGCAACTATAGCGTGTAACAATTGCAGTGTTATAAGTGTCTCGGTCTCCCCGAACGTCATTGGATGCATGATCTCAGCCACTTTCGTCCAGTTAAGAGATAATTAAAAAACTAAATAGAAAAGGTGAATAAGCGGGACGAATCACACACACCCGCACACAATGCGGCAAAGCTCCGAGGAAGCGATTAGGGTATCGAGTTGATTGGTGAGTCCTTCAAGCCGAGCGGACAGAGTGAGAGAAAGTTTCTAATCAGTCCTTTCTGTTTCTTTCGCTCTCTGTGGCGTTCATCTGCGGTCCTGCGCGGCGCTGCAGTCCTGACCCTCCTCCGCCTGTCCGTCAGATACACAGGGGACCATCTGCTGGTCCGAAACCCGAGCAGCCCCTTGGTAACGAGACCGCCTGCTCACAGGTTTGAGCGATCAAAGGTCCAGGCAAAGGCTCAGTTACACCCAGGGACGCAGCTGTCACACACCCACGCCCTGACGATGCTGGAGGACGGGACGACGAAGGTGAAAGATGGAACAAAGAGTGAAGGGGCGGACGAATGAGGAAAGGACGACTCTAATTAAAAAGAGCCTGTGAAGAGAGCAGTAGGAACATCTATCAACAGGTGGTTTAAGTAAAACTCCCTCCTTTATGCCCCGCCCTTAGCTAATGCCTCTTACAATGCTACTGAACTCTCCCTAAGACTTTCAAACACAAACAGATCATTTCAAATAAAATATGGGTGCGCGAAACATGCGCCGCGACCCAGAAATCACACTTAAAGTAACAGACATGATCTATCTCTAGCACAGAGGTAACACTCTCAATCTAACAGACATGAGTTATCTCTAGCACAGAAAACCTTGGCTTACTCTCACACAAACGGACGCCCTCTTGCCCCCTTATCAGGTCCACAACGAACTCAATGATACGGAAATAAAAATTCGTACACTCACCCACGGGGCTCGTGATAAGTCGATCGGTCGATCAATTTTGGAGGATAAGGTCACCGGCCGACAGGACAACGGTGTGACACTGGTCCACACTTCAGGCGATGCTAGGGGACGACCGGACAAAGAGGTAAAAACGCGCCTATAATGATACAAACAAGCACTTCCACTACAATATCATAAATTTACGATTTTATCAAAAGTTAGAGATTTAGTGTCGAGCAAATAATACAAGAGTGTAAATATCATCTTAGCAAATGAAACTTCAAGATAGGTGGGGTTGGTTGAGAGAGGATTGTTTCCCTCTTGTTTAATGACAGCTAGTTAATGTCTTCTTTTTATTTTGTGTATAAGTTAGATTAACGTATGCACTTTCCAATTAATTTACACATCGGATAATTTCTCTTTTGTCCGGCAAAAATGCGCGGCTAACAAGCTTCCCACAACGGTTGCTGGAATGGGGATGGGGATTCTGAGAAGCACTACAGTTTTCGTGTGTGAAATAGCAGAAATACCTTACTCACTTGTTTCTTTTTGCCACTTACTCTTTCAGCTGGAAATTTTGTGGTCCGATTTCTGTCGCTTCATCAGTCGTACAAACAGAGCTGTGATCACTCCGGTTACTCGTATGTATATTTTCTTCAGGGTTGTTTCCCTCGTTGACCCTGCATTACGAGACAAGTCCTTTCTTCTTCCTCTGCTTCCAACTGCACATTCCCTTTCTCCGTCAACTTCTCCTACTTCTCGTCGTCCACCCCTTTTTATCTTCGAACAATTTTTGCTCCTCATTCTCATTTCAAAGAATATTAATTGTTGTTGTTTTTTCTTCTTTCTTCTTCTTCATTGTTGTTTAGAAAAACTCAAAACACGCGTAGTATCAACAAAAGAAGGAAAGCCAGCACCAAAAAATATATAAACCACTAATATACTTTACAAACTCTTAATCTCACTTTCATCCACTTTTCCTAGATTGTTCTAAATTTGTATCGAAAGTAAAATTCCTGCAATACGCTGATAAATAAAATGAGAACTATCATTCATGATTTAGTTAACAAAATGGAGATAACACTTGTTCAGCCACACGAAAGCCAGTTTGGTTTGTGCACAAATGACTTCACCATTCCAGAGGTTCTTCCCTGTGGTTATCTCCTGTGCCGAGAATGTGTCTTTTCCTGGATGAATTCTGATCCTGAAGCTAAATGTCCGCTGTTTAGATATCATAGACCAGTTCGTCCGATTCTGCCGACGTCCGCCGAGCGAACTTGTGATGGAAGCGCTTGTGGAGAGCGCTAGTGTGCTGAGTAATCACGTTTGTTGTGTATGTGATGATGTTAAGGCTGAGTCTATCTGTATACAAAACATTAAGTTTCAAGAACGCCTTGATAACCTATGAATCAGTAATAGTAACGTAAATTATACTATGCTATTTTTAGAAGTCTCACGACAGTGTTACCTGTGCCACTTTATTTGAGCTTGTCATGGTGGGCACTTTGCCAGCGTATCGTTGGGAACGAGATAGCCTTATCACATGGACTTCGATTTCACAGTTAAGCTGGGCACTTCAAATCCTGGTCGCGTGGAGTACACTGCGAATGAACAATACACGACTCCAATTGATTTGTGTCTAAACCAAGTGCAAAGGTGCGAGTGAACTGAGGCAAGTTATTCAACGATAACTTAGTTTGGCTATGCGAGACAAAGCTCAGTGCCGAATTTTTTTTAATTAAGAGATTAATGTTGTTCTCAGCAAATTACTTACGTAATGTTTAATATTATTTTTAGGGTCCAAAGTAGCTACTTAAAATTATTTTAAAAATATGTTGCTGATACTGATAAGCAGTTTAAGCTACAAAACTGTATTTCTACAATTTTTCCGCTTGTAGAGCACCGCGGCTCTTGCGGTGTCTGGTGCGTTGGCGTCGGCCCTTGAAAATCCCACGAAGACGGTGTGACTCTCGTGCCAAGCCGTACCCATATCCGAAATACAATAAGCGTTGCAAACTTTGCAAGAGTTTTTATTGTAAACTGAACTTTCAGTATGGCGACGGTTGTTCCAACGCACGACAGAGAGTGTGCAGTGTGCACAAATGACTTCAACACACCAAAGATTCTACCCTGTGGTCATCTCCTGTGTCGGGAATGTGTCATTTCCTGGATGGACTCAAAATCCGACGCCGGATGTCCTCTGTGCGCATGTCCTATAGTAGAGCATCAAGGTAACTCATCTCAAAGTTCAGCAAATGTTGGTGACGCCCTGCCTACAGACCGTGTGATGGAGGCGATAGTCGAGAGTGATCGCGTGCTAAAGATTGATGACATGTGCACTGTATGTGATAATGTCAGAGCTGAATACATCTGTATGCAGTGTCTAGAAAAGATGTGTCAATCGTGTATGAAGATACACATGAAGATGAGAGTGAGCCGCAGTCACGATGTGGAGAGTCTCAGCACTGTGACACCTGAACGTCTGGCTGCCAGCCGCCCTGCACTGTGTGCTGACCACGGCGACAAACAGGCGGAGATATTTTGCGCTAGTCACCATAGTGTTATCTGCGCATCATGTTTTTCTTTTAAACACAGTAAATGCCACGAGTTTAATTATCTGGATGACAAAATGAATTCCGCTGAAAAATCACTTGGTTCATTAACAGAGGCACTGGCTAAGACGGAGGATAATCTAAAACAAGCGATAGGCAATCTCCATGTACGCGTCCAAATAGTTGATGCCAATGAAAAGCAAAACATGGCGCTGGTAGATATGACATGCAACCGTCTTCAGAAGATGGTGGAGGAATGTCGAGAAAAACTCAAGGAACTGATAAGTGATTCAATTTCAAAATTCAAAAATTCCCTGTTTTACGTCAAGAGGGAACTGGAGAAACGTCTGGGGAAAGTGACGTCACACAAACACCTAGTGACGCGAGCCACAACAGTCAGACCGCGTCCCGCGCTGATACCCGCAGCCCAGACTCTGACAAACAGGGTCCACAACCTCAACCTCAGTGCCGAACTGGAAGCAGAGCCTTGGGTGAATCCATCGCCACAAATAGCGAAATACTGTGACGATTTGGTAAAAGCATTCAACACTGAGCTACAGAGCATGGAACTACAACGTTCAGAAGTTGAGGTAATCAGTCCTTTTATTTTGTCCTAAATGCCGCATTTAAATTTTGTTCTTATTTATTCCACCGTATAATTCTTATAATAGTCTTTCAATTGAGATCATAGCAAGTTTGAATTTGCATCTTATTTCCGTTTCTTCTTAGCTTGCCTTACTCTACCCGTTGAAAATTGCGTCTTCAGTTGATAAATGGTACAAGCAAGATAACTTTCTTTTATGATTGTTGAATGATATTTTGTGATCAGCTTTTAGAAATGTGTTGTGCAACTGGCCCCAGGCCTATAAGTGTCCAACATTATACGAGCAAATGAAAAAGCTTCGGATGGCTAAAATTCCCTTTCGCTTATGGATTTATTTATGCCTGTGCATGCATACCTTGCTATATGTATACACTTTGTAAATGCCATAAACACCTCCTTCTGCACTAAATAGTTATTATTATTTTTCATTTACCTTCACTGAACAACCAAACATTAAAAATTAGACGAAAAAGGTTTTGTGACTCTACACTTCGTCTCCTATACAAAGTTACTAACTACAAACCTATACAGATTTTTAGAGAAGCAGAGCGTATTTTTCGCTCACATCATTAAGAAATGGTGGACTCTGGTGACTGAGCTGACAGCAGTATCATGCAGGCTGGTATTTTACACGTTGCAAAAGTGGTAACACAATGTACTAAAACTACAGCTTCATTAAACAGAGCCGGGTAGTTTTAGGTAGATAATGTTTCTGTCATGCGAATGATGTTATAAATATCAAAATGGCAAGAAGAAAGGTTTCCCATCCCAGTGCTAGAAGATATCGTGACTTACACAAGGGTCTGTTCTACATCACATAACCAAATGGCTTTTCAATACAGATTCAGCTACAACACCACAGGTACAGAACAGGCCGCTCCGTCCCACAACCAACCACACAACAACATATTCAACATACAGAAAATACAGAGGGTGCAGAAACAAACATTACGGCCCCTTACTCACCTAGCAACATGCAAACACTACTTTTGACACCTTCACAACCACAAATAGGCTTTGACCTCACAAAATATATCAAAGATCAGCGCCAAGCCCAAATTACTGCAGAAAAAAAGTTCAAGCAAAGCGCCACATACAAAGACCACGTGCAGTCCTATACTGATGGATCTCATGACACAGAGACAAACACAGCTGGATTAGTAGTATACTATACCGACAACACGAGCACCTCCAGCAGGCTCCCAAAGCATACATTAATCTTTACAACTGAACTGACTGCCATACCAACAGCTCTTCAGACACTTCACCTTAAATTGAAGGAGAGAACGCTACGACAATACCTACTAAATAAAATAAGCTCCTTTTGCCATATAGGAATAAAAGAAAATGAAAAGGCTGATAAACTCGCTAGACTATCCGTGAATCAAGAAACAAACCCTAAAGTCACCACCCTAAACATCTCTATTTTACCAGCAGAGAGAAGAATAGCCATAAAACCAACAATAAAAACAAGGGGGCAAGATAAACACAAAAATGAAGGTAAAGGTACTAGGAGATTGATAGATGACCACCATAGTCACACTTTGATGTTCTTAAAATAAAAACAGTCGGACCAAACAAAGGTAGCTAGAATGAAGGTTAATAGAGAATACCTAATACGATGTGTAAGCACACCACCACACCCCCCCCTTCATGTGCCAGTAGGGATAGATAGCACCCCACATGTGCTGTTGGAGTACAATGAAAATAGACTAGAAAAAGAAGAACTAAAAGACTTTTTACATAAATACAGACTGCCTCAACCCACCTACAGAACTATGGCATGGCATTTTGTAATTAGTAGCATCACTAGCGACAAGTCACACAAACTGTAGAGTAATATGACATAGGCATCGCGTGAAACCTGGATAATTAACAACAGGTAAAGAGGGCACAAACAGTTCACCACCAATGCAGATTTGGCAAACCTAGACACCAGCAAAAACAGGGCACAAGCCTGAGAAGACAACACCTGTGGCGCCACAAAACAACGACACCTCCCCAATCCCTCTCTGCCTTCGCCCACCTCCCCCATACCCATATTCCCCGAAGATCCCTATCCCCTACAGTGCGAAATCACCGTGAAGTGGAAGCACATTCCTTTTCAAAATCAACAACAAATGAAGCGAACTCTCAGCATATTCATTTTTAATCTGTAGTAAGAAAAAGTAATGTCTGTACTTGTTAGACTCTTTGATGAAAGATATCGGCGGATTGGCCATTTCCCTGCAGCGCAAGGATTATTAACAAGATAATAATTAAAAATATCAAGAACTGAGAGATTTTGACAATAACCGAACGTCCTTTATTGAACACCAATTGACTCTTGATTTGAAATTGCAACTGCAATGACAATGACAATGACAATGACCAACTTTATTAATCCCAATGAGCAATTTGAATATGGGAATGTGCTCTAGTTCAACAGTAAATGAAAAAAAACCCCAACATATATATAGGTTTTTACAGGGAAATCAAGTATACACATACAACATCACACACGCACACACACACACACACCACTGACAGCTTATCTAAGATTAAGCAGCTGGACTGCAGATGACACGAATGATTTTAGGTGTCTGTTACTTTTACATATAGGCATGGCATAACGTTTAGCTGAGCTTAATAATAAAAATTCTTTTTGTTAATACATGATCAGGTAATGATAAAATGCATGAGGCTTTCCGTACTATTTGTTGGTCACAAAAGGAAGCTAGACCCCTCTGTCTGATTCCAATTATCTTAGAAAAGATGTTCACAACACTGTTCAGACTGTTCCTATCATGGACAGAGAGATTGCGAAAGCAGCATACAAATGAGAAAGATAAGAGACTCTCAATGAATAACTGGTAAAAACGGCCTAAGATTACTTGACTAACTGAAAAACTCTTTAATTTATGCAAAAGATACATTCTTTGTTGGCCACGTTTAACAATGTGTTCGGTGTTTAAGTTCCATTTGAGCTGACTGTCAAAAATAGTTCCCAGATACCTAAAGGAGTTAACAATTTCAACAGGTTTACTATGAATCACACTGGGAATAACAAAATCCTCTTTGATCTTCCTAAAGTCTATAACTATTTCTTTAGTCTTAGCTACATTCAACTCTAAAAAGTTATCATCACACCACTGTACAAAATTCGTTAAGGCAATGCCATGATCTTTTGTGTGACAATGACAATGACAATGACAATGACAATGACCAACTTTATTTATCCCAGTGGGCAATTTGAATGTGGGCATGTGCTCTAGTTCAACAGTGAGTGGCAAAAACAAAAACAAAACATGTATCTCTATATAGATTTAAAAAAAAAAAACTTACAGGGAAATCAAGTATACACATACAACATCACACAAGCGCACACACACCACTGACAGCTCATCTAACATTAAGCAGCTGGACTGCAGATGGCACAAATGATTTTAGGTGTCTGTTACTCTTACATATAGGCATGGCATAACGTTTACCTGAGCTTAATAATAAAAATTCTTTTGTTAATACATGATCAGGTAATGATAAAATGCATGAGGCTTTCCGTACTATTTGCTGGTTACAAAAAGAGGCTAAATCCCTCTGTCTGATACCAATTATCTTAGAGCAGATGTTAACAACACTGTTCAGACTATTCCTATCATGGACAGAGAGATTGCGAAACCAGCAGACAAATGAGAAAGATAGAAGACTCTCAATGAATGACTGGTAAAAACGGCCTAATATTACTTGACTAACTGAAAAACTCTTTAATTTATGCAAAAGATACATTCTTTGTTGGCCACGTTTAACAATGTGTTCGGTGTTTAAGTTCCATTTGAGCTGGCTATCAAAAATAGTTCCCAGATACCTGAAGGAGTTAACAACTTCAACAGGTTTACTATGAATCACACTGGGAATAACAAAATCCTCTTTGATCTTCCTAAAGTCTATAACTATTTCTTTAGTCTTATCTACATTCAACTCTAAAAAGTTATCATCACACCACTGTACAAAATTCGTTAAGGCATTGCCATGATCTGTTGTGTGTTCCTGTAAAAGAGTCAACAATGCCGTGTCATCAGAGAACTTGATGAGGTAGCTATTCTCCTCCGTGCTTCTGCAGCTGTCAGTGTACATGATAAATAACAAGGGTGATAAACAACAGTCCTGTGGGGAGCCAGTGCTTGTAAAAACTGTGTCGGAATAATTACTATTAACATAAACCCTCTGCTGTCTACAAGTCAAAAAAATCCACTATCCATAAAACCAGTTGATGTGGCAGGTCAAAATCAAAATTCAGTCTCGAAGCCAGAAGGTGTGGTTGCACTGTATTGAATGCAGAACTAAAATCTGCGAAGAATAATCTGGCATGTGACTTGGGCTTTTCTAAATGTTTATACAGTGTGTTCAGAATGAATAACTTGGCATCGTCAACACCCCTCCCCTTCCTGTATGCAAATTGCAGTGGGTCCAGTTTACTCTCTACAGATGTTAAGATGAGAGTTTTGACAATTTTCTCAAGAGTTTTCATTACAAGGGAGGTTAGAGCTTTTGACCGAACATCATTGGGTTGGGTAGGATTAGGTTTTTTAGGAAGAGGGACGATGTTAGACAGTTTCTAGAGAGCTGGAATGTGCCCTGAGTCGAGACAGAGAGTTGAAAAAGATGATGAAACACTCCTCCCAACTGAAAAGCACAGAAGTGCAGGACACGCCCACAAATCCCATCAGGCCCCTGCGACTTGTTGACCTTGACACGCTTTAGCATTTCCGTCACACCGACTTGAGTAATTACAATGTTGTTATCTAACACCAGCGACGGATAGTTATCAAAGGTAAGATTTAACTATTCAAGAAAAAAAACTGAAAACTGCTCCTTTATCAGGAAGAAAATAGAGATAAAAATACCTGCTCTATCTCAAGGATAAATATCGCCTGCTATGAACGTCTACAGACAGACGTCTTAAAACACATTTTAATACAACTACACCGACTACTGATCTTTTGTCTCACTACTGATACTATTGTAGTAGTAGTAGTCACTGTTGTAAAACCGATGGAATCATGTGCAAGAACATCAAATTAAACAGTGCTAATGATCACATGGATGAGACTGGTAATGATGGTAAGAGTAATGCTAATTATGATAATAAAGGAAACAGTTTTATGATAATGATAACGACGTTTAACTCCAGTTGCTTGAATTTAAAATCTACACTATTAATGTCATTATAATCTTTCAATTAACATAGACTTTGTTTACATATTTGGACCAGGTACCAATCTTCGTGTTCCACATGAACTGCGGGACCAACATTCGTCTGACAAGTTGCAGAACCATCGCGCGGCTGAACAGACATAAAAAACACAAAAATGGTGTCGTCGTGTCACGTGACCCTATGGCTGTGGACGTCTTGTATGAAGTAAGATGCGATGACAGAATGGTGATGCTAATGCTGCTAATGTGGTGTGATGGAGTGTTTTTTTGTGGCTTCTATGTTGGAAGTACAGGTAGCAGTGGTGGTAGTGGCTAAGGGGTTGAGGTTGTGACGGTGGTTGTGGTGATGGCAACATTGGCGTTGGAGATTCTCGTTGTAGAAGTAATAAGGTAATAAAGTTAAGGAGTGAGTGAAATGTCTTCATCTTCAGGCCACACTTCTTTATAAAAACCGAAGTCCTTAAAGAAAGTAAACCACTGTTTAAGCAGTTCTTCCCCTTCTGAAATCTCTCCATTGACTTTCACTAAATAGAGATCGCTAAGCACAACACCTATTGAATTTTCCTTGCCAGAGAGATTAAAGATAGGGTCACCTCATTTCCTAAAATCACGTCTCGCTGGCAGCTACTAAGGTTATAATAATAATGAGGAATTTTTCTAGCGCTTTGCCAAAGATTTTCTCAGAGCGCTTTACATAAATCATATATAGACTAAATCATCAGCGACCATGCACCGATATTTGCATATAACAGGGGCGCTCACTTCTACAACATTCACTCACTCACTCACACACAAAGTAAATTACAGACACACGTTATGATCAGGACAGGGTCACACTGGTCGCTGTTCCGTCAAAAATGTGTCTCAAGTTTGAACTTGAAGGTGGTAAAAGAATCAGATTGTCAACGGCTAATGGAGAATCTGTTCCGATTTATGGGGCTTGGTAGGAGAAAGACCTCTGTCCATACGTCTTTGTCTTAGTTAGTGGGACTCGCACAAGCTTGGTGTTAGAAGATAAACGAAGAATTCGTGTGAGTGTATAAATAGGAATGACTTCGGGGAGGTACTGAGGACCAGTACCAAAAACGGCAGAGTAAGACAAAGTGGGAAGTTTGTAGGCTTTACAATCAAGTGAGGAGAGCTCATGATAGAAAATTTATGTTCATATCTAGATGGTCTGCATTATTCTGGATCCTTTGAAGTCTGTCAAGAAGGTACTTGGGAATTCCTGGTAAAAGTGGATTACAATATTTCATCCTTGACAGCAAAGAGTCAAAGATTAGAGTTTTAAGGTGGTGAGATAATGACGAATGGTACTGATTCTACGAACCTCAAGGTAAGCAATATTGCAAAAATAAGAAATATGCTAATGAAAAGTTAAACTCTGATAGAGAATGACACACAAAGGTGGAGAAAGGACTAGTTAAGCTCTTTATAGACAGACTGAGGGAGAGAAGGATGGCTCAGAATATTTTTGGACAAGTAAGTAGCAGTCAATCTTATTATCATTTAGTTGCAGTCTGTTTTGGAGCATCCAAAACTTTACATCATCTATGCATTCCTGTGTCTGTGTCACAAGTCCAGTAAGTTGAACTGACTGATAAAGATGTGTATCATTAGCGTAACTCACATATGAAATGGTATGACGTAGCATAACATCAAAAATATTTTGGACAGAGGTATGTTATTAAACACCATTTACACACACAGTCTGAGTCTGGTTCATGAGATAGGTTTGAAAACAGGACAAACGGGTTTCTTATCTTTTTATTTTTAATATTTTAGACAACGTTTAGAGAGTTGTGCTGAAAACAATAAAACTTGTCGTATGTTCAATACTCCTCTCTCTGGATGTGATACTTGTTTGCAGAGCAGACCGTGGTTTTCTCCGGGTACTCTACTTTGTCCACCCTATATAAACATTTGTTTCTGAGTATTTGTTGTGTGAGAGAAAGTATATGTATATACTGTGGGTTCGTATGTGTGTGTGTGTGTGTGTGTTTGTTTGTAAGGTTTATTTGATACCTGATTTAGATGTACACTCTTGCACCTTCGTTTTTATTTTAGTAGAAGGAGAAGGAGATTTAGAAATACACAAAAGTGTGCATTTATTTATAACTGCGAGCCAGCCTGGTGAAACTGTGCAAAGTGCCAAAGCGTTTCGTTAAGTTAGTGCTGATGGCTGGCTTTAACTAACACATCTAGTCTTAGCGACTGAAATTGAATTCATTTAAACTTGTCGTCCTGGTGTCTACACAGGTCAGAATAGACGAGATAAATACCTCCGCTACAAACACGATGCTACTTGGTGTGACAAGAATCCCTCCCGCACACCTCACTGTGACGACGGTGTCAACGGAACTGGAAGGATCCGTCATCATTTGGTCTAGTGGAGTCCGCCGCAAGAAGTATCACGTGAGTTTCCATGGTTACAGCTGTGAACGAATATTGAGGTATGGTGTGACTGACTGTGACTGTAAAGGAAAAAAAGTGATTCCTTTTATCTTGCAAGATCGGCATTCTTACGGGACTAGCGTTATGCCTTTTTTTGGAAACTTCGATAAAACTCAATGCGCGATCTTATTCCCTTAAAGGAAATCTGGGTGATCTTTCTTCTCCTTTTCGAGGTATGCTCCCACACAAATAACCATGCGCGCATAATGATCGAGTTTATAATGTCACGATATGCCTTTTCAACCTATGGATACTTTACGACAAAATCCATAATAACTGAAATATTTTTTCCTGAAATCTTTAAGTATCGACATTTTGATACTTAAAGTTGTTTCTCTACTTGAGATGGCCAACTGGAATACTAAGTTAAAATGCTATACACTTCACTAAGTAAATGTTTCTATTTATTTCAACTGCATCAATATATAATAAGCAAACCCGCGATACATATCATTTCATTAATTCGTAAGGTCCATTAACTGATATCAGTCGTAGGGAAGAGATGATGTAGTAAGAGAGGTGAACTCACGCCAGCAGGGCCGGACTTGCGCGCGTCCACGAATATCCCCCAGAGAAAAGCCGGTCACCTAGCGTTTCTTCTGTTTTCCACGGCGTCGATCGCCTTCAAAATGATCTGGGAGAACCGTCTTCGACAAGGTGTCATGTCGGGTGACATGACCGAACCACTTCAGTTTCTCTTGCTAAACGGTGGCAAGTAGACTCCTGCGGAAATACCATACAGGCCATTAGGCTGCGTACGAAATCGTTCATCTTTTGTTCCCGGTGCGAGATCAAGAACAGTCTCTTGAAGTATTTGATTTCGAACGCTTGCATCTGTCGGTGTTACTCATGAGAGGGTTCCAAATGAAAGAAATATATGATCTCCGTGTTCAAGTCAGTAAATATACTATTTCATCGATCATCTCTCTATTTTTTTTCTCTCTCTCTCGCTTGTTTTTACACAGGCACTAGAGGACTTCATAATAAAGATCCGCAAGGCAGTGATAGGGATATTGGCTTTGCAATCGTTCTCCTTCCCTCTCTTAAGAGCTTTTTGATACCATGATTCAACCTGTTTTTTATATGGTTCCGTAATTTGGAGACTTTTTGGAGAATTTAGAGAGTCATGCTGTTACATTGGGTATATAGTCAATTATTCGTTCCTTGTCATTGGGAGGGAAAGCAAAGGGATGGACTCACACCTGTCTTGGAAGATTATAATAAACAGGTTGATGACGACCACGATGACGCAGAGGGCAATGAGCATTGCTCATTCATTAGAAAAATTGAATACCTTTGAACCTTTTGCAGTGCTTTAAAAAATTAGGCCTATCTCATGTGCTGTATCATATTGTGTATCAACTGTGTAAAATGATTACGCTAATTCCATCCCTAGCAAATACTTTATTAGGCATCTGACGAATTAATCTTTCATTTTTCACAGCTCGAGTCTAATGTCGGTAATGCTCTCAGTTCCATAAACGTTGGGAGTCGTGTTGGAGTGCTGGTGGACTCATCAAACAACCTTCACCTTTATGTCGACGAACAGGACCAGGGCGTTGCAATGAAACATGTCACACAGCCTTGCTTCGCCGTCTTTGACCTTCGCTCTGTCTATCAGGTTAGAGGCATTGGTACAACAAAGATTCCAAGGGACGTTTTCCTTGTTTTTCCTCTTGGTTTCAGAAATCATATCTGAATAAATAGTAATAATAAATATAATAGCAATTAAGAAAATAAAATGTTTTACTAAAAACTAAATTCATTTTATTTTTATGTAAAAGTTATATGTAAAGATTTTTCCCCATAAACATGTTGCTATTTGTAGCAGCTAAGCATAAGCTACAAAATTTGTAGTCGTAGAAGTAAATTGTTATCAGCTTGTACAAGATTTATATATTATTACATACCTGTCACTTGATGTCCTCTCTTTGTTGCGCAGGTGACGGCCCTTCCCACATCTATGAGGACATAAATAGTGCTCTATGTTGAAAGCTAGTGATCTTGTTGGCAGTCTTGACCCCCTCCCCTTATCAAGCATGCCTTTTCTTTTATGGATAAAATGCATAACTAAACTGACAGATTAAGTGTGAGAATCCTTTTGAACAGGCGCGAAACACTGATTAACGTGCAGGGTCACTGACACCGAAATTTCTCAACTGCCCCAACAAGAACAGGCACTAGTGTGCATTCCGGGAAATGATGTTTCATATCGAAAGAACAACTTTTGGTGAACTGTATGTTTTCAATAGAGAAATACTGCTTCTTTATAACAGTTTTGAAGCTGTTTACAGAATATTTCGAACTTTTTTATTATTTCTGCACACTCAATACATTTTTTAAAAATAAGATAATCAGACATTTATAGCGCACTTGTCATTTCCAAATAATAAAGAACGTAAAATATAATAATTGTATGTCCCTTTAACTGTCTTTTAACTGTCATGCATTCCCTTGTAAGAAAACGTTTGATACTGTACAAATATCCATTTTGTAAATTTCACCATGATAATTATAAATGAATGCATTAAATATAACGAAATGTTATTAATGTGTATTTTACTTGTTTTGCTACCCAACTTAACATTGTAAAAATAAAAATGCCACATATTACACAGGCACTAATGTACACACGCCCATTCATATACTTTATCATTATGGTTTTCGATTTGAAAAGTTGTGTTTATTGCAGGAATGTGTAATGTTGATAAACGTCATTGAATACCTACATTTAACGATGTATGTTTTCCTTTACTGTACTTACATGATAATATTTACGAATTTGCATTTAATCTGTGGTGTGTATACCGTTGAGGCAGTGCTTAAATGTAAATGTATTAAAACATAATTTAAGACAACAGAACTGAAAACACTGAATGTGGTGCGTAGTTAAAGCAACTTAATAAACAGCTTAGAGAGCCGAATTCTTCAATTTTACACCATGTTTTATTATTCGTTATTGAACATTAATTTACATGATCAGTTATGATGATAGTGGCATAGCAGAAGAAAGTAAAAGGTATAAATATACATATACAGCCAAGATTATAAAAATCTACAGACACATATAGCTTAAAATATAATGTGAAGAATACAAATCTATGAGATTATGATTAGAAAACGATGCTCTTCGAGTTTTTGACATTCTTTAGGTATACTTCCATTGATTTTATGTCAGTTTTTTTATATATAGATAAATAAAGGGATCGGTGTAGGAACTGATTTTTTTTTTGGTTTACAAGACCAGATTTTTTAGCAAGCAGTGAAGTCAAGTCAAGAAAAGGGTCCGAGTTAAAACTGCTGGTACATTTAAAAAGATGTTCAAAGAAAGTTCTCTCGCTCATCTATTACACATATTTCATACAGTGCTTAAGATCTTTAGATCTTTCCAGAATTTCCTCATACTCATACATTTCCCCCCAAAATGCTAAAAGTATAATTTTCACTACAAACATCACGAAGCTCAAATTGTTCGATATCTATGATCGGCACCTTATACCAGATATTCTGTGAATTATTTTAACTTGTAACAAGTTTTTTTTTCACGTTGAAACATATCAGATCAATACAAAGGTTTACATTGCATGTATAATACAAAATGTACATTAAAATTGCAGCATGTATCATGAGGCACATATTTACCAACAGCTTTGGGATTGAAATTGTTTAGGGCTATTTATCATCTAAGAGAAGACCAATATTTTTTTAGAAATAAACTAGCATCGTTAAAGTTATTGCAATGGGGCAAAGGAAAGGATCGAGAAAATGAGAATTAATTTCTGGGGTGGGACATTGAGTATACATCAACCTATTATGTTCTCTTACATGCTCTCTACATGCTCATTAATCTTGAGGGTGTTTCTAAGCTCTATTCTGTTTCTGATCCAAGACACACATGCATCATGTATATGGCTCCTGTCATGATTATCACCACAGTTTTTGAGACTTTTTAATTGCTAATATGAAAGCACGTGACTTTCTGGGATTAGCACTGATTACTAGTCACTGCATCTTTTAAATCAACGGCTTCATTTGGCAGACAAGTTGTAGGCGAGTGAGTCTATTTTCCTTTCTTGCAAGTAGTACACATCCCTCAGTGAGCTCCGCCGTTTAGCGCACCTCCATTTGTGGTCGTTTGTTGTTGTTCCTTTGATGTGGCACTACTCGGCCTCTTCTGTCGGTTGGCTGACAGTGCGTCCCCCAGAGCACCCAAAAGAGAGACTGTGTGTTGAACGTATTTACATAAGTATGGCACGTGCGTTTGCTTGACAGAGTTAGATAACGACCTCCTAGATGTGGGAAGGGCTGTCACCTGCACATTAATAGAACAAAGAATGAAGTACCAGACAGGTACGTGCTTATTAAGACTAGTAACATCTAAACTGCTTACTAAAGTCAAGAAAAGTTGCTGACATGTTATTTAGAATGGGGAAGAGGATTTTTCATACTGTGGGTATACTACTGATACTGCTTGTCCTTCTCATGATAACGCCTAGACACTTCCATATGTAGAAAAAACGAGCAGTGCATAAAAATATTATGACATAAATAGGGAAGTTTATGTGTTTAGGGAATAAAATGAGGGACAAAAAGTGTTATTTTCATAATTTTGCATTCCCCGCAAATTTCTAAGAGCCGTAAAGAAATTAAAGCGAGGCAACTCTGAACTCGACTTATGTACTTCACGTGTAGCTGGATGTGTTACCTGAATGACTTTGTTGCAAACATCAAAGACGGCAAAGCAAGGCTGTGTGACATCTTCTGCTGCAAGGCCTTGGAAGTTTCCGTCGACATAGAGGTGAAGGTTGCCAGACATGTCCACCAATACTCCAACTCGACTGCCGACTTCGATGTTTTCAAACGCTTTTCCAAAATTAACCTTGAACTATGAATATCGAGAGACAAATTAATAGTGATTAATAAAATATTCGCTCACGGCTTTAGTTATGTGACTTCTTTCTTAACTGGTAATCAGATAATGAAAGAGCTTTTAATTACTGAGGCTTGACGTTTGATCTGATAAGATCAGTTAAAACGTCTAGTAGGGTGCATTTTGTGTAACGACAATTTTTTTTCCAAATCTTGGCGACTACCTATTTTCCTTTCTTGATATATACGTCTACAAGCGTCACCAAAAAGGGAACAAAATTAAGATGTTACAAATCCCCACAGATACATAAAACTAAAATACTGTTCATGCTAACCCATTGGCTGTAACCATGACAATTTAAACGCACATATGTTCAATTTGGATGTCTGTGTTGTTGACCTGATGACATTTGTGAGCATGAGTTTTGAGAACAGACCTTTGAAAACATTGATCTAAATAAATAACTTAAACATAATTAAACGGTATTTCATTTCACCTCTCACATGCATGTCATACTACAAACCCCTACTGAGCACCTGTAGCCATCAAAACTCACAGATTTTTCATAGGTGCTGACCATGTTGTTTCGGATGATGACGGAATCTTGCAGTTCCTCAGAAAATGTTTTCATAGTCAGTTGTGCAGGAGGAACACTCGTCACACCGAGGGCTAACATACCGCAGTCAAAATCATCTACTGCGTCCACTCTCACCTGTATAAACACCAAAGCGTCAGTCGTAGCCAAGCTTTGATCTGCTGTGAGACCTTGTAAGAGACACTACGAGACAAATGATAACAAGGCCAAAGACACTGTACATCAAGACTAGCCACTCCACCTACGTTGGCATGGCAGGTTCTTCTCCCTTGCACCTCTTTATGTGACATCTGTTGACAGGGCTGGCTGCTTTGCTGTGATATAACCTTAGCTGCTAGCTAATTTCCCCCCTCCTTTGCACCAAATCAACACTGTACACTGTTCTCTACTCGAATTCTTTCAGTTATCACAATACTTCTCTTAAACTTGAGTTAAAGATTGAGAAAATAATCAAAGAAATTCAAAATACCTGTCTTATTTTAACATGTCGGGGCAGCATATATATCACTATATTGAGTACAAGTATAGCATTATCGCCGGAAATTTGATTGACATTTGGTAGATATATTTTAGGGAATAAGATGCGTAATGTAATTGCATTTTAAGTGCTTACTTTAAGTGAAGATTAATTACACAAAATCTTGATGGAAAACGAGAAACAAAACAAAGCCAACCATTTTAAAAAAGAATAAATGCATTGTTGCATTTAATAACAACAAACACCAAACTAAGTTTACGTCTGTGATATAGTAAGTTGTCCTGGAAGAATACAAGCGATATTTATCTTGCTCTGGAAAGGCTTTTGCATGTTTGCTCTGACGTTTCATTGGGAGCATATTTGTGACTACAGGCTAATAATGATTGTACATGACTTCACGTAGGATCTCTATCTTTGTACAATATGCGAATTGGATGGATGTTCTACGCTACATACTGTGGTCCCTATCTTTTATCTTCTCTGGCATGGGGGACTCTATAGGAAATCTTTAACAGTTGCCTTGTCTGTTCTATCGGTGGTAAGTAACCGAGAAAGAGACAGATCTTACATAGTCAGTTAAAAGCGTCATCAAGTCCTCATCATTACTTCAGAATAACAACATACTTCGTACAAGACGTTCACCAACATAGCGTCACGTGACACGACCACACCGCTGCCGGTGGTCTCCTCCTGGCTTGTCCTTTCTGCGATCGTCTTATTGTTCATCAGACGAATATTTGCCCCGCAGTTTTCGTGGAACACAAGGACCGGTACCTGTGCAACCAAACGTCCACGATGCACATTTACGTATTAATATATATATATATATTGACTCCTACTATATATATATATATAGATAATGGATATGTAGAGTGCATACAAATATAAAACCAGAACTTAAGGTCACAATTGGTACCATTATCATCATTACAAATATTATACGTTTTCTTCTTTCTTGTTGTTTTCATTACCGAGTGCTGCTTTTTTCCACGTAATCGAGAATAACGTATTTCGAACGTCTCATACCTCATCACGGTCTTATGACCGGTTGCGACGTTTAGAGCTTTGACAGGTTTGAGGTAGAATAATCCTAATCAAAATGACCTTGGCAGGCTTATGCAGATATTAATACACTTAATCAAAAAGTTTGACCTGTCAGAGCACTGACAGCGATTTAGAGTCACTTTGAAACAAACAAAAATTAAGGTTCAAGAAAAAATGTTTAAATTCAGAAATAAATATGCTACTTCTTAAAATTAGGAGTACATTTACCTCAGGGTCGGTAGATTGTTTACGACGCGGATGTTTAGTCTTTATCCTCTCTGCCAAGTCATCTTGAAAGGCTTCCTGATTCGAGTCAAAATGCAGATGTTTACTCGTCTAAATACTAAACTTGCTTCGAGTGTCAAAGCACGGAACATTATTTTAAAAAAATTCATTCGAGTAGTAACTCGTAAAAAAATTCAAAATAAAAGTATTTAATGTATATATATTAATTCTTTCTTTCTTATTATCTTCATATATATATATATATACTGTATATTCATATGATACACATATTGGAGATAACATTATTTGTTTACCTCAGCCTCGGCCCTTTCTTCTTCGAGAAGCTGTAGTTCAGTTTCTATTCGTTTTACGACATCGTCACAATATCTCACACCTAACAGGGAGGGAACCTCCCAGACCTCTGCTTCTATGTCGGCGTTGAGATCAAGGTTGTTGACCCTGTCTGTCAGAGCCTGGGTCACGTGTATCAGCGCGGCACGTGGCGCCACTGCTCTGGCTCGCGTCACAACGTCCTTGTGTAACGTCACCTGCCCAAGACGTTTGTCGAGTTCTATCTTGACGCCTGATAAACAATTCTCGACTTTTGAACTGGAATCAAGTATCAGTTTCTTCAGCTTTTTTCGTGAATCCTCTACTAGCTTCTGAATACGATCGCACGTTTTGTCCACCTGCGCCATGTTTTCTTGTTTAGTGGCATCCACTTTCTGCAAACGCACGTTCAGCTGATCTAACGCCTGTTTTAAGTTTTGCTCCTCATTCAGCAGTATTTCAGTCAAACTACAAAGTTTATTTTCAGCTAACTTCATTTCGTCGTCCAAATCCCTCACTTGGGAACATTCCACGTGTTTCTTGGAACTACATGATGCACAGATACTAAGGCGGTGGTCAGCACAGAACAACTCCGCCTGTTTGTCGCCGTGGTCAGCACACAGTGCAGGGCGGCTGGCAGCCAGACGTTCAGGTGTCACAGTGCTGAGACTCTCCACATCGTGACTGCGGGTCGCTGCCATCTTCTCGTGTATCTTCATACAAGACTGACACATCAGATCGAGACACTGCATGCAGATGAAGTCAGCTTTGACATCATCACACACGCAGCAAAATGGATCCTTCACCAGCACGTGAGCACTCTCTACTATCGCTTCCATCACAGAATCTGTAGGCAGGGCATCGGCAACATCGGCTGAGATTCGAGATGATTTATCTTGATGCTCTACTATAGGACATGTACACAGAGGACATACGGCGTCAGACTTTGAGTCCATCCAGGAAATGACACATTCTCGACACAAGAGATGACCACAGGGTAGAATCTTTGGTGTGTTGAAATCATTCGTGCACACTGCACACTCTCTTTCGTGTGCCTGAAGTACTGTTTCCATATTAAAGAGCAACTCTGAAAGAGTCAGACTATTTTGCTGTATTTGTAATCATAACAGGGACTGAAGAAATCAAAATTGACAAAAATTTTCTATAAGACAAGAAATCGTTCAGGTTTTATATTTCGTCAGGACCAGCTGTATCTGATCTATTTTTATGCTTGTGGCTACGTTTGTCTGCCTGACAGTATGTGAGCTTTTTACTCAGTCCGTCAGTCCGTCAGTCAGTCAGTCAGTCAGTCAGCTAGACAGACGACAAGTCAGTCAGATTTTACTCAGCCGAACTGTCACACAGTCGGTCGACTGCCAAAAGGGAAGCAAGTCTGCAGACGATTCAAGAATGCAATTTAGATTTCTGTCCCTTTAAAAACAGTTACACTCATCGAACACTAATCAAACATCAAACAACTCTTGATATCAATATCTTAACAATATTTTAGCTGTCAATGGCTAGCTTCAGTTAAATAATGCACTCTAATTCTAGTAAGATTTAAACACTGTCCATTAAGGCGATTTGACAATGACAATGACAATGGCCAACATTATTTGTCCCAGTGGGCAATTTAAATATGGGAATGTGCTCTAGTTCAATAATGAAAAAAAAGAAGTGGGCAAGTAGCATATATCATATACATATACATATATATATATATATATAGAGAGAGAGAGAAAGATAACAACAAATTACAAGGAAATCAAGTATGCACCTACCACATCACACACACACACACACACACACACACACACACACACACACGCACACACACACATTGTTGACAATTTTGCTGACAGCTTGAGGTTCTGACTGTAGTACAAGAACTAGACATGGAAAGTAATTTTATGTCAAAACGACGAGTAGCCTCTCTATTTACAGTTGACGAGATTCTGAAAGCAGAGCTACAGCAAGATGTGACCCGATCTGCACGCCTGTACAAGTGAAAGCCATTCAACAACAACTTAACCGTCAAGGTCACACGGTTAAGATGGCGTACTGCGCAAATTGACTGCGATGTGACTGTAGATTATTTAAGTAACATAAAAGTCCATCGCTGACTTACCGTCCCAACTGGATCAACGGGTAAGGTGACTCTTGAATGTACTCGACCTGTCAGTATAAACAAAGACTCGGGATTCAAGAAATATTTCCCCAAACCCAGCCTTCTTGCTATCACGACTGGGGGGTGCGGGTCTCGTGATGAATTTGAACATGAATTACAATTACAATATCCACATCATCTGGGAAATCCCGTTAGAGATATTGTAGTGCACGTTTCTCCCCTAATTACAGGAAAGCAAGTTTAACATCCTTCGTTTATATTGTCAGAGTATTTACTATCTTTTATCATGTTCAGTTATTGTTACACAAAATATATTTATGGGCAAGGTTACTAGATTGGGAGTCATTTACCGATTCATTTCAAGAGGTTAGGGATTTTTATTTACAACACGATGGTCATGTGGCAGGTTGATAGTCTTTAGAAAAAGAATCCATCTGTTGTCACCGTGGTTACCAGCTGGCAGGTGATGGGGTGGTAGCCAGCCGTTCAGTTGTTACTGTGCTAATAACAGTCTACGTGATGAACGGTAAATTAAAAATTGCAGAAAAAATTTGTATTGTTTTCCCGATGGTAAATGTGTAGAATCTCAAAAAACATTTGTGGTTGATAATGCTAGGAAAAGAGAACTTAACTGTATGCGGTCTAAAGTTTGAATATGGACTTGATAAATGACCTATGCTAAATCAAGTAAATAGTAATATTACATTGTGTGCGTGCGTGCCTGTGTGTGTGTGTGTGTGTGTGAGAGGGAGAGAGAGAGTCAGAGAAAATAAGCAAGCGTCAACGTGACAAACAAAACAACCGTTTACGATGTAACCTCCAACATCTTTGCCAGGTTTGGAGAAAAGTAGCGTGAAAGATTCGTGTTACTTTATTAGGCATTAATTCCAAATTAATAGATGTTTGTTCAAGATCACCATAATAATTATAAAAAGCAACAAATAAGAAATAATACTTCTATTACAATTTTATAAGACCGACCATCTCTCTCTCTCTCTCTCTCACACACACACACACACACACACACACACACACACACACACACATATAGAGGACAAACATACATTTCTAAGCATATAGAGGAGTATGCCAGTATATCATCAAAGCACACAAAATAGTGAGTATATTAAGCACATAAGAGCAGAAAATAAAGTGTACAATCACAACATAATGTCAGCTAATCATTGTTTCTTTCAACTCATCTTTTTTAGTAAAAGCCCAAGCAAATATGAAATCAGGATTATAATTTTGCTGATTAATAACATGCTGTTTATATCTTAGCTGTTGCCGGGGCACTACGTTGTAGCCTGACTCTAGCTTACTTTCGGTGTCTAAACCAACTGTTCTACTTCCAGTTCGTGCAAGGGGGGGGGGGGAATATGTAGAACGACAATGCATCTAATTGTGTAGGGTGTTGTATATTGATGTGACCCTGTATGGGAGACTATTTCTCTTCCGTTTCGCAACCGGTCACAATTGCGCAGCAGCCATGTTATTTACACTCAGGACTTTCCGCTGTAGCTGCAGCACAAGGCCACACGGACATTGTGATGATGATCTCGGTGATATTCCAACAAGGAACAGGAAAAAGAAAAAGAAACTGCGGGGGTGTAGAGGAGGGGGACAGAAACAGACTGAAGAGAAGGCGGTGTCGACATCCGTTAACTCTCTGTCCTGATCAAGTTTGATAAGGTCTTCCGATGCTTGTGTCTTTATTGTCTTTACTGTGGCATCCTTTTCATTGAAACTAGACGGATACACAAGGAGTCAATAGGACAGAAATGCAAAAGCAATGAATATGTAGGAGAGGGCGTGTGTATGCTTGTAAGTAAGGAAAGGGCCACGAACTACTGGAACAGGTTAGTGTTCAGCATTATGAGACACAGACTGTCCTTCAGGTTGCACTACTTACTTCGTGAATTTGACTCAATGTGACACTAACCTACGTGTCCGGTCCAGACTAAACACATTGCACATCCGTTGTGATGTTAGTAAACAGTTGTCTTGTGTCTGTCAACACTTCACAGAAGTCCTGACAAGTGTTTTAGCAATGTGCCATCGGCGTACGTATCCAAGTGTCGACCGCCATTTGTCAGATCAAACCACAACTTTTGTATGTGTGCTACCCACATAGGCACTGCTATAAAATCGCGGAAAGCCAACAACACAGTGCATTAGACAATGGACATTTAAAGCAATTGAAAGGCTAAGAGGCTGCCTCGAGGCCACCGACTAGGAGTTGGTCTTGACAGCTGTTGATCAAACAGGACAGTTTGGCAGATACAGTCACCGCTTGCGTCATCTTTTGGTTAGCTGGTTACCAAGCCATGCTCTCTGAATAACAAACCACGGCTTGGTAATCAACTAATTAAGAAACATTTACACGTGTCATTTCTGTCGTTATGTTCCTTTAGCTACTCCATCTTTCTAAAGGTTTTAAATTGGCACATAAATCTATCTACACTTTTCTTCTTTATGCCCTTTTTTTACTTATGTGCTGTCAACGTAAACTTTTTATGGGAATTGTCTATTCCTGGTCTCTTGAAGTTGATATTTTATCATTTATACTCAATTCCTTTCACCGCAGGAAGTATCGTCACCTGCACAAACAGAAATCAAGACACTAAGCCAAACATGTATCCTCAGATGAGGAATTTATCTCAGTAAGTTATTTTACATGCAGTAGATCTTTAAAGGTGTGCTGTTAGTTACTGTCGGTGCCCCTATAGTTTGGCCTAAAATATGTTTGTACATAAAGATCTATTAAATCGTACCAGAAACACAGGTAGGTAAGTAAGCCCTAAGATTTTACTTTTTGATAAATTAACTGACTTGGTTTTAAATTAATTTACTATTTACTTACATAAACAATAAACAACCTGAGTAGTTATTGTCTTGTTTTCATCACATACAAATCTGCCAGCTGTCTATTCTGTTTGCATCTCGCTAAGCGGCATGTATACAGTAACTGAGCTTCATATGTCTATTGTTGTGTTATTTATGGTCTTAAAATTCAGGCTAAACACGAGAGGGAAAGATATAAGCATTATGTGTTTAGTCTATGCATCTAATGAACATTTAGTATTTAATATGAAACCTCCTCCGGTGGGTGCACTCTTAAGTGTTACACCTGTAATTCTAGTCAGATATATTGCATACCTTCATGCGGGAATGTAGTTTGAAAACAGCGTAGGTGTCTTGAGACACAACCGTCTCACTGCCTATTACTCCGCCATTCAAGTAAAACTGTAGGTGATTTTTAGAGGTGAGCATCAATCCAGCTACACTCCCTTCTGTATACAGCTCTTGCCATTCACGAAGTCTCACATCCTGTCAGAACAAAATGATTTAAAAACCTATTTTAAGAACTTAAAAAATAGTCGGAGTAAAAAAATGAATTACGAAAAGTGAAACTAAAGTACAGTTTAGCAGCAAAATCTGATACAGTATGCGGCTATCGTTTATATGCATTTTGTAGTTTGTTTGTTGAATACAATCAATAGGGACAACAGAGAAACAAATATAAGGGTTCATTTAGGGAATACCTGTATGGTTATGATGTAAGAGAGTTCACGTACCTTCACCTTTCTTAAGTCGCGTATGAAGGGATGCGACTCTGTCACTCCGTAATATAGTTTGCCTTTGCAGGCAACCTCGTCCAAACGTAGCTGCGGACACAAGACAGACATACTTTTCTTCATCATCGAACAAATACTTTAAGATGACAGACATTTTTTTCTCTTCTCGTCTAATGATACTCAGCACAGTCTTTTAATTAAGGAGTTAACAAGTGATACCTCGTTAATTACGATTATGTTTATCGATAGCTTTTATTTCTTGTAGATCCATATATTCATGCATCATTTCCTCGTCCGCTTTATTATATTCTTCAGTATCTTACGTCAGATCAGCAGCTATAAATTTCCGTATTTACTTTCTTTGTAGTCTTAGTTTTTTTAAACCTGTCAGTGTTTGTTTTTTTGTGAAAATTTAGATGTGTGCTAATTATTATACATTTTACTTGAGTTCATCTGTGTGGTTTTTTTTTGAAGTACTTATCATCATCGTTTCTAAAATACTTCTGCCCCGTCTATATGCCTAATATTGAAATACTTGATATATTAATAGATATCTTCATCACCCTTTTCTTTCTATATATATGTATATATATACACACTTCATATTGTGTATGCATGCAATGACTCGTTCTTCAGCGGACTGTTGTAATCATTAGTGACAGTTCTTTAAACATCATGTTAATATTACCTGGTATAAAATATTTGGCTTCAAATGTCCGTAGGACGCTATTATTCCCCCCTTCGAAAAGAACAGTCCGTATTCTTCTCCGTTCTCTGTTCTCGTGGAGCCACATCTCCACAATGTGTTGTTACCGGCGCTCCCTCTGAAGACAAAGTCTTGCTCCTGCACCATAAGCAGCAAGAAACAGAAGAATGAGAACCATCATTGTTTAAAATCTTGATCTCTGCGCTTTTATAGTTAACGCCTGGTACTGTTTCCTAGATTTAATTGGATTGTCTTAAAAGGTTTTGAAAATAAACGCTTAATATGAAACTAAAGTCATCTTTTATGGGGTTTACTGACTGATTTAATGGTATTGTTCAAGAATTCGTCTTTTCGAACAGAATAGAATTCCTGTCTTTTGTAGCAGCTCTTAAGGCATGATACATTTTTACTTCAGACACAAAAGCGTTATTTGTCAATTGTGTCTCTCATTTTTTTTTAGAAAGTATGTGTGATGTATTTGATAAAGTAAGCTTCCCAGACAATCACATTATCATCACCACATCGATAAATTATAAACATAAACAGAGCATATCCATAATTTTAATTAGAGATTATATACTGCACCTCCGACAGTTCTAGTTCTTCCTCAATCCGACTCACGACATCCTCGCAGTATTTCGCACTTGTCGATGGAGTCGCCGACACGACGTCTACGCAGTCTTCAAGGAGGTCAAGGCTGTTGACCCGGTCTGTCAGAGCCTGGGCCGCGTGCATCAGGGCAGGACGTGGTGCCACTGCTCTGGCTCGCGTTACAATGTCCTTGTGTGACGTTACTTTCTCAAGACGTTTCTCGAGGGCCACTTTCTGATAACGTAGTGACTTTCTGACCTCGTAATGTGAACTTCGTGTCTTTTCCTTTAGTTTGTTACAAAACTCCTCTACCATGTTCTGAAGATGACTACATACTTCATCAACACGTCCTATGTCTTCTTCTTCGCTTCTATCAACTTCCTGTAGACACGAGCTCAGCTGTTCTATAGCCTGCTCCAGTCTGCGCTCTGACTCTACCAGGATCTTTGTCAAGTTGTTTAGTGAACTTTCAGCTGACTCTATTTCATCGTCAAAATCTTTTATGAAACATTCTCTGTGTTTTGTACACTTACAGGCTTTGCATACGACGAGACGATGATCAAGACATAAGAATTCCGCCTGTTTGTCGCCGTGGTCAGGACACAGCGCAGGGCGACTGGCAGCCAGACGTTCAGCTGTCACAGTGCTGAGACTCTCCACATCGTGACCGCATGTCGCCGGCAGCTTCTTGTGGATCTTGTAGCACGATGAGCACAGCATGTCCTGGCACTGCATACAGATAAAGTCGGCCGTGACGTCATCACACGCACAGCAAACTTTATTTTTAGCCAGCACGTGAGCGCTCTCCACCAGCGCCTCCATCACAAACTCCGTTGGGAGGGCGTCAGCAACATCCGCTGGTTCCTGGTCTGACTGGTCTCGGACCTTTACTATAGGACTTCTACACAATGGACAACTGGCATCGTTACTAGGGTCCAGGCAGGATATGACGCATTTTCGACAAATGAGATGACCACAGGATAAAATCTTTGGGATGGCGAAGTCCTTCTTGCACGCTCCACATTTTATTTCGTGTCCCTCATTCGAAGCGGTTGCCATCTTCAACTGTAAATCTTGTTAATAAACATGTCCACGAATTAAGAAAATTTTTATAAAAAGTAAACATGATTTACAAGTCGTCTATAGCAGACCCACAGCAGAGCATAAAAACGTATCACTGAACAATCAGAACTCATTAAACCAACTGGACAGCCATTACAGAACTTTAATCTGTAACACCAGCCTAAGCATTGCAAATTTCTCCCCAAATCTAGATTCTCAAAAATGTTTCTGTAGTTATAATGAGTGAAACTGAAAGTAGATCCAGACTGTCTAAATTTTTCTAATTTTTACGTGAAATATATTTAAGTAACAAACAATTTTACGTAACTTTAATTTGCAACAATACACAACTGTTTCTATTGATTCCTTTTTATTTTCTACAAGAAACTTGTATGTTATTGACTTTGAGCTGCCAGCCTCAATATTTAATAACATGTAACGACCTTGACAACACTATGTCCTCCTTACAAAATGTTGTTATAGCTGAAGATTATAGAGTAAAAAATTCGGAATACGCGGTTGTTTAAATTAATGTGGCAATACGCAAATATTTATATATGCTGTCTGCATCTATCTATCTATCTATCTATCTATCTATCTATCTATCTATCTATCTATCTATCTATCTATCTATCTATCTATCTATCTATCTATCTATCTATCTATCTATCTATCTATCTATCTATCTATCTATCTATCTATCTATCTATCTATCTATCTATCTATCTATCTATCTATCTATCTATCTATCTATCTATCTATCTATCTATCTATCTATCTATCTATCAGTACACACTCACGTATTTCGATGACTTACAATGTCCTTCAGTAGGGAGCACGCAAAAATTTCTCTCCCTTATGGTGGAAACAAAAACTCGAGTCAAGAATCTTCCTGCTGCGAACGCCAACAATGTCACCAATACGATGAGACAGATGTCCGCATCACGTTAGGCTGTAACGTACGCAACAGCTTTTAACGGATATGGGAATTCTCTTTTAACAAACTTCCCGGTACATTTCCGTGTATTCACTGCACCGATGTGTAAAATTCGGACTGAAATAGTTTTTTCATTCCAAAAGATTTTTAAGGTAGCCTAATTTCCAATCTCGATATGTCTTCCTCAATGTTTGAGACGAAAACAACGAGGTGAACATCCATTTATTTATAATTTCCAAGATGTTACTTAAACAGTAACAGAGTAACATCCTAACTTTCAAAATAGACTTATTCTCTATTGTTAAAAATGCCCCCCAAAATTCTGCGGACTGTAGTTAATATGTATGTTGTCACTCAAACTATTCTGCGTAGGTGACTATCGTTTTTCTTTCTTTGTTTAACGGTTTATTTATTTGACTGTTGAACTATTTACAGCTATCTAGTTATCTAGTGACCACGAGATTTAATCAAATGTTTAAGTGTTTTACATGACCAGGAGTTTCGAATGGAACATAACGGCTTATACGGACGTTTTTCCATTTTCGACATTAAGGTCAAGTCTTACCGAAACACCAATCTTGAGTCACGGGGTTATTGAATTTACAACTGAAAACAGTTTCCTGGAAACCAGGCATGTCTGGTAAATAATTAAGTGTAGTGTAGAACTAAACAATATTTTGCATGGCATCGTTTGTTTGATAATGCGTCTTTTTCTGTCACAAACTCGTAAAAAATTCAGCCCCACTGATTTATTTTTACCTTGCTAATCTTTAAGACTGGACCATACGGCAACAAAGATTTCGTAAATAGTAAACCAGTTGGTTTTTTTTTTGTTCCAGGGCAGAGGATGAAAGTTCCGAAGGAGAATTTTCATGAAAATTCTGACTCTCACTCGTTTGTGTGCTAATTAATCCTATTCTTCACGTTGTTCTTTTTCTCACCTCTTACGTAGGCACAAGAAGCCGACCTTGGAGTCCATTAAAGAGCCTGCTTTTATTGGTCAGTATGTTATCTACGTGTGTTATCACTCAGTTCTGACTCGGATGACTTCCCCGTCTCACAGAGTGTGAATATGCGCTATAGAAATCTTCATTTATTATTTATTATTATTATATCCTGCTATGGACTTTAATGTACAATGAGCGTAACAAAGTACATTCACGAAAAATATATTTGTTTTATGTATCTAGACTGGAACAAATGTATGAGATCCTGCTTTCGTGTACACGTAAAGGTATGAAAACTCAAAAGTATGTTATATACCAGAGTAACAAAAACTTACTAACCCTAAGACATTTCGTTTACTTTTGACCCAAACCTTCACTACTTAGCACTAGTCTTAATCGCCCATCTTCTCCCTCAAGACAACAATTAAACATGAACACCAGCAGCTATGTAACCCGTGATCCAACTTAGTAGATCGAACAGTCCACAAAAGGTTAGGGTCCAGTGACGCTTTGACGGAACTTCAATCCAACAGAACCGGGAGTATTTACGACAACCAGCTAACTATTGTTCGTAAGAGTGTATACATTTGTAGGTGCGTATGTCAATGTGCGTCGACTGCCAGCCAGTGGAAGTAGGAGTTTCCACAACAGTCAGCCACATTTTCACGTACACAGTCTATAGGGGAATGCACATTGAAAGTAGAGCGCTGAGTCATGTAGTGTCGGCTTAATAATAGAATTCCTAGCAGGGACATGAAACATACGACTTTATCATTGAACGCATTAATCAAATAGGCATTATCCTTAAATAACCCGAAAATAAAGATTTACCTATTAATATTATTTACAAATGATTTAAATATGTTCATAAAATTTCATATATTTACTATCTCATCAAGAATTATACATTTAGTGTCGATCAGATAATAAAATAGTGTAAATATCACCCCAGCAACAACTTCAGTATGACTGTGTATGCAGGGTGGGAAGGGAGAGGGAGAGGAATGTTACCCTCTTGTTAAATAACAACTAGTTCTTAACAAACATCAGATGTCTTCGTTCTTATTTTGTGTATAAGTTAGGTTCATGTTTGTACTATGCAATCATTGACACATTCGATAATTTCTGTTAAGTTTCACCATACACGTAGCTTTACAATTCACGGTTAACAAGCTTCGTGTCAATTGTATATCTATCACAATGTTTGTGTATTGTACAGAATATTTTTAAAATATTCAGTTAAAGCATTTTTACTCAGTTGATATGGCTAAACTGATTTCTCTGTAACACGGAACAGAATCAAAACATCGCCTAAAACGGGAATTCCCTGGTGAGTTGATCGTCGCATTCTACAACGATCACGTGACCTGCTGTCATGGCGCCCGCCCTGGTGTGACAAGTGAGACACTAGGGGGAAGATTTTTTTAACTCTTGAGTCTCTCTTTCACTGCCAACCCAAGCTCAATCGTGTGTGACGTAACCTGTTTGTTTGTGAGAGACGGTGAGTAAACAATACAGGGTTAAGTGCTCAATAATAAACACATTCACAACATCCCAGTCAGTTCGTACAACACACCGCCATAATTTAACGAGCTGTTGCAGAACCAAAGTGGGTCAATCTTTGTGAAATGACATTCGTTGCTTCAGGGCCTTCATCGTTATTTAACGGTTAGGGTTTGTAATGCAGAAGGTTCCATTTTCTCACCGACTGCAAAGGGGTATAATCTTGTTATCGCTGACAGAGTTTAAAAGGAATGCTAATAAAGGGAGGCTACTATGTTTTTACATTATTATTACTTCCCATGTTATCACTACTGATACACGTTTGCGCTTCACAAATATTTTAGCCATCAGGAAATTCAGTTTTTTAAGTCGCTAAAATAGATGAATGGAGGGCGACACAGTGCCTTTTCAATGTCCAAAAAACACCTGCGTGGATGATATACTGTAGAACGAATTCGAACAACAATCGGCAGTTTGTTCATGCTTTCGTGTGTGCACTGACAGAAGTACCAAGCTTTCATTTCTCTTCCTGCTGCTTACACTTTCAGCTAGGATTACGCTTAACTTTTGCGCATTGCAAAGCATAGTTCCTTCTGTTCTTCTGCTTATTATTATTATTAATTTAATTTAGAACAATCTGAACACAAGAAACACAGAAGAAACCTAAATAGAACCAGAAAAAGGCGAGAATAGAGAAAGGATCTTGGACCTTTGCATTTGAGCTAAAATTCCAATCTCCACTTATCACTAAAAAGAAAATTTATCATATTTTTTTAGATAAGAAAATGGAGACAACACCTATTCAGCCACATGAAAGACAATGCGCAGTGTGCACCAGTGACGTCACCACGCTGAAGATTCTACCCTGTGGTCATCTTCTGTGCCGAGAATAAGCCATTTCATGGATGGACTCCAAACCTGGAGCTGGTTGTCCGCTGTGTAGATGTCCAATCGTAGAGCAGTCAAATCAAAGTTCATACGCTACAGTTGACGCCCTGCCAACAGATTTTGCGAAGGAAGCGCTGGTGGAGAGCGCTCGTGTGCTGAGTAAACATCACGTTTGTTGTGTGTGTGATGATGTTAAGGCTGACTTTATCTGTATGCAGTGTCAGGACATGTTGTGTTTAGCCTGTACCAAGGCTCATAAAAAGCTTTCGATGAGCCGTAGTCACGATGTGGAGAGTCTCATCACTGTGACACCTGAACGTCTGGCTGCCAGCCGCCCTGCACTGTGTGCTGACCACGGAGACAAACAGGCGGATTTATTTTGCGTTAAGCATCGCCTCCCTATCTGCGGATTATGCACCTCCATGAAACACAAAGAATGTCTACAGGTGAGGAACCTTCACTATGAGATGAACGTAGCTAAAGATGCACTTCATGATTTGACAAAGATCTTGATACAGGGGGAGCAGAAGCTAGGAGAGGCCATATGTCAGCTGACCTCGCGTCTACAGGAAGCTGACGTCAAGGAACAAGAAGACTTAGCAGAGGTGGACAAGACATGTGCTCGTCTTCACACGCTGGTGGAGGAGTTTCGTAGCAAGCAGAAAGAACTGACTAAAGGCTCATATCTCAAGGCTAGGAACTCATTACATGAGTTCAAAACTGCACTCAGCAACCAGATTGTGAAAGTGACGGCACACAAACATATTGTAAGGCGAACAGAAGCAGTGACATCATGCCCTGCCCTGATACACGCAGCTGAGGCTCTTACAGACAGGGTCAAGAGTCTTGAGATGAGTCCAGACCTGAACTCATGTATGCTAATGGAGACCTTGTCAAGTAGAAAATGGTATGAAGAAGTTGTTGGAGGCATAGAGAAAGAACTGCTTAAATTTGAGCAGCAGAAAACGGAGTCCCAGGTGAGGAATGGTTTTGAATTTTGATCGGTTAATTGGTTATCGCTTATTAAGTTGATTCTTAGGTTATTCTCTTGTTGATTTTTAATTTATTATTTAGTTTAGAGGTGGGTTGTTTTTTATTCTTATTCCCCCCAAATCCTTTGTCTTTATCATCAGAATCGGCTGAAATTAAAGACAAAGAACGAAACACACAAGCATGAGAACGATCTTTGTGTTATCATGAAATATGTATACAGAATAAATAAGTTTGAATGAATCTGCCACACAATGATGTAGACATGCCATTGATATGATGCTGAATGAGGAATGACCAAGCAATCCACTCACTCACTCACTCACTCACTCACTCACTCACTCACTCACTCACTCACTCACTCACTCACTCACTCACTCACTCCACTTCCTATTGTGACATACTAGACGTAACGTTATACTTCCTATCGTGACATACCAGACGTAAAAGAACATTACACTTCCTACTGTGACATACCTGACGTATAGTAACGTTACACTTCCTATTGTAGACGTAATGCAAGAGAAGCTGTGGACTCTCATACTGCAGCTGCTTATTAACTGTATTGTGTACCTGCATGCGTATCTCCTCATGTCTAACAAAGTGTTCCGGATGACAAACGACTATGAAATATAACTGTTCGTTTAGGGGACCACTATTAGCTCGTGGTTGTTTGGAGCCCCAGGAAAAAGTGCACAGCAGTTGTCAACAGCGGCTGCCATTGGCTGCGCAGAAGGACGTGCACCCCAGCCATCATCATATAAATTTGGCGACTTTCTTTCGCAAAGCACAGCCGCTAACAGCAGCATTCAGCCCGGTCAGCAACCGTTTGTACTTGGTTTCGGAGGCTTCAAATTCGTTCCTCCAGCTAGCGGTCAACAGTTTAACTTTGGTGTTACAGCATCCAAGGGTTCGTCAAAGTTTAAGTTACAGCGACCAAGCTTACAGTAAGTGATGTGGAAGCTTGACGCCACACTACCAGGACATGAAGGACTCTTACTTCTCTACAGTCAAAAACCTTAAAGTGGAGCAACCTTTGATGTGATGCCATCGAATTATGTAAATGCCTAAAGTTTTTCACAAATGAAAAAAAAATGTTCTAAAGCTGGGCGTTTTTGAAGCATATACATCTGTGACTAAATCCAGACTGTAATATTATCATAGCAGGAGAAGACATAATAACTATTATTTTCAAGCCTTGTTCTGTTATTGAGAAATATGTAAATGTTTTACACGGGATTAAATTTTAACTTTTCATTATGTAAATGTTGTTATTTGTATTTATATGCTAAATGATTGCTTTATGGCCTACATGTACACTGCAGTTTCGGAAATGGCAAAACAGCTTTTTCAGCTTCGAGTAGAAGAGGTGTATCCATTTTAAGAATGAAGAAGGAAGATCATATTCATGTGACTTTATTTTAGGAATATTCATCAAAGCATTTTTCTCTTTAACGGTGGATCTCAATAAATTATCAGAAAAAAGTCAGCACAAAACGTTCACTGTACAGCAAAATTTTCAAGGCATTGTGTACTGATATCAACGCTGTTAAGAGTAAAAAATCGTCGTTAGCATAAACTCTGCGTTTTTAGAATACATGTCGGCTCATGTTTCGAATCTTTTGTTTTAAGTAGCCAGGGGGAAAACTGGTGAATTGTTTACCCGTTTTAATGATTAAAAAATTAAACTAAGCTAGATATGACTAATTTACACGCCAAAAATGTAATCTAGTTCACCTTTAAAGCATGATGTGGTCAAAAGTAATGAAACAAGAGTTGAAATATAAAACAAAAGTTTTCAAGATCGTTTAGTAAAGAGAATCAAATGTCTTACTTGCTATAATTAACATGGCTAAGACAACCTAATGAGTCACATGGAGTATGTTACCCAAAGTTTTAGAGAAGGGATCGAGTATTTTTTGCATAATGTTTTAGTCTTTACAGTCAGTATTGTAAATATTAAATATAGATCTGTTATAAATAAATCTGTGAAGGATTTTTACATATTTATTGTTGAATTTTCATGTGTAGCATTATGATGTTTATATATATATATAATAGTTGTTTATTTACATTATCTTAATCGTAGTCTTTAAAATTTTTGCTACGTTGATAAAAATTTGATATAAAAATGAAAATTGTTTTACAAAAAGTCAGTGATTTAGACAGAAAGAACGACTGTTTTATACATCTATTGACCAAGTGATGGAGAATGCGAAACTACTCTTTATAAGCCTCTGGAACAACTGACCTTACAGACATTGAATTAAAATAAAAAATCAAATAAGTAACTTTGAAAATAAAAGCTAAAACGATTAAGAAGACAAAAGGATATTTCCTTTTTTTTATCAAAAATAGCTGTAAATATTGTACACAAAGAATGCTTAGGCGTTTTCAATGATTGACTAAGTCCAGTGAAGTTAGGTGCTACACTTTAAAGTACTCATTACCTTGAAAAAACACACGTAAAACATTATCTACAGGAGCCATTTACACACATTCGATGTTTCCGAATATAAACTACATCTCCTTGTGACCGAGATACAAAGCAGCTGTTTTTCGTTGCCTGGGGCAACCGGATAAAGCAGCAACGCAAGTGGCTGAGGGCCTGTGTGTCGAAAAGCTCACCTTCGTCTTCGTCGCCATCGATTGTTGCCTTGGGCAACTGTCCGCGACCAGAGATCGTCGCCAGTAGTGACAGTAACGTGCTAATGCAATTCTGCGGCTGTCAACTACAAGCCGTCGAGGAGGCAGTCAGTCTCCAAGACACTACCATACTCCCATCTGTGTGCGAGCCTGGACAGGGTATACGTCAAGGGGAACGCGAGGGTGAATTATTTCGTCCTGTTTCGGAACTCAGAGCCACAAGAATACCCACAAGTCTCCTTTTACATGTTTATATATAAACATTGTTCACTGGCAAATTTCTCATTCTACTATGTGTATAACACTCGATTTTTCCAACCTGATGCCAGGTCGCGTTAGCCAGCTCGTAGCATCTGATTTCACACATTTCACACTAACCTAATTTTATTTTTCTTGTTTAATAATAACTTGATATTGTGTACAACTGTGTTGTCGGTTGTTGGTGCACACTCGAGTGGAGGTAGTTTCCTGTGCGTGCGCTTTTGTACGTGCGGAAATAGGGGAGCAGATGTAAGAGAAGGTGGAAGTTGGGTGTGAAGCGAGCCTCCAGAACTGACCCCAGTCCCCTTGAGTTATTTAGTCCATTTCTTCTCCCCGCAGTTTCGTCACAGTCCTTGGTAGACTAGGAGCTCAAATACCACACAGGTAAAAGAGGCTCATATAAAAATTGTGAGATGACTTTTTTCCGAACAGATTTTCAGCGGTAAACTTTCTAATGCAGGTTAGCTTCTAGAGTAGATGAGAGCTTAATGTTACTCATGTCTTGGACATCAGTGAAAGAGACTGGACTGCATAAGTGTTGGATGGTAGGTGACGGCGTTGTCATACGAGGATAAAAATGTTTGTGAATAACTAAAGGAAATTAAATGTTTGCTTTCAATGATAGTGTTTGCTTCCTGAATACGAAGAGTGTCAAGGTACGCTACTGTATAATAAACACATTGTTCTGTGCACTACAGCGATTGTCGTTAACCTGCTGATCCTGTTTGTACGATACATCTTAAGAAAAACAAATCCTAGTTTGTTATTAATTAAACACATTACAGATAGCAATTTTTAAACTTTGAATGGATAGCTATATACGTTTTCATATTAAGGGAAAGCCACACAAGCAGCTCGCTATGCACTAGCTTCAAGTTAGCTTCAGTCAGATATAAAAAAATGATAATCAAATATTAAGCATTTTAGCTTATCCCCTTGAATTGTTCGCGTTACAGCTAATGGTAACATGCATTACACACCGTTTTACAATCAGCTTTATCTATAAAGATACATTTGACTGTGTCACGGATCGACCGTGACAGTGTAGAAAATGGAGTTAGCCCCCTTGTTCGTTGGAAGCAACAGGGCTAGCGCCCCTTGAATGTGCGTTTGGTGGATGGCTTAGAGCGGGTGACGTAAAAACGAGGTATGACGTGGAGGTCGTCTGCTTGGGGAGTGTGCGAGAAGGGCGTTTGGAGAAGGTTGGAAAAAAGGTGACCTGCGTGCGGAGTACTGCTGTATGTGTTTACAGATCCCGAGTTGCTGTGTGTTCTGTTATTGGATTAGGTCTTAGTGCTGGGTATATCAATGAGTGCGTGAGCGGATTTTCACAGTAAGTGTGTCTTGGTCATTTTGGGTCATTATCATTCTGATAACCTGTTGAAGAACTGTTTGCTGTGAACATAGAAAGAAAAGTTGTTCAGCGACGATTGATTGGAAGGTCGAGAGACATCTACCTTGTTGAAAGGATATTCCTGATGGATTATTGTCATATATTGATTGCTGCTTATTGTCATATTGAAATTAAATAGTTGCGAGATATGTTGATGTAAAAATTATTTTAAATTCGTTGAGAGTGGGAAAAATACTTGGAATTTTTTAATTGTGAGGTTATCTTTAGAAGACAAACATGATCCCCAGAAGAATAATAGAGATTTAGGAACCCACGTACAGGTCTTCCTTTCATTGAGCTTATACACTTGGTAGCGCTAATCCCTTCTCCAAGTGAACCACAGCCGATTGTCGGCCTGGTCGTGAACACGTAGGCGCTGGGCCCTGGCCGGTACTCTCGTCGTGGAGAGTCTTCGCCCACTGATGCCGTGTTAGTATCAGGATTTTCTGTAGGGGTTTACTCCCTTAGCCTTTATCTTTCCCAAGATTCCCCCAAGGCAGTGGGGCCATTTTTCCTTGGCTAGGATGAGAGAAAATTTACGCGAGCGAGGGGACGTCTGAGTTGACCGCTCCATGCCGGCAGGTGAAAAAATGGCGGCAGCGGCAACCACATGGTTTTCTAAGTTTCTATACTAGTCACATGATCGTTAAACTAGCCCGTCAAACATCAAATTTTAAGCTTATGGTCTTATAAAAGCCTCTCTCAGAGTGGTTGGAGTATTTATAAAATATAGATTCAAAAAATTAAAAAGATGGCCTACTTCGCAGTTTGAGACGTCTGAGTTGACCGCTCCATGCCGGCAGGTGAAAAAATGGCGGCAGCGGCAACCACATGGTTTTCTAAGTTTCTATACTAGTCACATGATCGTTACACTAGCCCATCAAACATCAAATTTTAAGCTTATGGTCTTATAAAAGCCTCTCTCAGAGTGGTTGGAGTATTTATAAAATATAGATTCAAAAAATTAAAAAGATGGCCTACTTCGCAGTTTGAGACGTCTGAGTTGACCGCTCCATGCCGGCAGGTGAAAAAAAAAAAAAAAAAAAAAAAAAGAACACAAAACCAACGACTTTGTAAGAAACAAGATTGCCACACTGGTAGGACACCAGGAACCTCTACTATCAACAGTCAAGCGACGTAAGCTGGTCTTCTTTGGCCATGTAACCCGGCACGACACCTTGTCGAAGACTATCCTTCAAGGCACCTTGGAGGGTAGCCGACGCCGCGGTGGTCAGAGAAAGAACTGGCTTACGAACGTCAAAGACTGGACTGGTCGTCCTGTACAGGACCTGCTGACTATTGCCCAAAACAGGCAAGAGTGGCGGACCCTATCAGCTGCCGCGTCTATCCATGTGCTCCCCCCAACGCCAGGTGCCAGGCAAGGGACGACTGACTGACTGACTGTACAGGTCTTCGTATTTTGCTGCGAGAAAGAGCACGTAAGGAACGCCGTGCGGACAGTGAGTGTTGTATGTGACCCGTCTGCGCGTCGCCTGTTTCTTGACAAACTGAGTAAACGCCATGCAACATTCTATCTCCCCAGTTTATATGTCAGAAACACACGTGGAATGATCCTGTGCAACAAGCACGTCGGTTTAGTCGTCATACAGGATATTGAAATAAAGTTTGAGGGCCTTTTGCACTGAAAAGCGTTCTTTGAATCGCCATTTTTGAAAGGCAGTGACTAGGTCTAGAAAATTCTAAATTTCGTCGAAGAAACAATCGAGTAAATAATGCCAAGGAAGGTAACTCTAGATAAATGATTCCTTAAGCGATTTCCACAGTTAGCTCCCCTCGTTTACCTATAAAAATCGAAGAAAAAATATTTAACACCCTCCGTAAAATGTCTTACGGAGCCACTCACGCGGGCCTCCTATGAGTTAAGAGAAAAACCTCACCGCTGTCAAGGGCAGATAATAGGTCTGTCGTTACTTTAATAAGAGTAGTCTCAGTGCTGTGATAGGGTCTATATGCCGACTGAGCTTGTGGGAGAAGATGGTGCTCCCTTAAGTAGGCCCAGAGCTGTGGCAAAACTATTTTCTTTGATCATAGAGAGAAAAGACAAGCTGGAAACTGAACGGTAGTTGTTCAGCACATTTACATCAAGCGTGGATTTCTTAAAAAGTTCCCTCACCAGCGCATTTTTTAACAAAGATAGGAAAACATCTGACGACAAGCTGGCATTTACATCAACATAGATGTGATCAGAGTGAACCAGCTGGGTTGAATAATTTTAAATGTCGGCGACCAAACCAACATGATCGTCTGAGAACAGGAGATGTTTCCCGCACACGACAACTGAATACTCGCCTCCGAATTGGGCTTTTCAACGCCCAGTCTGTATCGTCTGCACAACAGTCACTGAAGCGAGTTGAAATCTCAGAATTTGTCACAGACCGCCGCCTTGATATTTTCATCATCACTGAGACATGGCTTAAGCAGCGAGGTGACGATCAAGAGTGTGTGTGTTGATCTCACTCCAATGGGCTACTGCCTGAAATCTTTTCCCGCCCTACACGTGGTGGTGGTATTGCTATAATCTACAGATCATCACTTGCCAAGTAACTGTTTTTTACTATTGCTGTATCGTTCCCTCACACCTCTTGAATTTGTACAAGTCTCCTCTTCGGCTCCCCATTGCTCGATGCACCTGCTCTGTATCTACAGACCCCCTCCTAGTGCCAGGAACAAACTCACAGCCTGTACTTTTTTCTTGGAATTCTGTGATTTCTTTGATGACAGCAATGCAAGAACTGTCATTCAGTCAGAATGTTGATCTGCTATTTTCACTTAAAATGGTTTGTACTTAAAATTAGTACCTATAGTTTTGGTAGGGATACGCAACGTGCAGAGAGGTCACATACACCACACACTGACCGCACGGCGTTCCGCACGTGTTCTTTCACGCAACACAATACAAAGACCTGTTCGTGGGTTTCTAATGCTGTGTAATTTCGGGGTGTTCTAACTTATATATATATATGTATAGGATAACTGCACAATACATCACTTCCAATACACAAGTGGATCTAATCAATATATATCAACAAGCATGAATCAAAGTGTCAGTAACGTAGATATCCCAAATCCCAAACATCCAAACAATCAACCTCAACAAACCACTCTTCTCTCCATTAATCAAAATGTTCAAGCCCACACAGTTTCTTTAAAAGGTGATCAAATTAGGAAATACCAAAGTCCCAAGATGATATTCTTATATAGACCCAAGAATGATCAAAACACATTTACAGTTAAGTCCGGTCATCCACTCCCCCACATACACTATCCTAGAAATTATCTCCCTTGACAAGGTGCACTTGGCACGCGGAAGACAAAATGCTTCTTGGCCGTGATGCACACAGCCTTTGAAGACCATATATTCCTTTGACGTAATTAATGCGCACAGAACGTTGAAGAAAATATACTCCTCAGTAGTAGGGCAAACTGATCGCTGACGACAGGATACTCAGGTCGAAATTCACACAGAATGTTGAGGACACTCTGCTCCAATATTCCTCGTCTCCAACACCACGGGATACACACAGTTTGACGAGGCTACACTTCAATAATCATTCTCAGCTCTTACTATCTGGGCAGGTACGTAGACTGAATCCGATACACTCCCAAATCTTCTGGCCTCCAAAAACTCCTTGCTCTTCTCCCCAAGTAATTCCTGAAATCCTCAGACCAAATTTAACTGATACAATATGCTTCACATCAAAACGTCTATATCTCTTATCAATAACCACAATTTGCGATCGAATATATAAAACACACAACATTCTTTCTCTGACCATTTTAAAGACAAATCAATCAAAAAAATTTATTTCATACCTTGACTACGCAAGGAATTACTGATTCCCACTTTTTCACACAGAGCTTTTACTCCTATGTCTTTCTCTGTAGACGTCTCATTTGGGAAATCACTAAAATGAGTTCACCTGACTTACTGGGGCTACCGTGACTACTTCGCTCACTCGTACGTTGTCTCCTTAACATACATTCGTGCATTTCTCAAACTTTCATTAAAGGGGAGCTATTCGTACTCCTTAAGACATGCAAGAGAAATAATATCCCATTCCTAACAAGTTTTTTATTTCTTTACTGGATACTTTTTTTGGTTTAATTATTTATTGCTGATATGATATTATATCATTACGATTCAGGTCAGCGCATTAGCGACGACATGAATATTATTAGCTCCCAGTTATTAGCTCCATAATTAACACACCATGGGATACTTCCGAAGCCCCGAGTTTCTTCTTCTTTACACCCCGCCCATCGTAGCTCCTTCGAGTAACGTGGTCATGCACGTGTTTCTAGTTTACTTGATTTTTACTTGCCTTGCTACGTGGCAACTTTCCTGCAATTTTTCTCTTTCTGTGAAACAAAATTATGTATCGTGATATATAATTCAATATAGGTCAGTGTATTTGAAGACAAAAAAATTTTCTGTGTATCATTATTAATTGGTTTAACCTTTCTAAATCGTTTTTAAAAACAAACAAACAAAAGCTAACTGTGTATTAAACGATTTTAACGGGAATTCCCAAATTAGTTCTCGTAATTTTTATCAATGTCACGTGACCTGCACAGCCACCTGAACTTGTTCTCGACGCTTTCGTCTGAAGTATTCGGGTAAACTGTCAAGCCAGACAGATTCAAACCGCACCTAACTTAACAGTAAATCATCTGAAGGAGCGGGTAAGTGAACTATGCATACTTACACTGCTTACACAGTGTGGTCAGTGTGTGCAGCTAACCGCCATACCTTGGTGAGCTACAGTATCACTCAAGTAGGTCAGCCCTTGTGTAATGACATTCAGTCCTGCAGGTATTCAGTTCACTTCAAAGTTTGCTTTAGGAGTCGGAGCTAGTAAAAAGATGCATAAACAAAAGGGATTAGAGGTATTGTGATGCATAATAAACTCTTCGTTTTGACATAAAAGTCGTTTCCAATTTCATCAGTTCGGGTACTGGTCTTGTGCAATAAGGATGCTTTAGCCATTAGTAAAATCACGTTTGTAGGGTCCAGGCCATAATGAGAAGAGTTTTTTTTTAAGCTAGCCAAAATTATCTTTATATTAATCTTGGGATAGGTTGTCTAAATCCTTTTCTAAAAAATATCCAAAAAAAAACCCACGCAAATCGAAAATTGTACTAAACTGTTTTAACTATTTAAATTGCCAAATAAGTGGTCGTAATAAATTTCACGCGAGATGCACAGACATGGTGTCAGAAGAGCGATTTCTCTGGTCATTGATCTAAAGTTTTGAGGTATACTGTCAGGCAAGGCAGATTTAAGCCGCACCTAACTTGTTCGTCTGAAGCAGATGGTGAGAAAGCTACACATGTTACACAACTCGATGTCAGCACAATCGCTAACATCCAGGTCACCGTGTGCAGGTAACCGCCACGTCACCGTGTGCAGGTAACTACCATACCTTGGTGAGCTACAGCGTGTCTCAAGTAGGTCAGTATTCGTGTAGTGCCAGTCACGTATTCAGTAAAGTTCATACTTTGCTTTAGCGGTCGAAATCTTTTAAAAAAGAATAATAAAAGGATTAGAGGTAAGGTACTGGATAATGAATTATTTGCTTTGACATAAAACGTTGCTTCCAATTTCATCAGTTCGGGAACTGGTCTTTACAGTAAGGACCCTTTTGCCATTAGTAAAATCACGTATGTAATGTTTCGAACATAATAATAAGAGTTTGCATTAAAATTCGCTACTGTCGCTAATGACGATGTTCACATTTTTGTAAAGAAAAAATAAAATTGATAGTCCTTAATCAAAAATAGATAAAGCAGTCGTATGTTCAGCTGAAATTCTGATATTACATCAGAAAGGAAAAGTCGTTTGACTACTCTTCTTTATCTGTTACTTTTTTCTCTTTTCCTTCTCTTTCTTTTTTCTACTTACAGAAACACTCCACGCATTCCACTAAAATTACTGTCTATAGAAAATATGTTGTTATTTATCCCCTGTATCTCTTTCTCATCTCATAAGTCTTTATCTGTGAAATCTGCAATTTAAATATCATGTTTCCATGCATCACGTTTCTGTTTCGTATCATCAGTAACTTAGACTGCAGGATGGCTCAGCCACACGAAAGAGAGTGTGCAGTGTGCACCAATGACTTCACAATTCCAAAGATTCTACCCTGTGGTCATCTTCTGTGCCGAGAATGTGTCATTTCCTGGATGATTACCAAACGTATTGCTGGGTGTCCGCTGTGTAGATGTCCTATCGTAGAGCAGTCAGATCAAAGCGCGCCCAATACGGCTGACGCCCTGCCAACAGATTTTGTCATGGAAGCGCTGGTGGACAGCGCTCGTGTGCTGAGTAAACATCAAGTTTGCTGTGTATGTGATGATGTTAAGGCTGACTCTATCTGTATTCAGTGTTTTGACACGATGTGTTCATCGTGTGCAAAGATACACAAGAAGATGTCGATGAGCCGTAATCACGATGTGGAGAGTCTCAGCACCATGACAGCTGAACGTCTGGCTGCCAGCCGCCCTGCACTGTGTGCTGACCACGGCGACAAACAGGCGGAATTCTTCTGCCGCGAGCACGGTCTCGCTGTTTGTTTAACCTGTAAATCTAAAACACACAAAGTATGCCCAGAACCAAACTATCTTGAAGATGAAATACAATCAGCTCAAAATTCACTGAACGACTTGACAAAGATTCTGGTAGAAGCGGAGCAGAAGCTACAGCAGGCTATAGGGCAGCTGACGTCACGTCTACAGGAAGTTGATGTCAGTGAACAAGAAGACATGGCGCAGGTGGACAAGACATGTGACCGGCTTCAGAAGCTAGTGGAAGATTTTTGTAACAAATTAAAGGAAAAGACTCGCACGTCACATCTCAAAATCAGGAATTCGTTAAATGACCTCAAGACTGCCTTTAGCAACCGTCTAGGGAAGGTGACGTCACACAAACATATTGTGACGCGAGCCACGGCAGTGTCACCACGTCCTGCACTGATACACATGAGACAGACTCTGACAGACAGGGTCAACAGCCTGGACCTCAGCGCTGACTTACATCAAGACGTGTGGGTGAAGCCCTTGTCAAGTTCAGAATTTTGTGAAGAAGTCGTTGGACGGGTAGAAAAAGAGTTAATGATGATGGAGCAGCAGAAATCGGAGACAAAGGTAAAAAGTTTTTTTTATTATTTTATTATTATTTAGTTTTTTTATTATAACACCAAAACACGTTTTGCTTTTAGAAATTCATTTAATTCTTCTCGTGAATTCTGCTAACGGCCCAGACCGGACGTTTTTTCAGCGCTTTTAGACCACTAGCAAAATTGCTAAATATGTTTTCCCATGCGGGAATTTGTGAGTAGAATACACCACCAACTATTTCAGTGACTCTGTGTGGATTTCTTTTGTGTCGGAGACATTTCTTGCATATATTTCTGTGACATAGAAGGTACGCAACACAGCACGTAAGTGAAGATGGCGCCGATATGAGTGTTACAAGCCCAGAACACACTGCTGATAAAGAGTTCACTATTTCTGACCTTTTGCAAATGTTGTTAGGAGTCCAATAGGACGTGTCAGACGTTACACAAGAAAATACGATAGTAAAACAAGAGATTTAGGGATAAGAGGAAAAAATAAAACCATTCAACAGCAGAACGCACTTTTGGCAACTCGTCTTGATTACTCGCAAAAACAAGTAGAGACACTGGACAGAGACTCAACCTTAGATACGGAAATAATGGATAGTAAAATCGACATGTAAGAGCAGAGATCACGTAGAAGCAATTTGCGTCTCTTTTATAAAGCCGAGTCTGGGAAAGACCTTCACACGGCTTGTGCTGAGCGGATTCTGGGTATAATAAAGCATTTTTTCCCAAAAAGAGACTGGTGCAGAAATGACATTGAACGATGCCCCCACTTAAGAAGCAAACTTCCTAAACGTGGCCAGAATTCACGCCCGATGATCGCGAATTTTTCTACACTGGTCTGACTAAACGGCCATTCTGACCACAGGTAGAGACAAACTATGAGAGCATTGTGTCATGGTGCCAGGTGATTTAACATAACGTCAAGCAGAAACCATTAAAGATCTTACAAGACAGGGACAGCAGGCAAATTACAAATCAGGATGACGGTATACAGAAGAAGGGAAGGCTTACACCGAAGCAGTATTCCACAGAACAACAAGTATGACAGACTCGCAAAGGATGTCAACAAAAGGAGTCCAGCTTTTACACGGCAAGAACGGCAACGACGATCATACTGACAGTGCTGATGACAGTGTCAAAGGAGATACAATCGTCTTTAAAACCCCAATAGCTTTGTCACTCTCTCCAGAGTCCGTTCCCCTTTTCCCCGATGTGGAATCCCTTGACTTCTCTGACCGGACCCCACCAAATGACAAACCAAAACAAACCACGCAACCACGACAAAAGGCACAGCCCTTCGTATACTGATGTCGCAGCAGTCAACCGTGACAGACCTCCACCGACTGCTTCACGTGAGACACCAGTGAACTTCTTTTGTATCAAACAGTGCAACACACGTGATCAGCAGCGAGGCAACTTGCAGCAGGGAGGAACGGGGAGAGAAGCCAGTGAGTGATAACACGGCCAGCGGTGACAGTGTTATCAGTGTTCACGGTATCCACATTGCTCATATACGTGTACTGCACTGGAACATTGCAGGTGTAATGAGTGAAATCTGTGAAGAAGGCTTTATGCAGTGTGAAAAATTATTTAATAGCGTGTGCCTTACATGTATGCTCCTCATTCGCAGCACGAAAACTCGAATAGTGCCCAACTTTGTTTAGTTTGTTTTTGTTTGCCCAGGCTTCAAGGTTCACTGTGCATGATAATAGGACCAGCGGTGGTGTGGTGGTTATTGTAAAAGGTAGATTTGAAAACCACGTACAGAGGATCGATATGCCATATGGTAACATTGTATTGTTAAAACTCGACAGGCTAATGCTTTTAGTGGGGACTTATGTCCGTCCTTATCGGATGTAGAAAACACAGAGGATCTTGTGTTGAAAGATAGTTTTGAGGTAAACCGACAGTCACAAGACCGGTCAGTTTGAACTTTGATAGACTACTGTTAGAATTTTGTGTCACATGTCACCTTACTATTATGAACGGTGCATATATATTCTTCCTATAGGCAGTAGCATAGTGGCTTACTTTTTAAGCTCAAGAGAGATATTAATATGTCTGTTTTTGTAGCAGAACGCTTCAAGTCAAAACATTTACCCCTGGAGCTCTCTTTGAACCATGTAGACACGCAGAGGGATACCAAGAGTAAACCTACCATCGACAGAGTAGTATGGAATAGTGACAAAACACCTAGAAGCTTTGCAAACTAAACGTTCCGCAAAGACAATGGCAGAAGCGATCAGCTCTATCGGAACATCTGTTGATGAACCATTTAATCAACTGACGAGTTATATATTTCATAAATACATTTTGCCTTCAAACAAACACATTTCATGTTTAGAGAACAGGCAAGTCATCTGAATGTTTAAAGCAGCTAAATATAGATCATAAGAATCTGCATTATTTTGATTAGTGATTATGAACTACAGGTTTAGTTTTGAGGAAGGAATGTTTTGGCATCTCTCTTAAATTCTAGGCAGCATTCAATATAGTCCCTATATTAACTATACAATGCCTGCATTCATACATATGTAGAGGGCCGGTAGGCTGGCGCTTATTGTTAGTTTTGGCGAAACTTTGTTCTTTCTTTTGGCGCTCGAAGTACATCAGCGCGGACCTGCTGGAGCATTGCGAAAAAAAGATGCTCGGCGTTAATTGGCTAGCTTCAAATCGCTGCGGCCGTACAGGAGCATCAAGGAAAGTTTAGCCCTGTTATGAAGTATATAAGGGCAGAGCTGAGACGGGACGGGGGAGACCCATGCAAACTTGGCAGATCAACAATAAATAAAGAGGGCACAAATACAATACACCACCCATGCAGACTTGGAAAACGTAATCACCAACAAAAATAGAGGGCACGTACAAAAGTGAAGACGCATCAGGCACCACAAAACAGCAACCCTTTCCCCACATCTCCCCATCCCCCCATACCCTCACCCACATCCCCAACACCCACACTCCCTGAAGACCCCATTCCCCCACAGTGCGAAATCACCGAGAGGTGGAAGCACATTCCCTTTCAAAGTCAACAACAACAACAACAACAACAAAAACAACAACAACAACAAAAGGGACGGGGAAGAACAGACGAACGGCAGACAAAAGTCAAGAAGAAGCAGCCCTGAATTTTAGCGCCTCTGACAACGTGCTGAGACACTAAATACCTCACCACTTGGTTACACATACACAAACACATACACACGTACCAGAAAACAAAATTGGTTGATATTATTTGAGAATGCATTGAGATCAGTGACAACTTTCTTAAGCTCATGTTGTCATAAACTCTTCGAGGATGGGATGTATATAAACAGGTGAATATATAATCATTTGTCATCTTTTCTTTCTAAATACGTCTAATGACGATTACATGGACACTATGCCATCTGCTCTTTTCTCCGGGGCAATGGATTTACCCCACCCATTTTATTAAGGCAATTTTCTCCACCTTTCGACACGGAATTAATCTTGCAAACTCTTCAATCATGATTACCAAAGTGAGAACCTTGCATTAAATTTTAGACCAGCGTCTACCACCGCTTTATAATTACAACCCTATAGCATACTGTGTGTGGTATGTTATTTAGTGTATAGTGGGTTGTCATATAGTCCCCATGGCATACTGTGTGCGGTATGTTGTGATTGAATGTGTAGTTAGTTGTGTCATATAATCACAAAACTATGCCTGCGGATCTAGACGGATAAAAATAAAATACAACAAATAACTTTGATACCAAACACTTGAGTCATATTAACTTTTATGTGGTTATTAGTGAATAAAACTGCTAACTTCTTATAATATTTATTTTTATATTTTATGACTGCTTTTATGTCTGTCAATAAATTCTGTCAACAAGATAATGGACCTTATTTACAGTTGGATTTAAAGGCACCAGACCCTGTGTTCCAAGAAGACTTGGAGACCATTATTCGTCTGACGAAATGTGACTCCACAGCAAAAATGACAGAGATGAAGATGTTAAGTGATGGGATGTTATTCTCCCGTGATGCTCTGGTGGTGAATGTCTTGTATGAAGTAAGATATAAGTCTTTACAGATAATGGCGATGTTGGTGATGACGATGGTGATTAGTAATATTATTATTATTAAAACATGATGTACATAACAAATGTTATTTTGATTTACACTTTTATGATATTTTTTATTTTAGTGAACATACGATAACTTTAACATTATTCTGAATTTCTTTTTTATCTTTTGTAATCTTTACACGTTTGAGGAAACCTAACTTGAGAAAAACGTTGACCAGTCTTAATATTTTAGTGTCTCTGGTCTCGCTCTTCCTCCAATTTCGTCAGACAGCTGGACAGCCTATATGTTAAGTAGTCTCTCTAATTAGCTGTAGCATTTTGGCAAATAATGACACTGAAATGTGTCGCAGGTCAAAGTGGACGCAGTATTGGCTAAAGACAGCAGATTATCTCTGGGCTTGACAAGAATCCCTCCAGCACGAATTATTGTGACGAAGTTGTCCGAAGACCGGAAAGACTCCATCATCATCGAGTCCAGTTGGATCTTCTACAAGGAATCGTGTGTAAGTTTGGTATATGTGAAAGAGTTCAAGCTAAATATCGTTCACTTCATTTTAACTTATTTCTTAAACCAGAAATCTCAAAGAATTAAAATTCAGTACCAGGTACGTATTAAGGAAATTTAATAAAATACCTTGTAGTGTCCTGCAGATATTCGCCTACCAACTACACATTCTTTATAAAGAGTTCAATAGCGCAGAGATAAGAATTGCACGTGGATACGTTGGGGGGGGGTCATCAATAAGTGATCTGGGATATGTAAATTAGGCCTATATTAGAAGGTTATAAGTTTGCCTTTTTCATAGTGATGTTTAGAGACGCATATCTGAAGAATGGAAGTGGGGTCCACCTACATTTGGGGTAATGCTATCTTAAGGTGAGAAATACCCAGTCAGTATAATAAAGGTAATAGCACTAGAGCTTAACCGACCTTAATAAATGAAATTTTAGACCTAAATCAAATGCTTCTTACATTTGTGTGAATAAGGTCGCACGAAACACATATAAGCACTTCTTCAACCCAGTATTTTGTTCAAAGGGATCAGGAAAATGTCTTTCATTGTCCACGGTTAAAAAGTAGCAAGTCAGCTTTTGTTACTTGTAGAATCAAATAACCAACTCAACCCAATATTTTATGAAATGAAAATGGTCTTCAGTTCAGGTGCTCGGTAGGAGAACGTCTCAGCGAACTTCAAAGTGGAAATCGAGTTGGGGTACTGGTGGATTCATCAAACAACCTTCACCTCTACATCGACGGAAAAGACCAGGGCATTGCAGCAGTAGATGTCACACAGCCCTGTTTTGCTGTCTTTGATATTAGCTATAAGGTCATTCAGGTGAGAGACAGATATAAATTATACAGAGAAATTTGTGGTTCTTTGGGAAAATGTAAGGGTCTTTTGCACTGTGATATCGTGAAAGTGCCAAGTAATGTGAAGTTAATGAATAATAAAGAAGAAACTCTTTTATCCCATATTTCATTGCCCCTTTTTAGTGGAAATTTTTAGTTTTACTTCTATAAGTAAATAATTAGGTATTTCACATGCTGCATTATTGTCTTTGTTGAGCAGGTGACAGCTCTTCCTACATCTAGAAGGAAATGAATAATATCAGAGAACAAGAAGGCTGAAATAATAAAACATAAATTTCTTTGTGAGCAGCGACGACAACAACCTAGGCAATACCAATGACGGCACCAACGTATTTGTTTCTCTTAACTTGTTTACTATAAAAATATGAAAAATACAAATTATTTCGCGTATGATTTCTGTTATGTTCATATACATAAGACAACTAAATAGAAATAATACTTTTATTTTATCGATTTCCTTCATTTGGCCTTGTTTCTGACCACTTCAATTCTGCTTACTCTCTCCTTTTACCAATTAAGATGAAATCGTATAGCAGCTTAAACCACCAACGAGTATGTACTGCGCATGAGCCTAATAATTGTTGGTGTAGGGTTCCGTGCCTTTTTATTGCCATGTCATTTGTATTTTAAAATGCATCGCGTGTTACATGTAAATATCACAAAGCTGTATAAATTGCTAAAATATTTACTATTTCTTTTTGTACATTTATTCAATATTATACAAAATCGAATCCGCACATTTTTTGAGGAAAGCTTTGCTGCAGAATCTGAATTAAAATCAATACTTATCAACAATAAAACATAAAACAAGCACACATCCACAAATACACGCCAGCACATATTCTTTCTCTCACTAACAAACACGCATACACGCACACTCATAAATATTAAGAAGAAAATGCAAGTGGAACACCCACATCTTAACTCAATCCGAACTCTCTCTCTCTATATATATATATATATAGTGCAATGAACGTGAGAAACTCCATCACCCAATATTAAAATTCTGTTTTATAGCAATATTAATATGTTTGACTAGTTCTAATTCATTGTCAGGCCTAAGACGCTAAGGATGTAGCAATATTACTTTATGTATATTATATAAACATCTGACTTAATACGTGCATGCTTGCTGATACATCCAGAGACATACATTTGTGTTTCACCAAAAGGTGTATATTTACACAAGTTTAAATTAACCAGGGAATCAGTTAGATTACAATACGGATGCATTTATTATTATATGTATTTGGAACTGGAATTCTAACTGTGCAATTAACATATCTATGTAAACAGGCTTTTATGTTTTCTATGTTTTTATGTTCACCCTCTTCAGTCATGGGCCATGGCTTATACTGAATAAAGCCCAAGTCCAACTCAAAGTCTATCACTATATATATATATATAACTTGATTACTTTGTTGTAACTGTAGTATATTTACTTTTATATTTGTAAATGTAAGAGATATAATATCGACTTAAAAATAATGTTTCTGTTTGTAATGTAATGTCAATTGTTTTGTAGATATATTCGTGTTTACAGATCACAGTCCCATAGAATGTAGATGCTATCAGTCGTATCATAGACAATATAAACAATATAAAAACAAATTGCTTATGTTTCAAACTGCATTTGATTCACATAAATTGCTGTTTAGAACTTTCTAAAAAACACTGCAGATGTGTTCACTTTACTAATTTCTGTCCTTTTGCTGCATTTAATTTTTTTTAAATGTTTTGGTATATTTTGGGAATCTGTGTTTGTTATGAGATCGGAGAGAGCAACTCATTGTTAAAGGCTTGTTTCCGTTCTGATGGATATAAAATATACTCTTTTGCTTCATCTGTTAAGTTAAGATTAATTATTAACAAACTGTTCGATAAAATATTTTCTTGGTCGTTTAACAACTCTGCAATATTTTTTTCTTAAAAAGTGGCAATTCAGACAAGCGAAGAAATCAATATTTTTATGATCTTTTAAGTATTAATTTGTGAGCTTTTTCTATCTAAAATAACGTAATTAACTAATTATTTTTACTGTCTTTTTTCAGCCATTTTCTGAAAAAATTACTGTAACATGAAAAGTGTCATTTTAAATAAAACATTATACCAGAGAAAACCTATACAAAACTTGTACGCTATTTGCTTTAAATTTTCTTTCATATTTGTGTTTATAAGTAAGTAATTAGTGAAGAATCCAAGACATATGAAACACCCAATAAGAAACAGTACTTTACAATTTTACAACGGACCCGTACACACGCACGCACCTACGCATACACACAGAGTAGAATGGAGAGAGACAATGACAATGACATTTATTTATTTAACGAGAGGAAAAGTAAGACATGCTTTTATTATTTAGGCCTTGTCCTTTACTGAGACAAAATAAGTTATAACTAAGTACTAAAAGATAAGTAGTAATAAACATAACATGATATAAAAATGTAAATATGCACAAAAAGAGTGATTAACACATATATTTACAAGCGTCTTCGAGTTGGAAAATATTTCTAATGTTTTATGGTTGAGGAATCTTTGTTGTATGAGGCATCATCAAATTTCATTACATTCTGGCTTATGTATTTTAATAATTGGGATCAAAAGCAGTTCAGCTTAAGATGGAGAAGGAGGCTATTACACAGCACGCTCCCTGAGTATTTCAGACTTGGTTTGAAAAGGTCGATTCGAGGAATATGAATATAAGTTTGTAAAAAGTTATAACAGGAAAATAGCAAAGAGAGTCTGGGGGACAGTTTACCCGTCAGTAGTTTATAAATGAAGATGCATTTCTTGAGTCTGAGAGAGAGAGAGAGAAAGGAGTAGAGAGAAAGAACTGTATACTCTCAAGCACGGAAAGAAAATAAACGAAGCAGAAAAAGGAAGACAACATCTGCCTCTTATGTGGTAGAGTGAACATTGTTAGAGCTTTCTATAAAAGTAGTCCACATAATTATCAATTTTCTATGATTGTCTAGTCAACACTAAGAAGGGAAATTCCCCTATTAAGAAGAAATCGAACAACACGGGAGTCACATCATGATATTTTGAAGAAGACCATTGAGGCTTTCGTCTGTTCTTTTTCATAAAGATAATCATTGTGTGTTCATGAGAGCTGTTTCATGATGTTTGTTATCCGCTCTTCACATGAGGTTCTCATACCCTAAATCTATCGGACATGCAACAACCTTGCGTCGAGCCAGTATTTTATCATTGGAAGTATTTATCCACTTATTTCTGGATAGAGTAGCCTATGTGAGTCATTGATGGAATTTCTAGTATCTTAATAATCGAAGCGTAGACTTCGTCAATATTATACAAAACAGTCATGGATGACAGCTTTCGTAACACAAAAATACAAACACCCTCAGATCTTTCACGCTATAAATGGGAGAGAAACTGAAAAATAAATCACTGCAATTACTGACTTCCCTCTCTTATCTGCGGTCTCGATCAAAGGTGAGCTTCAGCTTCAATAGCCACCTATTTATAACTAGCTGTTGCCGCTAATGATACTCCAAGTTTTGTTTTTAAAAAAGCAAAGGAGTATTATGTAATTATTAAGAAATAATAAAGCAGTCATGTGATCAGCTGAAATTCTGATATTTTCTTTATGGCAAGAGAAAGTCGTTTTTATTCTTCTTCATTTGCTGCTTTCTTTTACGTTTATTTGCTTTTCTTCTAGTTACAGAACATTTAAGCAACAAGGCCCATGGCTTAAAGAAAGAATTAACGGCACAAAAATGCAACACCATTCTACGATGTCTACTAATCTTACTGTGTTTAAGAAATCTGTTTTTATTCTCCGCTGCCTCACTTTCTAATCTCATAAATTTTCATCTGCAAAATCTGTAATTTAAATAAACTTTTCCCATACATTTAGACTACCAAAAATGCATATGGTTTCTGATTTGTATCATCATTAACTTCAAGATGGCTCAGTCACACAAAAGAGAGTGTTCAGTGTGCACGAACAACTTCACCACTCCAAAGATTACGTCCTGTGGTCATCTTCTTTGCCAAGAATGGGTCGTTTCCTGGATGGATTCCAAACTGCAAGCTGGTTGTCCGCTGTGTAGATGTCCTATCGTAGAGCAGTAAGATCGAAGTTCATCGGAAGCAGTTGACGCCCTGCCAACAGATTTTTTGATGGAAGCGGTGGTGACAAGCGCTCGTGTGCTGAGTAAACATCACGGTTGTTGTGTAGCGGATAGAGTGGGGGGTTAGACAGTAATATAGACAAGTCGTAGTTCAACACACAGGGTTGTAACTGACACGCAGGAATTTTGAGAAATCCAAGTCTTCGTATTTTTCTTTCTTTCTCGTGCGGAGCTCACCCTCTGTCCAGGTAAACAGGGTGTTTTAATTCTAGTCGCTGCCGCATAGAGATCAGGGGCAGTTAGAAGTTTTCATAAAACTTGTATTTTACGTGTGGTCCGGGGTGAGCTCACCTTTTGTCCAGGTGGACAGAGATGGGTATTTAATCCCGACCGCAAGCGGCCAGTGGGCTGCTGCTGCTGCTGCTGCTGCTGCTTCAGTTGTCGCACCTTTGCTAACCCACCTGAATACTATGTTGCAAGAGCAAATGTTCAAATAACTTAAATACATGTGCAATGACGACAATTGCTCCAGCATCGGATTCCACACTGCTTGAATAATTTCCGCTGTTGTCAGATGGAAGTGAAGAGACTTAATTACACAAAACTTCTTGATATCCAGATCTGGAGCCATGTGGAAAATCTCTTGATAGGGCTTTCCACGTTGTTCAGTCAGAACAGTTGCAGAAGTCATCACAATAGCTTCCCCGATATCCAGTCATGCAGCCCATTGGACATTCGCCTGCTATTATGTTGCAAGTTGTTCCCTCAAAGCAGTTGCCGCAAGTGCTGCTACAGTTGGCACGAGTAGAAAAGTTGCTGCAGACTATTTTACACAAGGGAGCTTATATCCTGCAGCACATCTTTTGTCACTGCTGCCAGTAGAGATATTACTGACTATATTTTGTAAAGTTTCCGCACGTTTCCTTGCAACCTGCAGTTAGCGTACCAGTTGTGCAGTCTAATATAAGATGGCGGCTGGTATCTAGCACTGCATGATCCTAAACGATCTTCTGATGAAACATCGCAAGTAAATAAGTGTTCTTTGATGATATTATTATTATTATTATTATTATTATTGCTGCTTCTGGAAAAAGTTCTATACTATTTCAAAAGTTCAAAAATTCTAGTTTCTAGTTTTATTCATTTTCCTCTTGTTTTAGTTTATTTGTGCAAATGATACTCTCTGCAGTAAAAGTACACTAATCAGGACAAAAATTGGTATATTACCATTGGCATATTTAAATTTTAAATTTACGTGTCTTTACGACTATTTTCTCTGCAATATCTTTACCATGTTCATCACCCTTAGGCTAAAATATGTAAACATTGTGTTATAGTGAATACCATTAGGAAGCATGTTGAAAAAAAATCAAGCTAGTAATAGTTTCTAAAATTTGACGAATGAATATCTATTAACCTGTTTTCTCTTTAAAGGAATTCTCACCCATATATTCAGACTCAAAAGGGCCATTAAATACGAGAACAATACCACTACGTTTCACGATTTCTACTGTTATTTCGCTTTTGCTGATGTGCATTTATCCAAAAACTTTGACTGAAATGCGTTACCTCTGGGTCGGTAACTGAAAAGGCCGCAAGAGCCTCGATTTCGATTTGTGAACATGACACTTGCAAAGCAGCGTCATCAGCTGGGAAAACCATTCACAATTCAAAATCGAGGCTCTTGCGCCCTTTTTAATTGATTCTGTGGCGCTATCCACAACTTGCAAGTCTGCCCCCCAGTAGCACAGGAAAAGCCGAAATGACATGGGCGTGGACGAAGCTTACCGTCATAGCCTGCGAAAGCCCTGTTTTGTCTCGCGTTCATTCGAGTTACCGGCGAGGTGGCTTTATAGACGCCCATATGTTACAATAGGGTATATCGGCCTATGTCCAATTTTGTACCGTCTCAGCGACCAATGGCATACGTGTGCCCATGCTGCTGATCGCCAATGCGTGGCACACGCAGCGCCCGGAAACACGTGTGTGGCCTTACCGCCATCTTTAAAGTTTTGCTGCTTCACGCTTTCATTCCTTTCTGCTACAGCAACTGAAAATTGAAGTATCTCGATCGATCCAATTGCTAATCTGCTCGATTCTTCGATAATAGTACGTATATAAAGTAGCTATAGTTTATTCCAGCCATGTCCAAATTTTATGCAGAATATGCTATGAGAAGAAAAATTAGAGCAGAAGTTAAAGAGTACATGAACGTTATAAATGCTGAAGTTTTCCAGACAGAAGTAGAGGTTAAGCAGCGCAGTTCTGAACTTTTGCAATTTAATAATTCTTCAGTTAAGGATGCAGGGAATTCGGAGCTGTCTGCAGCATTTCCTCAAATAAATTGCGAATACGATCTAACGGGTGATAACTCATCGGGACGTGTTAGCATCCCTACGCCATCGGTTTCAGCTCCGCAGAATCTAGAGAAAATAAGTGAAACAGATGAAATAGAATGGATTTCTTTTCTTGATGATTTAGATAAGGAAGAGCAGCGTGAATCAGATAGTGACACGGAATTATTACAGGATAGCGAGTGCATTTCAGAAAACGATTTGTATCAGGATGTAGCACTCTGGGCAAGCCAATGTAACATTACTCTTATTGCTTTGTAACGTTTACTGTGTATTCTACGTAAGTACCATCCTTCTCTCCCCAAGGATCCCAGAACACTGTTGAAAACCCCCCGAAACGTAAACATCCGATCTCTAGAAAATAGTTCTGGATATTATTTTCACTTTGGACTCAAAGAATCTCTGTCTAAATCACAGCAGTTAATGCACTATTTAACATCAGAGCATGGATATGACATTCCTTCCATTTTCTTACAAATAAATATTGATGGTCTGCCACTTTTTCACTCGTCATGTAATCAGTTTCGTCCTATTCTTGGGATAGTGTGTAGTTCTGTAGAAACTGATCTTTTTGTAGTAATAATAATAATAGTGAAGATTTTTATAGCGCATATTCACACTCGTAGAGAGTAAATGGCTTGTACTGTGGGGAGAAAAAGCCAGAAGATGTTAAGATGTTTTTACAAGACTTTGTAAGGGATATGACAGAACTGCAGCAGGGGCTAGTGCAGCTAGAAGGTAGCCCTCACCGTGTACAGATTAATTTATCATGTTTTATCTGTGATGCACCTGCTCGTGCATTTGTAAAGCAAGTGAAAGGTCATTCTGGCTATTATGGCTGTGAGAAGTGTGTATAGAAAAGATTTTGGGATGGAAAAGTTGTTTACCCTAAGCTTGGCTGTCCGCTACGAACTGATGTTCAGTTTGATGAAATGTGCTTTTCAAATCATAGAACTGGAGAATCTCCTCTCAGACGTCTTTCTGTAGGAATGGTTTCACAGTTTCCATTTCCATTTCCAGTTTACATGCATTTAGTGTGTCTTGGAGTTATGAGAAGGTTGTTATGGTTTTGGACAAAAAGTCATGCCAATGCAGGAATAAGGCTTCATTCACATGCTGTTCAGCAGATCTCTTGCAGTCTTCTTAATTTCAGAGCATACATCCCTCGTGAATTTGCAAGAAAGTGTAGGTCATTGTGTGAACTTGATCGTTGGAAAGCAGCGGAGTTTCGACAAATCCTTCTGTATACTGGTATAGTAGCTTTAAAAGGCCAGGTTTCTTATAGACAGTATAATCATTTTCTTCTCTTATTTATTGCTATTTTTTGTCTTGCAAGTCCTGAGCTGTGCATGGGCTATGCTGATTACGCTCATAACCTTTTGTGTTATGTTTATTTATTCAAGAAGCAGAGCATTGGTATGGTAAGGGATTTTTGAAGTATTATGTACATGCTTTGTCACATATTGCTGATGATGTTAAAAGATTTGGACCTTTAGACTCTTACTCTGCATTTCCATTTGAGAACTTTTTAGGCCAGCTTAAACGACTTGTTCGAACACCGAACTGTCCACTTCAGCAGGTAATTAAAAGAATATCTGAAATAGTGCAGGTGGGCCTTTCGCTGAAACATAAGAGTTCTGTTCCCAGTGGTGAACCAAAAAAAAGCTCATAAGGATGGCCCATTGACAGCTGATTGTGACTGGAAGTATCAATTCAGACAAATTAACTTTAAGGGTCTCTTTTTTTCTACATCAGATGGTAATAACTGTGTAATGGTCAGTAATTTATTTTACTTAATTAGAAATATTCTTTCTTTAGAAAATTCAGACATAATGCTAGTTCTTGAGCGTTTCAGGACAACATCGAATTTTTTCCAACTTGGCAATACTAACGAAAACATCTTTTGTTCATCCAATTTAGGTATTGTAAAGGCCTCAAATCTTTCTGGAACATTTGAGACCAAGGGGATTCATGAGATTCAAGCTAAATATGTTATGCTACCATACAAAGCAAAATTTATCCTTATTCCCCTTCACTTCCCACAGTACTAAAATGTATATACTATTAATCTTGTTAGAGTTATGTGTAGTGCTTATAGATTGTAATCAGCTCTAAAATGTACCATGATATGGTGTGTTTCACACCTGCATTTGGACTATCAGTGTAAAAATGCTGTGCACATGCGTATTTTAAATTATTTATGCTTGCTTTACACATTTCTATTCTGTTACTAGTGGTAATTTTTTAAAGGTTATAGTTTTTAATGATGGTCTCGTTTAAGATTTACATCAGGTCAGGTGGTATTTCTATGGGGAAAATCTGGATGCGAATGATAACGATTGCTAAAGATGTTTTTGTTTGTCGTCAGTACTATCGTTTATTCTTACGTCCCTCGTTATCTATCCATGTAGTCCATGTCTCTTCCCTGTTTTAAGCGCCAAGAGCATGCTCTCTATGAGTTTGAATATGTGTTATAAAAATCTTCAATTATTATTATTTTTTATTATATAACAGTGATGTGTGTGGAGAGATAGGCTTTGAATGTTTATATTCAAAGGCCTATAAGCTGCATGAGCTTTTTTCTGCAGCTGGCCTTATTTCATGTTGTTGAATTCCTGGAGAAGGCAGAAGAAGGTATGAAGGGGCCAGTATCTGTCGTTTCAGACAGCTGGTTGCTAGCAGTTAAAGGTGCCGACGGCCGCCGATTTTGCAGCTGGCCACCACCATCTGTGAAAGCAGATGCAAGTTTTATAATTCGGGCAAAAAAGCCAGATTCCTCATGGATTCTACATCCGGTTCGCCTCCTCAAGACATTAAGTGCAATTTCTGTTGTGATTCATGATTGTGCAGAAAGATTTATGGCGCATGTTAGCATTAATGATCAAAATGACTATGCCATATGTGCTGCTTTAACCTGTGGCTGATTGTGTTAACATACCATGCTATTGTTAGCCTGTAGATGTTTGTAATGTCATACAGTGCAGATAGTGGGACTTTGGTTGTAATGCTGCAGTATAAAAGTGTATTATTATTAAAGAAAAATGTATTCTGTGCCTTCGATCTTGATTTGTGAAATCTAATTTGGTTGCTTTTTAATATTCAATTCCATGCAGATAATTACCAAGATGCTAAACGTCTCTGTGAGAGACTAATGGATGCGTCAGAGGTGGAGACGGATGACCCAAACAGTCAGCCCACCAAAAGAATCCGAATAGCTCCAAGTAGATTTCGGTCTGTTTTTATTTTCTCTGCTTCATTATAGGAACTTTTTTGTGTACGTCATGTAAGGACAAAGCTGCGTCATCTTCCTGGTAAAAGGGCATACTTACTTACAGGACGAACAAATTTTGTACAATAAAAAAATAATTTTTAACAACATAATTACAACTTGAAAATTTAAAGTTGCTGAGGTGAATAAGTTGATTCAAAAGTTAAAGCTGCTGAGGTGAATAGGTTGATTCAAAAGTTTTCATCTGACTCAGGGATGCACAGCTAACAACAGACAGCGAAGAAGAGGAGGATGCTGAGGCACCACCACCATGTTATGACCGTTTGGGTACTCAGCAAAGTGCGCAAAAATTGCCATACTCTTTGCCTCCAGTGCCAGTGGCTGGCACCAGCTCTAGGATGCCGTCTCCAAGCATCAGCTCTAGGATGCTGTCCACAAGTGGCAGCTTGCAGAGGAGCACTTTTTCCCTTCAGCGCCTGCCCATTCCATTGTTTGGTTCTCGTGCCAACATCGAGAATCGTTACCCCTTGGAAGGTGATTTGGCATTTTGTTTGGTCTTAATTCAGCCAAGAGCTATAAACAGTGGAAAAACCCAGCCTTCTTGGGCCATAGTGAACAAACTTGCAATAAGCATGGGCCAGAAAATCAAATAGATATGACAAAAGTAAATAATCAAAATTAGTGATATTTTCTAGGCATCATGAACTACAGTGAAGATCACTATTTTACATGCTTTCTGCTATTGTGTTCGTCAGGTTTAATGAAGTTTTGCCATGTGCCTTTGGTTCCAGCTAAACAAGCGAAATGTTCGTCGGAACTAGTCTCCCTCATGGTAGAAGTGAGGAACTATGTGAGAGACATACATAAAAGGTTAATACGAAAAGAAGAACAAGAACAGGGACAGCAATCAGCCGAAGGAGAACTGCCAGCAGGCGATCAGTTTCCCATAGATGATGCTGAGGAGGTAGAGCGCCTCGATTATGATCTGCATGCAGACCCAAAGAAAAGGGCACGCTTGGTAAATGCTTTATTCTCATTTGTTAGGATGAGTCAATCTATTGTTATTCTCTTTAATGGTTCCCATACCATTTTATCGTATAAAGCAAGTGACATGTCATGTGTCAAATGACCACTAAAAAATAATGAAGCTATTGTTGTGGTGGCATGATTGCAGCCGATTTCTGCAACCACCTTAGATTTGTTACAAAGAAAAATTATGAAACATCCTTGGCAGTTTCCATCCTTTTTTGTATTTTGATACTAGTGCTTATTTGATTAAGACAACATATATTATGATACTGTCTACAGCAAGTTTAAAACCATTAGCCCGGACCTACAATTACAATGGAATGAAGGGGAAGAGGGGAGTAAAAAAACCACCCATTTGTCTTAGAAACAATTCAGGGTAAGAATTTTGATTTTAAATTGTGTTCACAGCATATGAATACATGCCAGTGTTTTCATGATAAAATAGGACTGTTTGGATTCTTTCAGGACTAGACATTGCATAAGTCCTGTTATCAGTGGCTTACCAGTGTGTAAAAAGGAAATAAACATTTACCGCTTTTGAAATCGGTATTTCCAGAGTTATTCTGCCTAAAGAAATTTGAATTTAAAGTCAGATGCAGATCCTCTTGGAGTATTAAGCCCGAGGCACCCTGAAAAAAATTGTTTTACATGATGTCACTATTTTTATATCAACTAATTATAGCCCATAATTAAAGGAACTGGTATGTATCGTTTTATACTGTCAGTACAATTTTTTGTATGTTTTTCTGCAATGCATCAAAATGGCTAAGAAGAGACTTTGCTTCTTTAGATCATTGTTACGGTTTAGAAACGTGTTGTGCAACTGGCCCCTGGCTTTTAGGTTCAGTGATATTATTCCGACCTCATATTTTTATTATTTGTTTTGTTTTTAGACGCTGTAAGAAAGCAGTACCCAGATGCTACAGACCATGATATCCGGGTACAAATTACTTCCTGGCTGGCTGGTGCTCCGTACCAGGAATATGGGAGGAGGGAAAGAGCCGAGCACATCCTGGGCAAGATTTCTTCGCAAGTGAAGGAACCAGTGGACCTCTAATCCCTTACAACAGAACAGACGATAATCAGACTATAACTGTTGCACGTAGCCGTCAAGAAAACTCTTTGATCCACTCCCTCATTTGAAAGATTTTTTACAATAAACTTTTTGTTACATTATGACTGACTTTTGTGCACTTTTTTGATGCTTTGTATTTTTTTTATGTTTGTCACATTTGGTATGTTTCTTGGATATGTTATTGGTATTAGGGCTGTTTGTTGTATCCTGATTTGTATTTTTAAATCAGGATACACCAAACACCAAAATACTAATATATCTAAGAAGTACCAAACCTATATGTGGGATTCATGTAGACACCATATGGTTTTCCAGGGATACATGAGGGAGACACATGGGCGCTAATCTAGTGTTTCAGGCATACATGTGGGGGACATATGGGCGCTAATCTAGTGTTTCAGGCATACATGTGGGGGACATATGGGGACCACACTGTAGTCTGAGGTAAAACAGACATGGACGCCCATACCAATCCACTGTACAAACTCCCAATGGGCGTCGACACCAATATGCCACAACCAACCCATATACTCATGACATGGGACCCATATGTCCCCCATCTTCCTGTGCTACTGGGGTCATTGTTGTTGCCAATAAAGCGTCACACCGGGAATTCTGTGCTCGGGCTGCTTCGTCGAGTGCTCGTTAATCTTCGGAAACCAGCACAATTTCTCTCCTTCAACGACAAATTACACTTTAACAAGCCCGATGTGGCTTGAATGTCCGATATATTTAGGGTCTCTCAATAATAGCAGTACAGAATGGACAGACACTGACTTGTTGTAAAGAGTTTGTCAAATTTATCTTCGAGGTATTTTTTATCTAAAATCCCACAAACTCTAACCTGAGATGACAAATCTGAGGAGGACAACAAGTATCAGATGTACAGATACAATATACCGACAGTAATATGCATATACAAAAATGCCTTTTCTGCAAATACTTTTTAAGTATAAGCAAATATGCATATAACGCTTACTTACCATAGAAAGAAGAGCAATGAATCGTGTTTTTTTACATAATTGTGTGCATTTGCTTTATTTTAAGAAATTTTTTTAGACAAGTTATGTAGAAGAACTGAAATATAAAATCCTGTATCTTGTTTTTATCATCACTACAAAAGCACACGGCAAGCTTATATAGATAAATATTTTTGCTGTGTGGAAAGTACACGTACATGTCAAATGACCAAACGTCCTAGGTCTTGCCCCTGGCTTGATAACTCCCTTACATTGTTTTATTTACAGCATTGTCTGCTGTATCACCCACGAAGGTAACGAGTTCTTTGTAGGCAGTGCGTCTCATTATGTCTGTGTCACTATTTTCATTTTAAATGCAGAACAGTTTCAGACTTACTTTCTGGTAAGGTAATCAATTGCTATGTTTCTTGAATTTTTTATTATATCAATAATGAACACAGATATTTTGCTTTCTAAAACAAGATGGTTTGTAAAAGACATTTAAAGTTATTCAAGGAAACTGCTTTGACTTGATATTCTAAAGCAGTGGATAAGATTTATGTAGGGGTACATGTTCCTTCGAAAAGTCTATTTGCTAAATGTGCTATAGTGGTCACTAGGGTGTAGTGATGCCAGTGATTTTGATACGCCTTTGAGGTTTTGTACAATTCACTTTCCTGATTTCAAATATGAAAAAGATTTTGCTCTGAGATAAACAGATCACGTCCTTATTACCACAAGAAATGTCCTTCAGTCAGAAGTTTGATCTGCTGTGTTTACTTAAAATGTTTTGTACTTAAAATTACTGCTTTCTGCAGCACACATAGTATTCCTTACTGGATAATTCTTTGTTGTATATATTTATTGATGATATGATGTTATACTATTGAGGCTGATTGTTGAATATATTTATTGATTATAATATATGAGACTATTAGGATTCAGCTCAGCGCATTAGCGACGACATTAATATTATTAGGTCCTAGCCATTTGCTCCATAATTAACACACCGTGGGAGACTTCAGAAGCCCTGAGTTTCTTCTTTTTCACATCCCGGCCATCGTAGCTCTTTGAAGTAACGTGGTCACGCACCTGTTTCTAGTTCCATTTATTTTAACTTGCCTGGCTACATGTCAACTTTCCTGCAATTTTTCTCAATCTGTGTAACAAAATAGCAAATCATGATATTTAATTATAGATCAGTGTATTTGAAGAGAAAATATTTTCTATAAATTATTATTTATCGTTTTAAGCTGTCTAAACCGTTTTCAAAAACAAACAAACAAAAGCTAAATGTGCATTAACCTATTTGAACGGGAATTCCCAAATTAGTTCATGCAATTGTGTAAATGTCACGTGACCTGCAAAGACACCGGAAATAGTACTTGACGCTTTAGTCTGAAGTGTTCAGGAAGACTGTCTAGCCAGACAGATTCAAACCGCACCTAACAGTAATTCATTTGAAGGAGCGGGTAAGTAAACTATACATACTTACACTGCTTACACAGTGCGGTCAGTGTGTGCAGCTAACCGCCATACCTTGGTGAGGTACAGTGTGACTCAAGTAGGTCAGACATTGTGTAATGACATTCAAACCTACAGGTATTTAGTTCACTTTAACAATTTGCTTTAGCAGTCGGAGCTAGTGAAAATATTAATAAAAGGGATTAGAGGTAAGGTACTGGATAATAAACTCTTCGTTTTGAAATAAAAGTTGTTTCATAATTTTATCAGTTCGGGTACTGGTGTAGTACAATAAGGACGCGTTAGTAATTAATAAAACGGCGTTTGTAGGGTCTAGAGAATAATAGGAAGATTTTGTATTAAAACTAGAGAAAATTATTTTTTTATATTAATCTCGGTATAAACCCTTAAAAAAAACAAAAACACCACACAAATCGAAAATTGTACCAAACAGTTTTAACTACTTAAATTCCCAAGTAAGTGGTCGTAATAAATGTCAGGCAAGGCCTATTTAAGCCACACCTAACTCGTTCATCTGAAGCAGAGAGTGAGTAAACTATACATATCTACACAACTCGACGTCGGCACATTCGCTAACATCCAGGTCAGTATGTGCAGATAACCGCCATATCTTAGTGAGCGATATCGTGACTTAAGTAGGTCAGCCGTTGTGCACTGACATTCACGTTGTCAGTGAAGTTCATAGTTTGCTTTAGCGGTCGAAGTCTCTTAAAGAAGTGATTAGATGTAAGGCATCGGATGGTAAATTATTCGCTTTGACATAAACGTTGCTTCCCATTTAAGAAGTTTGGATCTTTACAATAAGAAAAAATAAAAAAAAGAAAATTGCTACGTCCTTAATCGGAAATTGTAAAAACAGCCGTATGATCAGCTGAAATGCTGATATTGCCTTTAACAACAACAAGGGAAAGTCGTTTTATTCTTCTTCTTTATCTGTTACTTTTTTCTTTTCCTTTTCTTTCATTTTTTTTCTTCTGCTTACAGAAAAGTGAAGCTACAGGGCGCATGGCTCAGAGAAATACAATCAGCAATGGAAAAAAAATGCTTGCACAAATAATGCAGCAACACTCCATACATGCTACTAATATTACTGTTATTTACTGTCTTTAAGAAATCTGTTGTTCCTTTTTCTGTCTCCCTTTCCTAGCTCATAAGTCATTATCTGCGAAATCTGCAATTAAATTTGTTTTCCATACATTCAGACTAAAAAAATTGCATCACGTGTCTGTTTCCTATCATCAGTAACTTAGACTGCAAGATGGCTCAGCCACAGGAAAGAGAGTGTGCTGTGTGCATGAATGACTTCACCACACCAAAGATTCTACCCTGTGGTCATCTTTTATGCCGAGAATGTGTCATTACCTGGATGGATTCCAAACGTATAGCTGGGTGCCCGCTGTGTAGATGTCCTATCGTAGAGCAGTCAGATCGAAGTTCGCCCAATACGGCTGACGCCCTGCCAACAGATTTTGTGATGGTAGCGCTTGTGGAGAGCGCTCGTGTGCTGAGTAAACATCAAGTTTGCTGTGTATGTGACGATGTTAAGGCTGACTCTATTTGTATTCAGTGTTTTGACACGATGTGTTCATCGTGTGCCAAGATACACAAGAAGATGTCAATGAGTCGCAGTCACGATGTGGAGAGTCTCAGCACCATGACACCTGAACGTCTGGCAGCCAGCCGCCCTGCACTGTGTGCTGACCACGGCGACAAACAGGCGGAATTCTTCTGCCTCGAGCACGGCCTAGCTGTTTGCTTAGCCTGTAAATCTAAAACACATAAAGTATGCCCAGAACCAAACTATCTTGAAGATGAAACACAATCTGCTCAAAACTCACTGAACGACTTGACAAAGATTCTGGTAGAAGCGGAGCAAAAGCTAGAGCAGGCGATAGGTCAGCTGACGTCACGTCTACAGGAAGTTGATGTCAGTGAACAAGAAGACATGGCGCAGGTGGACAAGACATGTGACCGTCTTCACAAGCTGGTGGAAGATTTTTGTAAGAAGTTGAAGGAAAAGACTAGCACGTCACATCTCAAAATCAGGAATTCGTTAAATGACCTCAAGACTGCTTTTAACAACCGTCTAGGGAAGGTGACGTCACACAAACATATTGTGACTCGAGCCACGGCAGTGTCACCACGTCCTGCACTGATACACATGAGGCAGCCTCTGACAGACAGGGTCAACACCCTTGACCTCAGCGCCGAGTTCCATCAAAACGTGTGGGTGAAGCCCTTCTCAAGTTCAGAATGTTGTGAAGAAGTTGTGGAACGGATTGAAAAAGATCTACTAATGTTGGAGCAGCAGAAAACGGAGGCAAAGGTAAAAGTTCTTTGTATTATATTATCGTTTGTTCTTTTTATTATAACACTATAACACTTTTTTGTCACCCTTGTCTTCTCGAGGGCCTTTCCTTTTCCCTCCCTCGTATCAGTATCCAGCGATCGACCAAGTGAAAATTAGGGGGAACAAATGTGTATGTGTGCATGAAATCGTATTCTTTGTTATTATATTAGGCTGTGAAAATGTGTTTAAATGGGTCGAAAAAGTGCGTAGATGATGCTGTTCGCTTTTAAATTTATTGTATGAAGTGCATTTTTTTAAAAATTCCTCCACGAAATTTTTAAAGTCTAGCTGCGTCTTCGATCTGGCAATTTACAGAACATAGACCTAACGCGAACGTAGTTCGGAACTGCCTTTCTTCGTGGTCAACAAATTCTATTCTCACACACACACACACACACACACACACACACACACACACACACACACGCACGCACGCACGCACGCACGCACGCACACACACTTTCTCTTTCTCTCCTTACCCTCAGTTCAGACATTAGCTTCGTTATCAGTTGTGCAAAGTACAAAAACAATTCGCTACTTAGCGCTATATCAAAATGGACAACGTTTTGAGGAGTAAAAGAATCCTTCACCCCTGTGTTGAACTGTAAATTGTTTAGTTAAAGTTGCATATTTTCACTTTCATAAGTAAATCATCGCCTCATCGAAAACATTTTCCTGTGAATATAGAAGTTATCTTTAACGCCATGTTAAAAATAAACAGCTTTACAAACATGCAGGACTGGATTTCAGGTTGTGCCTCTATTCCTCTTACCGACCAATAACTTACTTACCAGCCATTAAGAGTTATAGTCGAAGTTATTATCCTCTAAGTCAGCACTATTGCTCGGTAAATAATGGGCAGGGACGAGCCTCCGATGAACTCCTATTAACCAAGATAAAATAGCGGCTGTAGTGGCTATACTGTTACAAAATATTCGAAATCTTCGAAAAAACAGGATATTTAGGGGCCGTGATATCTTTAAAACGACGTAGAATTGTACAAGAAATTGGATTTTGGGGAGTTGATATGTCTCTTGTGGAGGAGAAATTAGGTGAATTGGAAATGTTGAATTGACGCGAGAGCATGTCGCATCGTGAGGAGAGTGACCAAAGGGCTACTTCGATATGCTCGACGATGGATCGTAGGTCCCGACCAGTGAGAGGCAGACGGAACACAAAATGCACTGTTCTATGCCAGTAGTGATTTTCCAAGTGTTTTTGGATGTATCGACGGGACGTACATCCACATACAGGCGCCCAAAATAATGAGCAGGAAAACGTGAAAAAAAATCATTTAGGGACTGTTCAGGTAATATACTTTGTAACTTATAGTTGTTTAAGTTTTTCTAATTACCAAACCGTTGGAAGTGCCATAGATTGTTGCATAATGCTCGTTTCCATGCCGAATTACAATAAATTTAAATTCTTATATTCTTCTCGAACAATTTTTTACATGTGCACCTCTTTGGAACACGTGTTTGAGGTTTCCATTCACTTTGAATCAAAGTTCTAAAAATAAGGTTTAAGTCATTTATCAGCATCAGACATTCTCCGTTAACGAACAGGCAGATAATACAATGGAAATGAAATGACGAACTTTATTATTTCCAGCATGTAGATTTATGTAGGGTTTTACTTTCCCTCATATCAATTGTTTTCGCAATATTTGCTGTAGTTTTAATGTTTTCAAGGGGAATTATGATTAAACACTTATTTCATTAATTGTCATTAACCTATCGCTTCGATTTGTGTGGTACATTGAAAGAAAAAAAATTCTTCAAAACAACACAGAATTCCTCGCTTTATCTATTTTAGATCGAGGTCTAGGCAAACAAGCGAATCGCTAGGCACTAGCTGAAAGCTAGCATGTAGCATTCAGCAAAAATGAAATATAAATGTCAGCATTTTACTTGATTATCATTAATTCCAGCTAAAGAAAACTCACCACACACTTTTTTTACATCCAACTTTGTCTATTGAGGTGCATTTTAAATGAGTAAGCTCAATGCAAGATTCTTTTTTTCCGAAATTAAGGGATTTCTTCCTTCAGTTCTCCAGCTCAACTCTGACACCGTGTACAAAAGAGATTAAGACCACTGACGATAGGATTGTTCCTTTGTACACTCATGTTCTCAAGGCGAAGCCAATGGGAGAGCTGGAGCAATATGTTAATTAGGTTTATCTTTCTACAAATTTTTCGCCAGGAGAGCTTCACATTATTCTATTTATAGATTTAACGTAAAGAGCTAGAGATTTCTGTGTATGGTGTGGGTCAAGAATGTAAAAGAGAAGATGAGGTGTTCATCTACAATATCTAAGTAAAATAGGAATATACATCATTGAATTTGTAGGAAATATTTGCTATAACCTTTCTAAATCGTTTTCTCGAAATACAAAAATGAAACATGCATTAATTTAGCTGCATGGGAATTTGACAATAGCTGTCGAAGGGTTATAAAGGTCACGTGACGCGGTTTTCAAATTGTGGGACGCAAAGGTATGACGGCTGGTACGCGAGCACCATGCGCAAAAATAAAAGAATGCGTATGTATTTTACAGGGGCTGTACGTTCGCTGTCATTTGTCCTCGACTAGCATATATATATATATACATTGGTAAGGGGTAGGCTGGAAGGTGGTACTCGGCCAATTCGAATTTTCTAAAGTGGTACTCGTCTGGAAAAGTTTGAAAACCATCGTTCAAAGGGATAGAGTTCACGACTCTTTAGTCTGAAGTATTGAGGTTTACTGTCAGGCCAGGTAGATTCAAGCCTCACCTAGCTTGTTGATCTAAAGGAGGCGGTGATTAAACTATACATGTTTACACCGCTTAACGTCAGCACATTCGCTTACAACCGGGTCAGTGTGTGCAGCAACCCGCCATAACTTGCTGTAGCGCTAGCGTGACTCAGGTAGGTCAGCCGTTGTGTAGTAACCTTAGATAATACAGGTATTCAGTTAGTTCACCTTATGCGAAAATTTAAAAAAAAGGTTTTAAAGGAAGTCTACTGAATAACAAAGTCTTCGTCTTAACATAATCATTAAAGTACATTTATTAGGTCAGGTACTCGTCCTTCTACAACAATGCTTTAGTCATCAATGAAATCGCTTTTGTAATGTCCGGAGCATATAGAGAAGAGTTTGTATTTAAAACTATCTATTGCAACTGTTTACACATTTCTCGTCAATCAGAAATAATAAAAGCAGTCTGGTGACCAGTTCAGTTTCTGATATTTTTGTAGGCTTAGAGAAATTCATTTAATTCTTCTTATGAATTCTTCTAACGGTCTAGATCGTAGCTGGACAGGCTGTGATAGGGACAGATTTTTCTGCGGTGTTTATGTGCCGCCCATTACGTCACCATATTATAAACAAGCCCATGTATATCATTAGTTGTGTGCAAAGTGTGGGTCATTTTTATTATAACATGGTTGGGGTGATTTTAGTGCATTGAATTGGAGACCCGCGTCTGCCACTGCTTTATAATTACGACCGTACAGCATAGTATGTTGTGATTGCTTGTATAGTTTGTTGTGTCAAATAGTCACAACTGCAGATCTAGACGGATAAAAATAACCCGTCTTCTGAAATACAACAAATAACTTTAATACAAAACTGTTGTCAGTAAATGTAACATCAACTGTTATTTTTTTATTAGTGACTAAAAATGTTAACTACTTTAATATTTATTATTATATTTCATGACTGCATATCTTGTTTGTCAATAAATTCAACAAGATAATGGACCTTATTTACAGTTGGATCTACATGCACCAGACCTTGTGTTTCAAGAAGACTTGGAGACCGTTATTCGTCTGACGAAACGTGACTCAACCGCAAAGATGACAGAGATGAAGATATTAGGCGACGGGATGTTATTCTCCCGTGATGCTCTGGTGGTGAACGTCTTGTATGAAGTAAGATATCCGGCTATAAATATAAAAGCGATGATAGTGATGACGATTGTTATTATTAATATTCCTAAAAAACATAGCAAAGGTTATTTTGACATTATACACTTTTCTGATTACTTTTTTATTTTAGTGAACAAACGATAGCATTAACATTATTCTGATTATTTTTGTAATCTTAACATGTTTGAGGAAACCTAACTTGAGAAAGCGATTGACTAGTCTTAATATAGTCTTAATATGTTCACGCTCTTCCTCCAGTTTCTACAGACAGCTGGACAGCCTGTATGTTAAGTAGTCTCCCTAATTAGCTGTACTATTTTTGCAAATAATGACACTGAAATGTTGGGGCAGGTCAAAGTGGACGCACTATCGGTTAAAGACAGCAGAATATCACTAAGCCTGCCAAAAATCCCTCCTGCACGAATTATTGTGACGAAGTTGTCCGAAGACCGGAAAGACTCCATCATCATCGAGTCCAGTTGGATCTTCTACAAGGAATCGTTTGTGAGTTTGGTATACGTGCAAGAGTTGAAGTTAAATATTGTTCACTTATTTTCAACTTATTTCTTGAAAACAACAATCTCAAAGCTCTAGCTGGATGTTCTTTCGTTTTCTAATAAGTGAGTAAAACTCAGTGCCAGGTACGTATTAGCGAAATTTAATGAAATACCTTATTGTGTTCTGTAGATATTCGCACAAAAGTCAGAATTGTAAGTAAATACGTTGGGGGTAGTTAGCAATAAGCGACTTGGGATATGTTAATTAGGCCTATATTAGAAGGTTATTAGATTGCCTTTTTCATAGTGATGTTTAAATTTCAAGACTGGAAGTGGGGTCCGCCTAGATTTGGGGTAATGCTATCTTAAGGTGAGAAATACCCAGTCAGTAGAATAAATGTCATACCACTTGAGTTCCGACCTTAATAAATAATATTTTACACCTAAATCAAGTGCTTCTTTCTTTTTTGTGCATAAGGTCAAGAGAACTCATATAAGCACTGCTTTAACCCAATATTTTGTAAAAGAGATCAAGCAAATGTCTTTCGTTGCTCACGGTTAAAAGTTAGTTATGAAAAAGGTCACTGCTCAATTCAAGTAGAGAGTCAGGCTTTGTTAATTATAGAATCAAATAAAGCTAATCAACCCAACAATATTTTATGAAATGAAAAAAGGTCTTAGTAATCTGTCTTCAGTTCAGGTGCTCGGTAGGAGAAGGTCTCAGCGAACTTCAAAGTGGGAGTCGAGTTGGGGTACTGGTGGATTCATCAAACAACCTTCACATCTACATCGAAGGAAAAGACCAGGGCATTGCAGCAGTAGATGTCACACAGCCCTGTTTTGCTGTCTTTGATATTAGCTATAAGGTCATTCAGGTGAGAGACAGAGATACATGATACAGAGAAATGTGTGGTTCTTTGGGAAAGCATCAGGGTCTGTTGCACTGTGATATCGTGAAAGTGCCAAGAAATCTGAAGTTAATAAATAATAATAAAGAAGAAACTCTTCCATCCCATATTTCATTGCGCTGACGTACAGATCGTTTTAGTGCAAAGTTTTCGTTTAACCGTAAAATTAAATGATTAGGCGTTTTACCTGCTGCGTTATTGTCTTTGTTGAGCAGGTGACAGCTCTTCCTACTTCTAAAAGGAAATGAAGAATATCAGAGAACAAGAAGGCTGAGAAAATAAAACATGAATTTCTTTGTGAACGTCGACGACAACAACCTAGGCAATACCAATGACGGCGCCAACGTCTTTATTTCGTTTACTTGTTCACTATAAAATATAAACAATACAATTTATTTTGCGTATGATTTCTTTTATGTTTATATACATAAAACAAGTAAATGGAAACAATACTTGTATTACATTTGTATGAGGTACCCCCTCCCCTGACCAAAGATACACAAAAGGAGGGGAAACATTTTCTGAGCATTAAGTAAAGCCTAAGCGTATATTATTTGAAAATATCAATTATATTCTGTAAAAACAACAAAATAAGTCAGCACATTGGTGTTGCTGGAAATTGGCTATCTGAGAAATTCCCTTGCAATTGTCATTCGATTATGGTCGTGTTGATTAAAAATGTGCTATTAATGCATCGGTTACAGTACATTAACAGTTGAAATGAGAGTAAACCACTTAATTTTCAAACCGCTCCATCTCTTTTGTTTAGTTGCCTTCACTAGGGTAGGAAGGTGTTGACGATAGTTGTATCTGACAGATGTTCTCAGCGCAAAGTCAAATGTGGAAAAGCCACACACAGGCAGACTGTGTGTCTTATTCTCTTTCAGGCGTAAAGGAGCGTAAGTCTTGCTTCGATTTCCTCCATTTGGTCTTGTTTCTGCCCACTTTCATTCTGCTAAATCTTTCTCTTTACCAATTAAGATGAAATCGTGTAGCTCGTCGAAGACGATCCCCTTTAACCAACAACGAGTATGTACTGCGAATGGGCCTAATAATTGTTCTTGTATGGTTACGAAATTGTATGCTGCCATGTCATTTGTATTTCAAAATGCATCGCGTGTTAACCTGTGAATATCCTAAGACTGTATTAATTGCTACAAATATTTTACTATTCCTTTGTGCATTTATTGAATATTATACAAAATCGAATGTGTAAATTTTCTTCGGAATATTTTACTGGAGAATCTTCACATAAAGTCAATACTGATCAACAATAAAACATAAGACAAACACACATTCACAAACGCACGCCAGAACACATTCTTTCTCTCACTATTACACAAGCTTACATTTCGCACTCACAAATATTGAGAAAAAATGCAAGTGGAACACTTACACTTCAAAGCAATCCGAACTCTCTCTCTATATATATATATAGTGCAATAAATGTGATATACTGCAACATCACCAAATTGTAAAATTCTACTTTATAGCAATATTAATATGTTGAACTAGTTCTAATTAATTGTCAGGCCTAAGACGCTCAGGATGTAGCAATATTACTTTATATATATATATATATATAACTTAACATATACTTGCATGTGTGCTGATGTGTTACACTAGATTAATCCAGAAATATGTGTTCATTTGTTCTTTACCAAAAGGTGTATATTGACAAAGTTTAAATCAACCAGGGTATCAGCCAGAGTACAATAGGATGCATTTATTATTATATTATTCGGAACTGTAATGCCAACTGTGCTAGTTACGATATCTATGTAAACAGGCTTTATCTTTCTGATGTTTTTATGTTCGCCCTCTTCATTTATGGGGAGTGACCTACACTGAATAAAGTCCAAGTCCAAGTCAAATTCAAAGTCTCTCTCGCTATATAGATCTATATGTGAGGACTTGATTATTTGTTGTAACTGTAGTATATTGACTTTGATATTTGTAAATGTAAGAGATATAATATCGAGGTAAAAATACTGTTAATGTTTGTAGTGTAATGTCAATTTTTTGTAGCTTTATTTGTGTTTACAGAGCACAGTCCCATAGAATGTAAGTGCTATCAACCGCATCGAAGACAAGCAGATCTTCAACAATATAAATACAATAACTCGCTTTTGCTTCAAGCTGTACTCGCTACACGGCGTTTGTTGTCTAGAACTTGCTAGAGACACTGCAAAAAAGTGAAAATTCAAACAAGCGAAAAAAAATTAGTACTTGTTATGCTCTTTTAACAATTGTGTTCAGATCCCAAAGTGAGCTTGCCCTATCTTAGATGATGTAATTTACGATTTAGTTTTACTATTTTTTTTTAGAGTAGTTGGGTTGTCTTTGTTACGTCACCTGCCTGAAAAAAAATCATTTTAACATGTAAATTGCCATTTTAAATAAAACATTAGTCAAAGAAAATCTATACAAAACTTGTACGCTATTTGCTTTCTATTTTATTTCCTATGTGTGTTTATGTACGTTAGTAGTGGAGAATCCAAGACAGTTCCCCAGATTCGTGTAGAGGGAGGATGTTGACGGGGAAAATAAAGGAAATGGTGGTTGATCAATTTCAAATAGTAGACAAGCCGCCAGAAGGGAAACCTACTGAAAGGGGCGCGGAGTCGACCCCATTGGTGCGTCTCATTATGTCGCACCGAAAGACTGGTCACTGGTAAAGGACAAAGAAAATCAGTAGGAAAAACAGTGGCATTGATATAATAAACTTTTCAGATTCACGAAGCTGACATCGATAAATCTTTGTTTACCTGACCCGTTGCCGTGGGGAAAAAGCCAGAATGACATAAAGACATCTTTCCTCTAAGAACAGACGTACCGCCAATGGGCAGAAACGGCAGGCAGGTGTGGTGTAGGTGACTCAAACTTGAGTATACACTGAGAAAGATTTAACATAGCCAATACTGAGCATCCCTACAAAGAATGGTGAACGGACACCTGGGATTATCCAGACGATTTGATCCATAAAAAATCGAATATATCCTAATGCTAATGCAGTCCAGCAATGCAAAACCAAGGTCACATCTCGGTGCTGACGTCGACCGTGACCATAGTCTTTTCTTTATCTAACTGAAGTTTAACTTAGTATAGCTCAAATACTACAATTCGGTAAGCAAATCTTACATGGACGTCAAGACAGAAGACATTTTTACGATCGGTTTTAACTGGTAAACTCACCAATACAGGCGAATAATTCTTTCCAGGAAGTGATTCTATCCAGTCTTGAGTCACTGTTTTCATTTAAGCCACAGAACACTTTCAAGCTTACATTCTGGAGTAGCCTAAAGATAATCGATTAAAATATTTTATGGGTGTTAGATCATACAAGTAATTGATACACTGCTTTTTCTGGCTAAAGGAAGATGATTTAAAGACGAACGGTTGTTCTCTGATACGATTGATTCAATAAAACCACTCCGACTTCATATTCTAAAGCAGCGGATAAGATCTGTGTAGGGGTGCACTCTCCCTACTGCAGTGAGAGCCTCAGGATTCAAATCCCGTTTCAGGACACTATCTGTATCTGACACCAGTCCACTGGGCTCGGGGTCGGAGTTTTTCTCCCAGTACTGTGGCTCAGCTTTAAACATCTTCAGCCATAAACACTTGTCCGAAATAAGTTTCGTCTGAAAATTTACAAAGGTAAACTTTTTATGTTGACTTATCTCCTTACAAGATACTATTTCGCAAATTCGATGTGATTGTCTGCCCTTAGTTCTCCACCTACACGCTTTCAATAATCCCCATGCACAAAAAGAGGACTATGACTACTAGTAGACTGAAGGCTACAGACATTAGCATCCAATATGGATGCACTGATGTTGGCCAGGCTTAAGGAAATGGATTAGTTGATACCATATGTTAAACAAGTTTATCTTTGTACACATTTGAGGTCAAAAGCTTTAATTCACTCTATTTATAGACTGGCCTAAATACCTTGATCTTTTTGCTTGACACACTCCAACACGGTCTGCTAGTTTTTAAAAATAGCATGGATACATGTAAATGTGAAGGTGTGTCTACGACATCATCTGTGTACAGTGTTGCATGCTGATATGTTTGTACAGAGCCGTCTTTAGTTTAACTCTTGCAAGATACTCCGTAGTGCAAATCTTCATACCTAATCATATCTTAAACGGGAATTCTCAGATGAGTTGATCGTCGTAATCACGTGACCCACTGTCATGCTGCTCGCCCTGTTGTGACAAGTGACACACTTGTGGAAGATTTCTTGACTCTGATGCGCAAAGCACATTCAAGTGTCACCTCACCTGTTTGTCTGTGCGAGACGGTGAGTAATCGATGTAAGCAGACTCAGCATCAACACATTCGCAAACATACTTAATCAGTTCGTAATGCCATAACTTGGTGAGTTAATGAAGGGCCAAAGTGGCTCAACGTTTGCCTAATTACCTTCTCTGCTTAAAGGTCGTCATTGTTATCTTTAAGTTAAGGTTTTGATAGAGAGGGTACCATTTTCTTACCTGCTACAAAGGGATATCATCTTATCGTTGATAAAGTTGACAAGGAGTGCTTATAGAGGGAAGCTACTTTCTGTTTACATTAATACTAATTCCCATTTTTTTGGTTAAAATATAAATTTGTACTTCAAAAATTTTCTAGCTATCAGCGAAATCAATTTTTTAAGAATAAAATAAGAATAGATGGATAAAGACTTCCGCAATGTTTTCTTAATTAATATCCTTAAAGCAATCGCACAAGCAGGTATGTGCTCACTTTAGTTATTTATATTTTCTTTGGGTTTGCTTCCCACCGTTGGCCCTGAAATACACATTCTTTTCCTTTTTCAGCTGCTACGCTCCTTTCTTCTTCCTACTCCACTTTCTGGTCTTTTTCGTCCTCACTTACACTTGACATAAACGCATTGCAAAGACTAGTTATGATCTTTTATGTCGTCGTCGTTGCCCATCCCCTCCTCTCGTTCTCGTTATTATTATAACCATTAAAAACATAACACACAGTTGAAAGAGAAAAAGAAGCCTTCACTAATAATAAAATATTGCTACTTGTAAAAAAAATCCACTCACTACCTTTACAAATTCTTTATCTCCCTTTCATCGATTATTTTCATAATATTCAAAACAGCATTTTAAACATATTCCTTTCATTGCACAAATAAATTTGTCATTAATAATGTAGGTTACAAAATGGAGACAACACATGTTCAGCCACACGAAAGAGAGTGTGCACTGTGCACGAATGAGTTCACCACTTTAAAGATTCTACCCTGTGGACATCGTCTTTGCAGAGAATGTGCCTTTATTTTGATGAGCACAAAATCTGAATCAGGTTGTCCGCAATGTGGATGTCAAATTGTTAAGACACAAGGAAAGTCAAATCCAAATTCGTCCGAGACTGTTGACGCCCTGCCAACAGATTTTGTGATGGAAGCGCTGGTGGAGAGCGCTCGTGTGCTGAGTAAACATCAAGTTTGTTGTGTATGTGATGATGTCAAGGCTGACTTTATCTGTATGCAGTGTCAGGACATGTTGTGTTCAGCCTGTGCAAAAGTTCACGAAAAGCTTTCGGTGAGCCGCAGTCACGATGTGGAGAGTCTCAGCACTGTGACACCTGAACGTCTGGCTGCCAGCCGCCCTGCACTGTGTGCTGACCACGGCGACAAACAGGCGGAATTCTTTTGCTCGAAGCACCGCCTCGCCATTTGCGCATTATGCGCCTTCCAAAAACACAAAGAATGCGTGCAATTCAGGAACATTTATGATGAAATTAACTTGGCTAAAAATGCGCTGGATGACTTTGCGAAGATGCTTTTACAGGCGGAGCAAACGTTAGAGCAGGCTATAGGTCAGCTGACCGCGCGTCTACAGGAAGCTGATGTCAGCGAGCAAGAAGATATGATAGAGGTGGACAAGACATGTGACCGTCTTCAAAAGCTCGTTGAGAACTTTCGTAACAAGCAGAAAGAACTGACTAAAGGCTCATACCACAGATTTAGGAGGTCATTACATGACCTCAAAACGTCACTTAGCGACGAGATTGTGAAAGTCACGTCACACAAACGTATCGTGACGAGCGCCAAGGCTATGGCGCCATGTCCTGCCCTGATACACGCAGCTCAAGCTCTGACAGACAGGGTCAAGAATCTTGACATGAGCGCCAACTTGGATGCGTACCCAGTGGGGAAAACTTCAAGCGGGACTTGGTGTGAAGAAGTTGTGGGACGGATAGAGAAAGAGCTGCTCTTGCTTGAACAGAAGAAGCCTGAGTCTAAGGTAACCGTGTCAGTTAACTTGCTATTAAGTTGCTTAATTAAATTATTGTTAAATAAATGTTTATATTATTCTTTGGGTAATTAATATATAGTTAATAATTTAGCTTACCATATAGTTATAATTGAGATAATTATCTAGTTTTTACTTAGTCTATTTACTTGATAACTTGATTATTATTTAGCTGACGATTTATGTTTTGAATTGTTGTTTCAATAAGTATTTTGCTAATTTTACTTCATTATTTAGTGTTTTGTTAATCTTGCTGACGTGAAACCTGATAAGTTACAGCTGTCTGTCAGTCTGTCTTTTATGATAAACATGTTACAGCTGTCTGTCAGTCTGCCTATTATGAGCTCCGTAAGATCAGTGCCATCCGTCATTTTCTCTCTACACGCGCTACCAACACTCTTGTCTGTGCGTTTGTTCTTCTCGACTTGACTACTGCAACTCCTTGCTGGCAGGCTGCCCCTCATCTCTCATTGAGAGACTCCAGAAAGTACAGAACTCCGCTGCTTGTCTAGTGTTTAGAGCTAGGAAACGGGACCATGTCACTCCTCTCCTTCGTTTTCTGCACTGACTACCCGTCTGCTCTAGCATCCAGTACAAAATGGCCGTGCTGTGTTTTGTTTGTTTCGCACACTCCTGTCCTGACTATTACGTTCTTGGTCTGATGACCGTATTCTAAACATTTCTGTCACCAGAATAACATAAGGGCACATGATTTTTACTTACTTTGCATGAAAACGATGAAACTTTCGTCCTTGATATATCTGCCACCTACTTACCGTTAAATCCTTTAAATGTGCGCTGAAAACACGCCTCCGCCTTCAGCATTTCTCTTAACAACAGTCCACACAGTTTATTGTTAACAGTATTACCTTGCAGAAACCCAATAAGCTCAGTTCCTGTTAACCCATTCGTCTCACTTTTCTATATTTATCTTTTATTAACTATCTGTACCATTATTTCATCCTTCTGTTCCTTCATATGTTGTCCATGTCTCGAGCTCAAACAACTCTCTCTCTCTCTATGAGCGTGAGTATGCGCTTAACAAGCCACCCATTTATTATTAAATAAAAATAAAAAATTAAAATGTACTTAGTGTAGACACTGATCGCTTCTCTTTAGAAATAAAGAAAGATACACTTTTCAACTTAATTGATAGCCAGTTTCTCATTATCTCTAGCTGAGATCATGACACAAATGCTGCGGTTTATCACTATACCAATATTCAATTATTATTATTAGTAATAATCCTTAAATAAAAGGTCTATTAAGCTTTCATAGTACAGGTAATAACTAATTCATGATCATTGCATAAATACGATTTCAGGTTCTTCATTTATGTACAGCTCTGAGTGTCACAAGGTTAACCTCTTACTTTGAAATACTAGAGCTAAGAGTAAGAAAAGGTTCTGAGTCTTAGATAAGATTTGTTTATTCATTGTGTATCTGCATGCCAGTCTGCTTCTTTTGAACAAAGTGTTCATGATAACAAACTACTATAACTTATGATTATTCTTGAAGGTATTACTCGCTGCTGGAAGTACATCGTTTGCTTCTGAAACACAAATGTTATCAACACCATCTCCCTTTGGTTTCCTTGGAGGAATTGCACAGCATTCATCAACACCAGTTGGTAACCGTTTTCCACAAAGCACAGCTCCTAACCTCGGGCAGCACTCTGATGGAGGTGTCAACAGAAGTTTCAATTTCGATTCTTCAGTCGGCTGTCGTCCACAGCTTAACTTTATTGGTGCAGCACCCCAAGGTCCGATAACGTTCCTTGCTGAACCTCCTACCCTTAGACATTACACTATAAAAAGAGCTCATCGTTTCATCAGGAGATAAAGCAATCTTACCTGTCATACCTCATACATGCAGCTGCAAACCAACGGCTCTGATGCCATATTATCGCGATTTTCAAACGCATGTCGCTTCTCAACGTCGAAATGGAAATGTCGCAGTGTTTTCGAAACTTTTTCATAAAATAGAGTTTGATTAAAAACTGGATTAGCCATGCAAGGATACCTGCACTCATAACACTTTTGCAGGAGCTAATATTTTTGCCTTTCTTCATTGAAACATATGTGAATTTTCAAGTGAAGTGAAGCCGTTACACTTTTGTTAAAAATAAAAAAGGGCTTGTGTAAACATTTAAGATAATTTTACTTCCTTGATTTTTTTGTGTGCACCATGTGATTCGCGGTGGAGGTGTCTGCGTCTCTGCCAAAGGATCAGTTAATTTAAGATAGTTTTTCTAAACTTAAAACTCGTTTATGGGGGGGGCTGACTGTAATATGCAGGTGCAGACGCCATGGTCAAGGTCAAAAAGTGGAAGAAGCCAACTTAACCTCAAGTGGAACAACGTGGAGTAAACTGATCTACTGGCAACACCTCACTTCTTTCTACCGATCTTGAAAGCAGAGAGAGACATCCCCTGTCTCAGTCCCTCAGATCGACACGTAATACGCCCATACCTTCAGTTCCTAACATCATCCCTGTCTCCGGTAAAATGCCGTCAGCCAAAGTAGTGGACTCAACACCCCGAGCCTCGGTGGTGAGTACGGAGAGGGACAGTGAAATTTCGATGCTGGACGTATGGAAAACACTCGGGGAAATTATAAAATCACTGGAAAAGATAAGTTGGGAGGTGGATAAACTAAAAGGGGTGGTTTTGAAAAAAAGAGAAGAAAATGACACAATTAAAAAAAAGAATTAGAAAAGACTAGAGTCAAAAACTGCGAGCTGAAGTGCGTAGTCGAAGAAGCTAAGTTACAAGCGACGACAGCACAAAACAGGAGCGAGGACCTGGAACAGTATACAAGGCGCAATAATGTCACAATCTTCGGGGTACCTTAGACAGACAAAGAAACCCCTGAAATGTGTCAGTCACTTGTTTTAAAAATTCTTAGCGGTAAATATGGCATCGAACAAAATTCAGCCCAGTGACATTGAAGTGGTGCACAGACTAGGGAAAAGAACAGGGGCGAGCAGGAGCAAGGATGGGGAAACCAAACCAAGGACTGTTATTGTTCGTTTTCTATCGAGAAAGACCACCGAAATGGTGATCAGAAATAGAAGAAAACCTAAGGGCTCGAAGATGATTCTTACAGAGGACTTAACAAAACAACGCTACATATTGTTCTCCCGCGCTCGTGATCACCCAAGTGTGATGGAGGTGTGGTCAAGAAATAGAAAATTTTTCGCAAAGTTAACGACGGTCCACAGGGTCAGAGAATTCCAGTCGGTGACAGAGTTAATGTCATCCTCATCAAGAGTATCTTGAGTTTTTGATCTCGAAAATCATGTGACCATCTTTCTAGTTCTATCTTTATTGTATATACTGTCGCTATCATAGTCTTGAAAGTAATATTAACAAAATGTTATTGCTGGGCTCTGAGGCGATATCTGCACCATCATTAATGCATGGTAATCATCATACCTTCAGACAAGATCATTCTTGTCACCAGGGTGAGTTTGAAGGCCATTGCACCTTCAAAAGGTTAGCAGCCTGTATAAAAATTTGTAGAAAATTTCAGGTGGGCATTTGAACATAGCATTTTCTGAACAGTTTTGTTATAAGTGACTGATTGTGTTGTGAATGACATGCTTTTTACTATTTACCAAAATTTAAATAAATGCTTTCTTGTCTTCTGAAAATATACCCCTAAAATAATTACATTGTACCAAAAGAGGTCAATAACACAAACATCGGAAAAAGTAGTCAGGTTTAGAACCAGAAAGTGGGCTTTTCAGGCCATCTTATTCCAAACATATGGCGAAAGCATCGGTTCGTAAAAGTCTGGAGCTTGTTGTTGATGGTGTTTGTCACTCTGCAGGTTTTAGAACCATACAGTAGGACTGCCTTCACATTGGTGTTGACGATGCGGAGGGATAATGCTCGGGAGTTCCAGATGGGGCGTAGGTAAAAGCATGCTTGGCCTTGTTTATGCGACTTCTGATGTCGTCGTCAGCTCCACCATCCTTGCTGACGATGCTCCCCAGATATGTGAAGCGGTCTGTTTCTAGGATGTTCTCTCCGTGAAGATGGATTGGAAGTTCCTGCTTGTTGATTTTATCACTTCAGTCTTCTTCTGTTGATCTTTATACAATACAATACAATACATCTTTATTGTCTATGTCTGGTCACAACAGAGATAGAAATTTTCCTTTGTTGCTGGGAGCTCCCACAGTTAACTGGAGAAAAGGATACATAATAAACTGAAAAAAAAATTACGATCACACCTCATACACTCATACAGTTACACTCATGCTTAGCCCTCGCACACCTAAGACAGTTAGCAGATGCACATTCTCTTCCTCTCTTACACACACACACACACACACACACACACACCCCACAGACATTCAGGCTAGGTACATTTGTTAGTCCTGTTCAGGAGTGCTATTGCGGTTGGTAAGAATGACTTGGCAAAGGCACTCTTCCTGGCGACCACTTGCTTCCATCTGCGGCCAGAGGGTAACATTTGGAAGTGGCGATGTAGTGGGTGAGAGGGGTCTGTGATGATTCTGACGGCCTTTAACCTCACAGCCTTGATGTATAAATCACCTAAAGGTCTTTGTGGAGAACCAATGATCTTGCTGGCACTCTTGACCACTCTCATTAAAGAAGCTTTATCTTTGAGAGAGAGAACGCCAAACCACACTGACATATTGAATGTTAAGATGCTTTCGATTAGACTGCGATATACTGACTCAAGGACAGGGCCACTGACACCGAAATTCCTCAGTTGCCTCAGCAGGAACAGGCGCTGATGTGCTTTCCTGGAAACAATGCTGGTGTTTTCCTGAAGGGACAGTTTGCTGTCTAGCACTGTGCCGAGGTACCTAAAACTTTGCACCTGTTCTATTGTCTCATTATCAATAATTATAGGGGTGTGGGCAGGTTGATGTTTTCTTCTGTCAAGGACCACTTCTTTAGTTTTAGAGACATTGAGCACCAGAAAGTTTTCTTCAAACCATGAGTGTAATTTTTAAACCTGGAGGAAATAGCTTGCAAGTGACTTCTCGTCCTTGAGCCGAGCAACCAATGCCATATCATCTGCAAACTTAATCAAGGATAGGGCACAATTCGAGAATTCCGTCCGGACTTCACTAGTGTAAACAGAGAACAGTATTGGGGACAAAACACACCCCTGTGGGGCTCCGGTATTTATGATCAGAGTGGTCGAGACTTTGCCTCCCATGCTGACCCGTTGTGGCCGGTCCCGGAGAAACTCCCTCATCCAGAGCACTAGGGTTGAGTTAACGTTTAGTGCTAGGAGACGTTGTAAGAGCAGGTGTGGCTGAATGGTATTAAAAGCAGATGAAAAGTCCATGAATAGGATACGCACGTATGTACCAGTGCCATCCAGATGGTTTGCTACCAGGTTGTAGAGTGTCAAACAGGCATCATCCACTCCTCTTTTCGCTTTGTATGCAAACTGGTAGGGGTCTAGTTGATCAGCAATGGCATTGACTAATTGGTTGCAAACAACTCTCTCCATGCACTTAGCAAGAATAGGGGTCAAGGCCACTGGTCGGAAGTCATTTAGTTCTTTGGCATGTTACTTTTTTGGCACTGGAATAATAGTTGAGGTCTTCCATAGCTTGGGAAAGAACTGACTGTTCAGGAACAGGTGGAACAAATGTGTGATCATTGGGCTCAGCTGCTGGGCGCAAGATCTGAGCACCCATCCTTTTAGGCCGTCTGGACCAGGAGCTTTAAAGGGATTAATTCGGGACAGGCAAGATGCTACGGCATTCTCGTCCACTAAGATATCACATGGTGACAGGGAAGAACAGATCAATTCACATTCTCGAGTAAAGTTTTGTATATCAAACCTGGCATAAAACTTGTTTAAGTCATTGGCAAGGTCTGCAGCCTCACATCCTACCTCCTGTTTTTTTGTTGTGCGACCCATCATTTTGTTTAGTCCCAACCAAGCCTCGCGTGCGTTCCCTTCCCTTAGTTTCGTTTCTACCTTATTCTTATATTCGATCTTCCCCAGCCTTGTCTTCTGCCGAAATTCTTTGTTCCGATCTCTTACGTGTCCCGTATCACCCTGGATAAATGCATGCTTCTTGGCAACAAGGCAAGCTTTCAGGTCTTTGGTAATCCATGGCTTATTGTTTGCAAACAGTTTGATTGTTTTCGGTTTCACAACACAATCTTCACAGAACTGGATGTAGGCCGTGACAGTTTCTGTGAGTTCATCGTAATCAGAGCAGCTGTCAAAGAACAGCTGCCAGTCTGTTGCCTCATAACAGCCCCTCAGTGCCTCGATCTTGTCATGAGACCACTGCTTGATCTCTATGGTGTTTGGTTTAGCAGTTTTCACTTTCTGTCTGTATCTTGGGATAAGATGAACCACATTGTGGTCGGATCTACCCAAAGGGGGCCTGCATCTGCTTGCATAGGCATTCGAGATAGAGCTGTAGCATTTGTCTAACACACGATTCTGCCGAGTGGGACAGCTAACATGTTGGTATAGGGAGGGTAATTCAGCACTAATATCACATTTATTGAAGTCGCCGAGGATAAATACAGCCTGGTCAGTGGATCTATGTAAGGCCTTGTTGTAGCTGGCTGCTATCTGAGCGGCGGCGTCCTTGTTGTCAGGTATTCTCTGCTTCCTGTGATAGCTTACTCTGTTTGGTTTGTGCATGCCGCTGCCGATGAGACAGGAGACTAATGTCATCTGCAAAGTTCAGGTCCTGTAATTGTTTGGCGAAGGTCCACTGAATACCGGTGTTGTTTTCTTGGGTTGTCTTTCGCATAATCCAGTCTATGACCATCAGGAAGATTGTCAGCGATAATATGCAACCCTGTCTTACGCCAGTCTTCATTATAAAAGGTTTACTGAGTTTGCCGTTATCGATAATTTGGCAGGACGAGTCTTCATACAATTCCTGGATGATGTTTATGATTTTAGGCGGAATACTATAGTAGTTCATCAGCCTCGAGATGACGTCCCTGTCTACACTGTTAAAGGCCTTCTCAAAATCCACAAAAGTTATATAAAAGGAGGATTGCCATTCGATGGACTGTTCTATGATGATACGGAGGGTTGCAATGTGGTCAGTGCATGACTTATCCTGGCAAAACCCTGCTTTTTCTTTTCTCAGTTTCTTGTCCAGTGTCTTCTTCAGTCTTCTCTCTAGTATTACCCTTGTCAGGACTTTGCTGGGGATGGACAGCAGCACGATCCCCCCCCCGGCAGAGGTCTCCTTTCTTTGGTAATTTGACCAGGTGGCCTAATTTCCAGTCTGTTGGGACTAGCTATTGTTTCCAGATCTTCTATAGGAGGGGCTGTAAAATTGTTGCTGTTGTTTCTGGGTCTGCCTTTAGTGCTTCTTGGGATATGCCGTCCGGGCCTGTTGCTTTGCCACTTTCATGCTTTTGATAGCTCTGATGATTTTTGTCTTGGTGGGAAGGTCTCGTGTTGACGTAAAGTTTTACAGTTGCTGGTGGTATGTCAAGTAAGGTTGGTGGATGAGGTCTATTCAGCATCTCTTCGAAGGGCTCCATTCAGTGGTCTCTTTGTCCTGCATCGTTTGTTATGGTCTTGCAATCTTTGTCTTTCACCGGCTTGTTTGGTTTACGTTCTTGCCTGACAGAGTTCGTGTTACTTCGTGTAGTTGCTTCATGTTTCCCTGTATGGCTGCTGCCTCTGCTTCCTCTGTCATTTCATGGGTGAAGCGTCTTTTGTCCTCCATTACAGACCTCTTTACTTGGCGGTTGGCTTCCCAGTATTTCGCTCTGAGACCTTCTTTCTTGCTGGTCTGATTGAGCTAGTAATGATTCATTTTGATCACTTAATATCTATTAATATGTTTTCTCTTTAACCTTGATGTCTTTAGGACCATCAATAATAGCAGCACAGAATGGGCAGCAGATACAGACACCTGACTTGGTGTAAAAGAAGTTTGTCAAAATTTTCTTCGAGGTATTTTTATCTAAAGTCCCACAAACTCAAACCTGAGACGACATTGAGAAAAAGGGCAAAAAGTATCAGATGTACAGATACAAGCATACCGACAATACTCTGCACATACAAAAATGTTCTACACCAACTGAAGGAAATTAAATATTTTGCTTTAACATTACAAAGTAAAAAAAAAAAATCACTTCAATTATTCAAGACTTGCGCTGGACAAAAGACTAGATAGCAACGTGGCACGAAAATACAGTAAGCATAATTTTCTCTCCTTTGAAAGTACAGGTAGATATCAAGTGATAGCAAGCATCAAGACGTTCTAGTTCTTTACCCGTGACCGATAAGTGCCCTCATTATCATTATGTTATTTATAGCAGTCTGCTGTATCACGAATACAGGCAAATCATGCTTTCAAAGGAGTGATTCTCTTTAGTCTTGAGTCACTATTCTCATCTAAGCCACAGAACACTTTTAAACATATTCTGGAGTAGCCTAAAGGTGATCGATTAACATATTTTCTTGGTGTTAGATTTCACAAGTAATCGATACACGGCTTTTTCTGGGTAACGAAAGATGGTTTATAGACGAACACGATTTATTTAATAAAACCACTCTTACTTCATATTCCAAAGCAGCGGATAAGATCTGTGTAGTAGTGCACTCTCCCTACTACAGTGAGAGCCTTGGGATTCAAATCCCGTTTCGGGACACTATCTGTGACACCTGTCCGCAGGGCTCGGGGTCGGGGTTTTTTCCCAGTACTGTAGTTCATAGTTAAACATCTTCAGCCTTAAACACTTGTCTGCAATAAGTGTCGTCTGAAATTCTACAAAAGTAATCTTTTTATATTGACTTATCTCCTTACAAGATACTATTTCACAAATTTGGTGTGATTGCCTGACCTTAGTTCTCCAGCTACACGCTGATAAACATTCCCTTGCACAAAAAGAGGACTAAGACTACCAGAAGACTGAAGAATACAGACTTAAACATCCAATACCGATGCACATATGTTGTCCAGGTTTAAGGAAATGGATTAGTTGATAAAATATGTTAATCAAGTTTGTCTTTGAACACATTTGAGGTCCACAACTTTACTTCAGTCTATTTATAGACTGCGGCTGAATACCTTGATTTTTTTGCGTATGGTGTAATGTCAACTACTATAAGAAGGCAGGCATATTCACATACAGGTAAGGAGATATTATCTTACACTCAGCTTGACACACTCCAGCACGGTCTGCTAGTTTTTAAAAATAGCGAGGATACATGTAGTGTGAAGGTGTGTGTACTACACCATCTGTGTCCAGTGTTGCATGCTGATATGTTTGTACAGAGCAGTCTTTAGTTGAGCCTTTAGTATCACTTGCAAGATACTCCGAAGTGCAAAATCTTCATACTTACATTAGTCCTTTCATAGAACTTGAATAGGAAAATTTGATATTTCTTTCGAAAGCTAGCTTTGACTTACATTATTGGGTACACGTCAGATTACTCCCATGGAAGAAAATATGCAGAATGCATGTAAGACTTTACCATCTTCCTCTTGTTAAATGGCAACTAGTTATAGTAATAGCATATATTGCTATAGTAACCGCTGTCTGAACAGAATTCTAACTCCATTATTTATCTATCACAAGGTTAATGTCTTGTAAAAATTATCTCTAAAATCTTGTTCAAGCAATTTTGCGCAGTCGATATCGCTAAACTGGTTTCTCTATAAGTCGGACTAGAAACAAAATATCACCTAAATATATCTTCAACGGGAATTCTCAGATGAGTTGATCGTCGTAATCACGTGACCCACTGTCATGCTATGCGCCCTGTTGGGACAAGTGAGACACTTGGGGAAGATTTCTTGACTCTGAAAGGGCAAAGCACATTCAAGTGTCACCTCACCTTTTTGTCTGCGTGAGACGGTGAGTAATCGGTGCAGGCTTAAGGACTCAACATCAACACATTCGCAAACATCCTAATCAGTTTGTACAACACACCGCCATAACTTGGTGAGTTAATAAAGGACTAAAGTGACTCCATGTTTGCCTAATGACCTTCGCTCTTCATCGTTATCTTCGAGTTAGAGTTTTGATAGAGAGGGCAACATTTTCTCGTCTGCTACAAAGGGATATCATGTTATCGTTGATAAAGTTGTCAAGGCGTGTTTAAAAAGGGAAGCTACTTTCTTTTTATATTAATATTAACTCACACTTTATTACTTAAAATATTAATTTGTAATTCAAAATTTTTTTAGCTATCAGCGAAATCACTTTTTTAAAGAAGCAATTAAAATAACAAACCACACTCAATAGACATCATCTTGTTTATGGCCTCTAAAAGTTTTGATTCACGTGAAAAGGTCCTGATATAGATGGTCGACAAATGCATATTTTACAACAATGTTTTACCTCAAATTTATTTACAGTACCAAAGAAACAAAGCTGATACATGCACAATGGTTCGCTAATTGTAATTATTTTTCAGTCTCTTTTATATTATTTCTTTTTTTCCTTCCTTTGCGTGTTCGTTTGAAGCTTGTTTTCTTGCTTCTTTCTTCTCTCACTCTCTTTTGTTTTATTCGTTTATACCTTCTGATGTAAAAAAAAATCTACTTTTTCTTTATCATCCACTGGTACCTTGGCATGTTGCGCGAGGTTTAGTTGACAGCTTGGAGTAGGTTATGGTGATACTAGGGTCACAAGATAAAAGCGGGTACATGACAATCTCGGATCTTTCGACTGCATAGTTGTCGGTTTGCACCGGTTGTATTAGAGCTCGAATATGACTTCTTTAAAGTAAAAGTCTTCGAGAGGTTTCAGAACTCCAAGGTAAATAATAAGAAAACACTTGCTTAACAACTAAAACATTTTACCACGTAATGTTATTCAACGTGTAGTTTCTATTCGGTAATCTAATTCGGAGACTGCTTTTGACTATTTCTATTCTAAGATGGCGTCATCATCCGATCAGCCAACGGAGTTAGAATGTGCAGTGTGCATGAATAGCTTTACCACACCAAAGATTTTACAATGTGGACATATTGTCTGCCGTGGATGTGTCATTTCCTGGATGGACTCAAATCTTAAGGCCGGATGTCCACTATGCAGATCGCCTATAGTCGACACAGGTAACTCAGGTCAAAGTTCAGCTGACGTCGCCGACGCGATGCCAACAGATTTTGTGATGGACGCGCTGGTGGAGAGCTCTCGTGTGCTGAGTAAACATCACATTTGTTGTGTATGTGAGGATGTTAAGGCTGACTCTGTCTGTATTCAGTGTTTTGACATGATGTGTGCATCGTGTGCAAAGATGCACAAGAAGATGTCGATGAGCCGCAGTCACGATGTGGAGAGTCTCAGCACTGTGACACCTGAACGTCTGGCTGCCAGCCGCCCTGCACCGTGTGCTGACCACGGCGACAAACAGGCGGAATTCTTCTGCCGCGAGCACCGCCTCGCTGTCTGCTTACCCTGCAGCTTCGGGAAACACAGAAGCTGTTCCTCAGTGAAGGAAATCGACGATGAAATGAAGTCATCTGAAAATTCAACGACTGATTTGAGGGACAGACTATCTCGGGCAAAGCAGCTTGTGGAGCAGGTGATGGCCCAGGTGGACACTCGTCTTGAGTATGTGGATATCAGTGAAGCGGACGACATATCACAGGCAGATGCTGTAAGTCAACGTCTTCAGAATCTGGTGATAGATTTTTGCGACAAATTAAAGGAAATAAGCCGTTTCTCACATTCGAAAGTCAGAAACTCACTCAAAGAGTTTAAGACGACCCTTGGAGGGCGACTAGGGACACTGACATCACACAAAGATATTGTGGCTCGAGCCAGATAAGTGGCTCCGCGTCCTGCGCTTATACACGCGACCAAAACTCTAACAGACAGGGTCAACAGTCTTGACCTCAACGCCGACCTGGAAGCCGATGTCTGGGCGAATCCTTCCCTAAATACGACACGCTATAAAGACATAGTCAAACGCATTGAGAAAGATCTACAAATGCTGGAAGGGATAAAAGCTGATCTTCAGGTAAAGTAATGATGTCTTTATTCTTTCATTATTTCACCTTAAATAAAATTGTAGAAATGTTCCCGTTGTTTGTGCCTGTGCTTTGTGCGCTACTAGTCTTTTCTTATTGAAGCAAAATCTCTTGTCTTATCTTTTAAACTTTTCTTAAAGTCGGATTAAAAGAAAGGTTTCCTGTAAATATTTTTATGTCAACTACATTTCAACTACAATACCCTATCAGTCTGATCAGACCTTATTAACAAATTTATTTATCTGTTATTTCATTGATTTATTTACTTATTACCTACACTAACTCTTTCGATGGGTAAATTAAAGAGCTTCTCCTAAATAATGAGCCTCGTTTTCATTGGGTGCAGAGACAACACCTCACCTTTCATGTGAGTTCTGGTATCTTCAGCACACTGATATTTGACAAGAAAGCAACAGAAGAAGACAAAAATGCTGGACTCTTTTTTGCCAGACCTGGAGTAGTGGCATCTTGTCAGCTGGTAGAGCCAAACTTTTTATATCAGGTAATAGTAATAATAATGAAATAGCAGCAAGATTAATTACTATAATGGTCTAAATTTAAAAAAATCAGATAAAGTTATAGAGCTTTACAACTTTAATAAAAAAATACAGGTGATGTAAAACAACTAAACACTGAAATAAAACACCTAACTAAATATTATCCAAATTATAAAAGATGTTTCGTGTTCTTGCACCTACATCAGTAAGTCATCAATGGTTTACTAAATTTCATTACAGTTCTCTTAGCTAAAAAAGAAAAAATGAGAATATGTTCTACAATTATTTCCAGTCCTAAAAACACAATATTTAAGAAAAGGAGAACCTGTAGCTTTTAATTCATTTAAATGTCAGTCAACATCTTTAGTGATGTAGAGAAATGTTGCCAATTTTTCTGTGTGTGTACAGGTCAGACTAGACGAAACTGTGTCGAAAGGTTTCGTGTACTACGGAATAACAGAAACCCACCCCTCCAAACTTGACGCACTTCAAAAAGTAGATCAAACCTTTTATTTTATTTTACCAGCTTAAAAAGTCGTTGTGCTTGATTCTTGAACTTGTACGATATTTACATGCCTGTTTACCTCATTCATTCAATGAACGAGGGGCGAGTGTGGCGACATAAAAAGGGAGGACGATCCATTCTGTTATAAAGTGTGGTGAGACTCGGGATTGACAAGACAACGGGCGGAGAGATAACTAATTTAAACTACTTTTTTCCCTACATGGAATCCTGTCCTTTCTCATTCACTGAAGCGTTTATTTTTATATTGTAGACTGTCTGTTGAGTCCTCGTTTTTGAAGAAATGTGAATATTTCTATACAAAAATAACACCAAAATTATGGCTACTTCCCTGTTTTGACAGAACTACGGCCTTTCAAGATGGAGACTCTTAACAGTGAGAACAGGGCTGACAGGACTTATGATAGATTCATCTAATCACCTCCACTTTTACCTGGACGATCAAGAAATAGACACAGATACAGTAGATGTTCCTCGACACTGCTATGCCGCCTTCATACTCTTACCTGGAGTCTTGAAGGTAAACATGTTTCTAACCGATTTTAACTGTAAACTTCGAACAATTTTATTCTGAGTAAAAAAAAGTATCACAAGCCATTCTTTAAGAAGTAACGTATTCTGTCCATGACGTTTTCTTGTGTTTTAAGCTAAGAAGGTTTGCTATAAAATGCAGCTGTCATCATTTGAATTGGCATGAATAATGACAGTATAATTTCAGCCATATGCACTAAAAGAAAAAATCAACAGTGACATTAGTAGTTTTACCTCGAATGTAAGTCTTAATTATAGATACCACCGAGCATTAGATGTCATACCATTTATACTAATAACTTTAGATCGATCATGTCATTTTCGAGCACAGCGGGTATTTTTATTTGTATTTTGCAGGTGACACTATTTCCTATTATAAAGATGGTCTAAACGAGGTCTAGATTGAAGAAAACCGCGAAAAATGTTCAACGATAACCAAGATTACAGCTAATATTCTAAATACATTATGCTTACCTGTTGTTGTTGTTGTTGTTGTTGTTGTTGATGATGATGATGATGATGATGATTGCATTTTACAGACATATATATATATATATATATTTATTTATAAATGAAGCTTGCTTAGACATTTCGTAACTAGAGTTTAGTAACTAATTTAAAAAGTATTGCAATAAGAGTAACACACTTATCCCCATAGTCTACTATAACTTTAATTTGAAAAAACAAATTGTGTATCTGTAGATTTATGTTATTACACAGTAAAATGCTCTGTAGATGTTATCTATATCTATGTTTAATGTTTGTATAACAGTATCTTCATTTTATGGCATTTGTTTAGTAAACGTTTAGAAATTTCTTCGCATTTCTGTTTGTATGTGTCGTGTGCTGGCTTCTGCGTTCTTTCTTCAAACTTTTACTTTCTATTCATTTTTATTATAAAATGTATATTTTGTAGAAATCTTTTACATACATATGTCTAAACATCTGTCTATACATATATTTGATCTGTGGTATTACAATCACCTGGCACACATTGTGGCTTGTGATACGCTACAGTGCAAACAGAGAGTTTATCATTCAGGCAGAATAGTATCTTCTTTTTAAAGCTACTAACAAAGAACATACAACAGTCTACTCAGACACATGGAACGGAAATTCCCCGTTGAAACGAATATTATTTGCACCTGGCAACAGTCAAGTAACCTTACTCAATTGATCGAAGGTAAATAAGCGATTGTAAGAGTAAGATTGTAGTAACAAACTTCTATGTTTTAGGGATTATAAAATTAACCGCGTGCAACTGTAAGCACATCCATGTCATTGGTGGGTGGCCTCATATGAAAATACTAGCGATGTTTTCAATATGTAAGTTATCATGGTGAGACTAAAAAATAGCAAAACACTTGTCCTCGTATGTCCTCGATTCGAGAATTGACGACTGTTCACCGCTAGCATTTATCATGTATGTGTGATGTTCTTTGTGTTTGGCACTTTGAGTTCACCTTAATGGTGAAGAAAGGTGCTATAGAAATCATCATCATTATTATGATTAAAACAAGTCAAAAACATCTGTTGTGACAATTTTAATATGATAAAACTGTCGATAAATCCAAATGCGTTTTCTATAAACAAACACAAAACATTTTCACAGAAAATACTACTGTTTATTTTGCAAGGTTGTGATGACAGAAAAGTTTAATTTCTCATTTCTAAAATTTCTTTAATGTTAGGAAGATCCGCCATTTTGACTGAAAACGGAAGCGAAAGCCCTTCGCTGTTAAGTTCTGTGATGATTGTGACTGCTATGATAGAACAAAGAGGCAAGGAAAGAGAGACACTTATCCAGTAAATGAAGGTCGTGGTGGAGAGTAGGATATATGTGAATTCTACTTTCAGGATGACCTACCGTCTACTTCACACCTACATCATTGTTAATTGTTTTATATTACTCATCACCTTCACTTTAATACTACACCTGGAGTCTACTACACACCTTCATAATTGTTCTCTATTATTACTCGTTACCTTCACTTTATTACTACACCGCTCAGTCTTTATACCGAAGAAAATGGCGGCGTACGTGATCGTTAAGAAATACATTCAGAAGTAAACGATGGATAAAATGTGTATTTACAGACTGACATCACCATTTCGATGAGCTTAGTGACGATGTGATCTTAGCAAAGCTTGGATTCGGAAGCATGGGCTACATTTCATAGCGGACAGATGGTGATACTACAAAGAATCAATAGATTTCAATATTTCAAGTCAACGCTTTCTTATCAGCAAGTCTTTGGAAATACGGGTAAAATGATTCTGTAGAAAAATTTACGAGTAGAGAGAGAGAGAGAGAGAGTGTGTGTGTGTGTGTGTGTGTGTGTGTGTGTGTGTGTGTGTGTCCGTTTTAGTTAATATATGATAGTTGTTGGGACCTTCGTGATCTACTTTCAGGGACAAGCTTGATGCAAAGACTAAGACTATAAAGTCATTTTAGTCAAAGAAACGTTTTAATTCCCTTGAATGGCAACTCCAACAGGCACTCTCTCTCACCACACACGCACGCACACACACACACACACACACACACACACACACACATACACACACGGACACACACAAATTACATCTGAAGAGACATGCGAAATCGTGTTTGTCTGATGTTGCAAAGTCAGCCCATAAAGATCACAATGAACAACAATAGTACGCGGGCGCTTATACACATATTTCCACGTCTTAATCACTATTTGTTTTGGAGATTTCTCATTTCTTAACAAACAAGCTTGTCCAGCAGTCTAGGAAATCCAAGAATAAAAATAGTAAGCGGTCTCTCATCGTCCTTGAACTGTCTGGTTAAAAGGCAATATTTGCTTGTCTGCCCTACTCTCAAAACTACCGATTTGCGTAATATTATGCATTATTAAAATACTGAGTTTGATACAATTATTTCCAGTAAGAAAATTGATTAGTAGTTTGAACTACATCACATACAATTTCTATTTTTATATTTTCATAGTCTGCTTGCGAAGATGGCGACAGCATGAGTTCAGCCCAATGAAAGAGAGTGTGTGGTGTGCATGAATAACTTTACCACACCAAAGATTCTACCCTGTGGTCAGAATGGATCATTTTGTTGTTGACCATGGACTTTGATGCCGATTATTCACAGTGTAAATGTCCAGTAGTTAGGACAACAATGTATCGACAATTTGTAAACCTACAGCCAGCACAAGCTGCATACGAGCTCCCACCAGATTGATATGATGTAAGCGCTAGTGCAGACCACTCGTGTACTGGCTAAGGATCCCGCGTGTTGCGAATATGATGACAATATTAAAGCTTAGTTTAATTGTATGCAGTGCCTTCACAAAATGTGCTCGTCGGTGCACAATGGCGTGCCGTTATAGACGTTATAGACGAGTAGATCTCGGTCGCCGATAAAAAAACCCACATAAATCACTGAGGGAAAGAGTTCACACGTTCATGAACTACTTATCTCCGATGTCACGTTTACAGCCGCTGGGCGTGGCTAATGGTGAGAAATTAATCGTGATCAGTGTGTGGGTTTGACTGTACAGCAGCCGATGGACTTGCAAACAGTGAACGTATATCACTCATCCAACTCAAAGGAGAAGTTTAATAATTGCAGTTTCTACATTCTGGTCTGTGTGCTTGCAGTCTTGAAATGTACTATTTAGCTGCCCACAACTATGTATGCTTGCATAATGACCCTTTTCAAAAGCTTATTCTAAAAACTATAACAAAAACCAAAGAATCTACTCTGGAAAATATGATTAAGAGTTTGAAATGACAACAAAACCATAATCAGATCTGTAGTAGTTTTGTTTCAATCCACTCTTCAAGAATTTTGCATAATTATTTGTTCGATAATAATTTGAATTTAAAAGCTTTACATAAATTTAAGCTTTATTTTCCGCAGAAATGTAGCCATTCCAGATGGAAAAAGGTAAATTCTGAAGGAAGCGGATGAGTTAATGACAGACTCCTACAGGTAGCTTCACTTTTACTTTGATGGTCGTGTGATAGACACAGAGAAAAAACAGGTTTCTATATACAGTGCATTCATTTTATGCATTTATTCTTTAATAAACCTTTCAAATAGATTTTCACATTTCGAGACTGTCTTCTGAAGGATTTTGCTTTTTTTCGCAAACCTAATGCAGTATTAATGTTAGGAGGAGTAGACGAGCAAAGCAAGACGTCATACCACTCTGTATTTGTCTGTTGATCTATTTGTCTATACGTCTATCTGTTTGTCCAGACTTGACAGAATCATGGGACGGCAAAAGCGTTATGTATTTAGACAAATTCAGACTCTGTAAGACTCTCGTTGTGCCAATGATGCTGTACAGCTGAGAAGCGTGGACCCTGCTAACACAACAGCAGCAACGGATCCAGGCGTTCGAGATAAAATGTTTCATACGCAACTTTCTGAGCGGCCTGATGAGTTCCCAGGAGCCCCTGCTCACGACAGGCAAGCGAAATGTCGCCCGACATGACACCATGTCATAAACGGTGAAGGCGGTCGACTCCGTGGCAAAGAAAGAAAAGCCTGTGTCACCTGTAGGAGTAGACAACATGCTCACTGGGGTGTGGAGGAGGGTCTTCTTAGATTGGTAGATAACGGGACCCGCTGGCGTGAGTTCACCTGTCCTATGGTTCATCAGGCTGCCCTCCCACAACTGGTGCAAACCAATGACGCAAGTTATGGGCTGAACTGAACTGTCTGTCAGTCTATTTATCTTTCTCTCTCACTCTCCCTGTGGCAAACAAATAGAATGCTTTCCTTCCACAGCTGCTATGATTCAGAGGGCTGGCCTTTGGAAATTTTCCAACTTTCGCTCTTGTCGAAGAATTCACTTACGAAACTAGAGAATAAAGTCTTCCTTGAATTTTTACTTTCGTTTTGACCTGGGGCAATCACCAGACATACCCTTCCCTTTTCTTACAACTTGTTAGACGCTTCAGTGCGAACAGAAAGTTAACCATTCAGGCTAAAGAGTGTCTTCTATTTAACTCTATCATAAAAGGACATACACCAGTCTACTCATTCGCATTGAACAGATATTCCCCGTTAAAGCGAACGGTTGGCAACATTTGCACCTGGTAACAACAGTCAAGGTGATTTTGTTATTCTTGTCGGTAAGTAGTCTGTGAATCTTCAAGAATACGTTGTAGTAATCACTAAGTTAGCCGTATATGCCGAGAAAACCGATTATCGCTTATGTTAGTAGTTAATACCATTATTCATTTACTGCTAATCTAGCAAAGAGTATTGCAAATACCTACCATATTAAGTTGAAACTGTATATAAATCTTTGAAGTGAGAAGATTATTTTTAATACTATCATGCACACATCATCCAGAGTTTTTTGCATTATTTTCTGATGCAGTGCAGTAGTACTGCCAGGCGGCTGCTGAAGTAAGCTGACGTCAGCAGTGTACTATATATATAGCCCAGCGGAAAGGTTGAGCATTTAAAATATGTCAGACTTCGTGGGATACAGTTTAAACAACTATTACATAAAACTTATTATTTTATACATTTGGTTACAATACCGCACACAAGCCTGGAAAGTGCACTAATACCGTGGACAATGTTTGCTACATTCGTGGGGAAGTGACATTTGCCAACCAGAAGAAAAATATCACTTCTCAAGTGAAGAAGGCATATCATCTTTACTTTGGATGCAAGATTTGCGACCAAGACAAGCCCTAGGCTCCGCATATATGCTGTAGTACATGTGCAACACAGCTTTCACAGTGGTTGAATAGCAAAAGACCATGAGTGTTGTTTGCAGTCCCCACGGTGTGGAGAGAGGCAAGCAACCACACAAATGACTGTTACTTCTGCTGGTTTTCTCCTCTTTCGGGCGGGATAACAGAGCAAAAGAGGTCGAGAATAGTCTATCCTATGAATCCGTCTGCATTGAGACCGATTCCACATGGTGAGGGACTTCCTAGTCCAGAACCTCCAGCAGAATATTTTGATTTAGCTGATCAAACTGTTCTCCTCCTGGTCAGTCAGCATGCAGTGATCCAGATTTTCACTGGATTTTTAACCTAACTTAGAATAACACAGGAAGAACTAAATGACCTTGTTCGTGATTTGGACTTGCCCAAGAATTGCTAGGCTCAAGACTTCAACAATGTAATCTTCTAATTGTCATAATTAGTTCACATAGAAAGCGTCACCAGCAGTTGGATCCTTTCTTCAGAAAGGAAGGTAATCTGGTATTCTGTTCCAATATTAGCGGCCTGCTGAATGCCTTAGAAATCACTCATGACCCACAAGAACTGAGACAATTTGTAGACTTCGAAACTTAAGGCTGTGCTTTTGCACAATGGAAACCGTCTTCCATCTATTCCAGTAGCGCATGCTGTCAACAACTAGAACCAATTTTGAATTTTGATTGCCATGTTCGTTTTGAGCACATACAAATTGGTAGGAAAGAACTAGTTTTATTTCAGTAACATGACTTTTGTAAACATATGTTGACCAGTGAAATTATAAAATAAGAAGATAAGTTCCTAAATGATTAAGGCACATGAGAATTTTTATACTAACAATTTTTTGGTTCATACGGGGGAAACGAGTATTATTCCGCAGTGGAGCACAATTTTGTATTCGGTATTATACCTGATAGCTGTAGTATGAAAAAGAAAAGAAAAGAAATACACAACAAAATTAACAAGACAAAGAAATATGTTTTTGTATTTATGTTTTTATGTTTTTCAGTGTCCCTATTCGTATCTCACCTTCCATTTATTATTACTGGTTTTCACAGAGAGTAAGACCTATCTTGGCATATTGCTGCTAGTTCACATCATCGTAATTATTATTATTATTATTATTATTATTATTATTATTATTATTATTATTATTATTATTATTATTATTATATAAAAGTGGCTATAAGTACTCCACAAAAGTTCAGATCTTAAATATTTGCTACGATTGATAAAGTCCATTGACGTTTTATGTTAGAAGTTGAAATGTTTAATATTACAACAGTAATTCCTTGGTCAATATCTGCCCCTCTAGATATGTCCGCTGATAAGACATCAGAGACACTTGACCATAATGGAATGTCGTTTAGCCAGTTGCTACATTGTAGTAACAAGCATGATGACCAGACTTCTTGACACGAGAGAACTCCCGCAGTGTCTTCTGTACTCTTGTTATGCTTCTCAGGAACCCTTCCTACAAACAATCTTTTCTAGAGCGATGAGTAGGATACCAAATATAGCATTCAGTGCAACATATTGAGCCCTGGAACAATCCTTTCATATTCTAATCGGGTCTTTTTAAAAGCTGTCAGTGATACCCCACAGTGTGGGAGACTTCACAACCCCTAAGAACTCAATAAGATTGTGTTAGGTCATAGCTATAGGTGGGTCTTTGTGTGAGTGTGTTGAAGCCACATGGCTGTTGTTTTCTTCACATACTTGTTTGCATGTTTGCTTGTTTGTTTCTTCATTCTTCGTCTTCCTTGTTCTTCGTATCTTCTTGAGTTTTGTCTTCAGGTGATCTTCTGGTTGGACTTGCCGTTCGTCATCCCATTTCTTCTGCCCACGTGTGTGTACGGAGTCTCGACTTCTCTACATTTAGTTCATCCCTTCTTTTCTTCATTCTGTCGCCATCGTCGTCCTGTCCTGCCTCGTGTGAGAGCGCTGCGTGAGGCCACAAAAACTGAAGGAGACAGTGTGAACAATACACAAAGTGTTTTAGATATAACGTTAGGTCTGGAGGCCTAAGGGGCGAGAACTTTGACAGTACTGTGCTGCAGTGTGTGCGGGTATTTCCTTTTTATAATTATCCCCCTTGTTAAGGTGTGTGTGTGTGTGTCCCGGCTCTGACCGAGCGAGTGGGCGTGTGTTCGTGCCGGCTGTGTGAACGGTTGCGGGCGTGCATCCGGCGACGCTTGGGACGATTTGCGACTGTGACCTACGTTAGTCAGTTGTTGTATATTGACATTCAGTGAAGTTCACAGTTTGCTTTAGCAGATGGTATCTTCTACAGAATGAATAAAGTTAAAAGGGAAGCTACTGTTTTTTTTTTGACATAAGGATTACTTCTCATTGAAACATTTCGGGTCTTTGTAAAACAAGAACGTTTAAGTCATTAGCGAAAGCACTTTTGTAGAAGTCCGAAAAAGAAATCGTTTGTCAATAAAACTGCTAAAGCTTATGACACCATTTAAATATTTGTGAATAATACTGAATACTAGTGTTACATGATCACGCAGAGATAATAAAAGCGGTCTTGTGATTAGAAAAATTTGTGGTATTTTCTTTAGAGAATTTCTCCTATTTGTTCTCAAGGAAGCGAAAAGCGTTTTATTGTTCCCATTTTGCTGCTCCTTGACGTTTTCTTTCTTCTCTCTTTCTTCTCTTTTCTTTCTACTCACAGCACTCTCCCACAATATGAAGCATGGTTAAAAAAAAAACAACAACAGCAACAATAAAAATGCCTACAAAACAAGAAAACACCGCACCAAAGCTTCAGGATCTTAATCAATCTTCTTGTCTTATGTCTATTTTATTGTCCCCAATCTCCACCCTGTCATTTTATCCCATAAATCTTTTTCTTCAAAATCTGGTTTAAACATATTTTTAAAATAAATTAAAATAAAAAAATGGTAACATATTTGTACGTTTCATATCATCAGTGAATTATATTCCAGGATGGCTCAGACACACGAAAGAGAGTGTGCAGTGTGCAGTAATGACTTCACTACTCCAAAGATTCTACCCTGTGGTCATCTACTGTGTCGGGAATGTGTCATTTCCTGGATGGATTCAAAACCTGATGCTTGTTGTCCGCTGTGTAGATGTCCTATCGTAGAAAAGTCGTCCACTTTTGACGCCCTGCCAACAGATTTTGTGATGAAAGCCCTGGTGGAGAGCGCTCGTGTGCTGAGTAAAAATTACTTTTGTTGTGTATGTGATGATGATAAGGCTGAGTTTATCTGTATGCAGTGTCAGGACATAATGTGTTCAGCCTGTACCAAGGCTCATAAAAAGATTTCAGCGACCCGCAGTCATGATGTGGAGAGTCTCAGCACTGTGACACCTGAACGTCTGGCTGCCAGCCGCCCTGCACTGTGTGCTGACCACGGCGACAAACAGGCGGAATTCTTTTGCAGCAATCACCGCCTCGCTGTCTGCTCAGCCTGTAAGTCTAAAAAACACGAAGTATGCCGAGAAGTAAACTGTCTTGACGATGAAATAAAGTCAGTTCAAAATTCAATGAACGACTTGACAAAGATTCTGGTAGAAGCGGAGCAGAAGCTAGAGCAGGCTATAGGTCAGCTGACGTCACGTCTACAGGAAGTTGATGTCAGTGAACAAGAAGACATGGCGCAGGTGGACAAGACATGTGACCGTCTTCACAAGCTGGTGGAAGATTTTTGTAAGAAGTTGAAAGAAAAGACTCGCACGTCACATCTCAAAATCAGGAATTCGTTACATGACCTCAAGACTGACATTAGCAACCGTCTAGGGAAGGTGACGTCACACAAACATATTGTGACTCGAGCCACGGCAGTGTCACCACGTCCTGCACTGATACACATGAGACAGACTCTGACAGACAGGGTCAACAGCCTTGACTTGAGCGCCGACCTGAGCGCAGAGGTGTGGTTGAAGCCCTTGTTAAGTGTAGATTGTTGTGAAGAAGTTGCGGAACAGATAGAAAAAAAGCTACAAATTTTGGAGCAGCAGAAAACGGAGACAAAGGTAAACGTTTTTTTGTATTTTATTATATTTTGCTTCTTTTTTATTCTAACAGAAAAATAGGTTTTATCGTTTTTTTTAATCATCCTTCTCTTTTCGCGGACCTTTCTCCCTACCCGAGCTCTGCATCACAGTCAAATGCACAAACGAACGAATAAAAGAACCGAAATTAATTGTGCCTCATCATCGTGGAAAGCGAGAAGAGCTCACACGATTAAAGAATAATATATTACAATACAAGACATATTGCATCCACAGGGATTACCTATAACAGTATGAACATATCTTTCTTCGTTTAGCAACTGACAGTTTTACGTCAATTAAGACAGGGGTCAAAATATCAGAAGCTAAGTAATATATAATGTGTCATTGATAAGGGTTGAAAAGGTAGAGACAGATTAATGAGTTGACTAGTTCGAAGGCAGGAATGTGCACCTTAAGTCTCTAAGCTGAGTGCATTGGAAAAGTAGATGTATATCATCAACTTGTAAAATATGGCAAAGAGGACATTCCAACTTTTGCGTTAGTCCTGTTGTGTGCCTGTATTTATGGGTTTCTAGATCAGAGATCCCCATTCGAAATATATTCAGGGCATCTCTTAAAGCCTTGTTGCTGATACAGTATAAATATGGCTCCACCTGAAATTCCGATTTAAACCTAGGGCTCTATGTCACATGACATTGCCAGTCTTGTTTATGGCAGACAACAAGAAATTAGCCAACCTTTGTACCCTGGCGTATAGTGTAAAGATCTGGTCATTTGTGGAGTGGTCTTTTCGGAACCCCGCTTGTAGTTCATGAACGGCATTAGTTTCTTCAGCCCAATCAGACATGCGTTTATTTAGTACAAACGTGTAAAGTTTGCTGCACACATTAAGAAGGGAGATACCTCTATAATTATTACGGTCATAGGTGGAAGTAGCATTTGTGTCATTCAAGGGATTTCAATTGTGTTCTTTATTGACGAGAGGTAAAGGAAGCAAGACATGCTTTCCTCCGTTTAGCTCTTGTCCTTTACGAGGGAGGAAGCAAGTCATTATTAAAAGAATAAGTAATAATAATAAATTTATGATAAGATATCAAAAGAAACCGGTAGGGGAATATCTACAAAAGTAGTGGTTAGAACAGATACAAGGGTCCTGGAGTTGGTACGTATCTCTAATGTTTTATGATTTGCGAATCTTTGTTGGAGAAGGCCTCATTTAATTTCCTACATTATTTAAAATGTAGTTTAGTAATTTGTGTAGAAAACAGCTCAGGGAGTTTAATTGCTTAAGAAGGATGCTTTTCCACTGCACGCTCCCTGAATATTTCAGACTAGGTTTGAAAAGGTCTATTCTAGGAATGGGAATATTATGTTTTAGAGAATTTAGAGTGCTTTTGGAGAAAATAACAAAAAAATCTGGGGGACAGCTTGGCCGTCAGTATTTTATAGATGAAGATGCATTTGTTGAATGTTAGTATATCAGAGAAAAGACTCCCAGACAGGCAAAGACATTTGGCTATATTTTATGTTTTAGTAAAACTGCTTTAATTGCTAACCTCTGAACACTTGCTAAAGGTCTTATCGAAGCACCACTAGCTGAGTTCTATATGATGGAATCGTAATCAATGGTCGATATAAAATAGGCTGTGTAAAACAGTTTCCGAGAGGAACGTTTTAGAAAGTATTTTATTCTTGAGAGGGGAAAGTTTTTCTGTGCTATAGTTTTGCTAATGGCTAGAATGTGTTTGGAGCAAGACAAATTGTTGTCCATAGTAACACCTAGAATTTTACGGCTTTGGACTTCTGATATTTGTTAGATTCTTAGATGGATTTTGGGAAATGAGTCGGTGAGGTTCTGTCTCTTTTGCCAGTTTTTATAGGGCTGATTGCCATAGGTTTTGGTTCTGTCCAGGACTGAAGCCCATAATGAAGACTAATACCTTTAATTACTTAAATATTTATTATTATATATCCCACATGTCGATTAAATATCTCTTAATAAATTTTATTTGTCAATAGAATGGAAATTATTTACAGCTGGACACAAAGCCACCAGTCCTTGTGTTCCACGAAAACTGTGGGATGAACATTTGTCTGTCGAACTTTAACACGACCGCGAAGAAGATAGAGCCGATTGTCTTCGACAACGGGGTGGTTGTGTCACGTGACGCTATGGTTACGAACGTGTTGTATGAAGTAAGATATGAGGCTTGATTGCTGCTGCTGCTGCTGCTGCTGCTGCTGCTGCTGATGATGATGATGATGATGATGATGATGATGATGATGATGATGATGATGATGATGATGATGATGATGATGATGATGATGATGATGATGATGATGAACAAAAAATAAACTAAACAATCCTTCTAAATTAATGTTTTTTACTTTCATTAGTTTGTTTTAAATCATGAACACAAGTTTGAAGAAACCTCACAGAACGGATTAACCATTCTCAATTTATAGTGTCTTGCTTTTTGTCCTATTTCTACTGAAAGTTTCTTGACAGCTTATAGGTCACGTAGTCACCTTAATTAACTGTCACAGCCTGGCAAGCCATGACACTGTTATGTTGACTCAGGTCAGAGTGGACACAGTAACAGCTACAGACAGCGCTTTAGTTACGGGGGTGACAAGTATCCCTCCTGCACGACTTGCTGTGACCAGTTGTGCCAGAGACCTTGAAGACTCTGTCATCATCATGCCCAGGGAAATCGTCCACAAGCTAAATTGTGTAAGTTTTCAGGGCGTTAAGTGCATTTCAATGGCTTTGTGGTTTAGTCTACGTAAAAGAATTAAAGAAAGTTAACTTTTTAAACTTTTCTTTCTTGAAATCTGTATATTCTTTTTTTGCTTTGTTACATGTTCTTTTGTTTGCCAATGAATAGGTAAAGTTCAGTGAGAGACACTATTTACCAAAAATTAATTAAATACTTCTTTGTCTTTTGTAGATATACTCCTATGCAGTTCATTTTCATTTCATTAAAAGGTGAAGGCATTTGTCTTTAGTTTTGTAGCAAGCTAGGAGAAGGTCTCGAGAGACTTAAAGTCGGGAGTCGAGTTGGGTTACTGGTGGACTCATCAAACGACCTCCACCTCTACATCGACGGACAAGACCAGGGCGTTGCAGCAAACGATGTCACACAGCCCTGTTTTGCTGTCTTTAGTATTTTCTTTACAGTTACTAAGGTGAGAGACCTACGTACATGTTACATTAGGCAGAGAAGTTTGCGATTGCCTCGTGAAAGTATGAGTCTTTTGCATTGTGATATCCTGAATGCTCTCAGAAATCTGCAGTTAGTGAATAGTAAAAAGAAACCCCCATATTCCGGTGAGGTACGGGCTTTCTTCTTTTTAGTGGCGATATTTGACTGTAGTCGTTTACTCTGTAATTCAATTCCTATGTGTTATACCTGCTGTGTTATTGGTCTGTTAAGCAGGTGACAGTCCTTCCTACGTCTTGGATGACACGAGAAATGTCAGAGAACAAGAAGGTTGAGACAGTAAAACATGAATATGGTTGTAAGGGACATCAACCTGAGCATTGATATTACCATCGATGGCTCCAATGTATTTGTTTCGTTAACCTGTTTACTATTCAAAACAATAAGATTACAATCTCTTTCGCGTATGATTTTTTTCTGTTAATATACACAACACTACTAAGAAAGGTAATACTTTTATTACATTTGTAGCAGTTGCTCCCCGTATACACGCGCACACAAAGAGATTTGGAAATGGAAGTGGAACATCCAATGCTCACTCAAAATATTTCAGCACTAAAGATTAATGAATTACACTCTTTCTCTCTCTCTCTATATATATAACTTAACTTTTAAAATGAAAACGGTTTTTGTCAATGCCCTAATTTGAGACAAATGCTTCTGAGCGTGACACGTATATGCCCCTGTTCGTTTAGAGTGTAGTCTCTACCAACATGAGTGTATGAGGTGTGATCGTAATCTCTTCAGTTTATTATGCATCCTTTTCTTCAGTTAATTGTGGGAGCTCCCAGCAACAAAGAAAAAATTTTATCTATGCTGTGACCAGACATAGACAATAAAGATGTATTGTATGGTATAACAAATAGAGATTTTTTAGAGCGGTAGCACTATACATTGTGTCAGCGTTACTTAGATGTGTCAACGATCTCCTTCAAGTGTATGAGGGGTGAACTGTAACTGTCTGATGTACCTGTTATTGGAGGAGTGACTTTTTGCGGACTCAAAACTTTGAGCTATGCAGCAGGCCGGATGGAAAAATGCATAAAATAATGACATTCGCTAACTATATTTATTTTGAAAATTGATATTGTTTCGATTGAACCACAAGCCTATGGAAATCTAGACCCGTTTTCGACGTGACAATGCTTAATACTGTGGCCACATGCTCGTCAGTCATTCAAAGGGAAATGGCACGCACGCACGCACGCACGCAAGCACGCACGCACGCACACAGCAGTATAACTAACACTTATGCAACAATTGATCTCGATAATCAGCTTTATTCCTCACAACAGTGAACACAATACCGCGTTGACCACTTGTTAAACACTTTCCACCCACCTTTTTAAAAAAAATATTTGTCATCATCATGTTGACCTGCTGTGGTACTAACACTGCACGAAACGCTCCACTTTTGTGCACAAGCAGAAACTGAACGACTTATGATTGGACAATGACTGAGATTGTGTTTGCTACGGATGAATCCTGCTTTTGTTGTTTTGATATGTGGACTGAAAATTGTTGTTTATAATTAAGCGCCATCCTTCAACTTTGAGGACACAGTCCGATAATACGTACGTAATTTGGTTTTATTATCACATAGTTTCATTGTTACCTTCATAGAGTACAGGTGCGATTATAATCTGACATCTTGGATTGTAAAGAAGAAATTTGGACAAGTCAAACAATCATTATCTTTTCACTTAGGAAGATTATAACCTTCTCGTTATAAAAGTTTTCCTCCTTGCTTTTTTAATTTTTAATTCGATTGTACTGGTTCTAGAAAGAGATACTTCGTTGTACATTAGTCAAGAAACTTGTAGTAATTGTATTCATTTGACCTGATCTTTGTTTCTTTAGTACGGTCAAAGAATAAAGAGCAAAAACAGTCATGTGACCTGTTTTGAACTGAATTTGGTAATGTTCGAAACATTTTTTTCTAATGTGCTATCAACTGTAACCCTTGATGTATGATGTGAGACACCTGTGAATGAGACCAGAAACATCGTCTTTACATATATGCGTTCTCTCCATGTTTTCTAAAGCAAATAGGCGTATAGCTTTTATCAAGTATAGAGATATGGACAATGCATACATTTTACTTTTTTATATAATTACTTTTGTTTAACTGTAAGAAAGAAGCTTAGGAAGGTTACGTAGAAGAATTGAAATGTGACCACTATGTCTGTCATTTTTATTGCAAGAGAGTAAAAAGAACCTAATTCTCCTTCAAATTGTTACTGTCCTTGTGTCACGGACACACACACACACACACACAGACACACACACACACACACACACACAGATGAGTGGCATACAAGCACACACTGTTCTCACATCTTTTCTTTCTCTCAACAAAATATAAAGACCTGTCTATGGGGATCTCGTCTTCTATTTTCTGGTTTGGGGGATTATCTTTAAGGGATTTAGCATAAAACTTAATAAATACATATAAAGAGTTGTCCAAAGACCACAGATCAAATTAGAATTATACCATTGACATACGTTATTCTCCAATATCTAGAGACATAAAATACCTAAACATCATAGCCACTGGTTAAATCATCACATGAGTTCACAACTTATAAATAATAAAGCTACTTCTCCTGTCTACGCATAAATAGGGTCTCTCGGATAAATAAATTATGATCTAGATTAAATCTCACGATGGGGGTCTCAGTATAAGCATGTAGTAGCACAAAGAAAGAGATATCACACACGTTCAATGAAGTAAGCGCCACTATACATATACATATACATATACATACACATACACATACATATACATGCATACACATACATATACATATACATACATATACAAATACACATACACATACATATACATACATATACATATATACACATATACATACACATACATATACATACATATACACACATACACATACATACACATATACATATACATACATATACATATACATACATACGCATACACATACATATACATACATACATATATATATACATATACATATATACACATATACATACACATACATATACATACATATACATACACATACACATACATATACATATACATACACATACATATACAAATACATACACATACATATACATACATACACATACATATACATATACATACACATACATATACAAATACATACACACATACATATACATACACATACATATACATGCATACACATACTTATACATATACATACATATACAAATACACATATACATACATATACAAATACACATACACATACATATACATATACATATACATACACATACATATACATATACATACACATACATATACATACACATATACATACACATACATACATACACATACACATCATATACATACATACACATACACATACACATACATACACATACATATACATATACATATACATACAAATACATATACATACATACACATACATATACATACATACACATACACATACATACACATACACATACATATACATACATACACATACATATACATATACATACATATACATATACATACATATACATACATATACAAATGCAAATACATACACATACATATACATACACATACATATACATATACATACACATACACATACATACATATACATATACATACATACACATACATATACATATATACACATACACATACATACATATACATATACATATACATACATACACATACATATACATACATATACATATATACATACACATACACATACATACACATACATACACATACACATACATATACATACACATACACATACATACACATACACATACATACACATACACATACATATACATACATACACATACATATACATATACATACATATACATATACATACATATACATACATATACAAATGCAAATACATACACATACATATACATACACATACATATACATATACATACACATACACATACATACATATACATAT
>SMMW01000377.1:0-26169 GCA_004794655.1 Marisa cornuarietis
AAATCACGTTTCCATCCGGAAAAAGCTAAAAATAACAAACGCGTACATATCCAACCAAACCAAATATAATTCAATAACAGTAGAAGACTTAACAAGATTACTCCAGTCAGGGAACCTAATACTGGGAGACTTTAATGCTAAAAACCCACTCTGGGATAGGGAAAACCCAAAAGCAGACAAAGGAGGTAAAATGATAGAAGAAGCCATGGAAGATGCAAGGGTCTGTTTGCTAAACAATGGCCAACCCACGCATGTGTTCTGTCAGGGCTCCACAGACTCAACTTCAACCATAGATCTAGCTCTCTGTACCCCAGAACTAGCAAATGTTTTAGAATGGGAAGTTTACGAAGAAGACACGTTAGGGAGTGACCACTTTCCAATTATAATCTCCATGCCAGATACTAAAATAAGCCAACCAAGTCCCCTAATCTCTAGAATAAACACTAAAAGAACTCACTGAGTCACTAACAGAAGTGAATGAGATATGGCTCCCTGACGACGACATAGACACCAAGACTGAAAAACTGACAGATAGCATCACTAAAGCAATCAAATCAGCAACACCAAATGGAAATGGTAAGGAGTACAGGTATGCTGGGCAAGCCTGGTGGACCAAGAAATGTGAACAAGCAATTAAGAACAGGAAACATAAACTTAAGATATGGAAAAGCCACAAGACCATAGAAAACAGATTAGAATACAAAAAGGCCAAAGCTGCAGCAAAAAGCACTATCCTCCAAGCCAAAAAAGAGGAATGGCACAGGTTCACAGAATCTCTAGACCTAAATGCTAACCTAAATGATAGCTGGAGAAAGATCAAAAGATTAAATCAAGGGCCAAGATCCACCATGCCCACCCTGATAAAAGAAGGTACCAAATATGAGACAAACCTAGAAAAAGCAAACCTACTGGCCGAACAATTTCAAGAAGTCAGCTCAGACTCTAACTTAGACCCAGACTTTAAGTTATTCAAAGAACAGGCAGAAAATAACTTCCTTCCCCCTCTAAACCAAGAAGATCCTTTCAAACTAACAAACAGAATAACTATAGAAGAACTAGAGCAAGCCCTATCAACCAAAACGTTAGGATCAGCTCCAGGCCCAGATCTTATCACTTACCAAATGCTAAAAAACTGCCATCAGAAAACCAAACACCTTATCTTAGAGCTCTTCAATGATATTCTTGAAAGAAGTTGTTTCCCTAAAATGTGGAAAAGGGCCACAGTGGTCCCCATCCCCAAACCAGGCAAAGCAAAGTCAGCCCCATCTAGCTACAGACCAATAGCGCTAACCTCGCAACTAGGCAAGACATTTGAGACAATTATTAAGAAGAGATTAAACCACTTTTGCGGGGCCAACAACATCCTGCCCCCAGAGCAAAGTGGTTTTAGGAAGAAACGAAGCACTATGGATCACATAACAGCACTGCAGCAGGAAATTATCAATGCCCACACGGAAAAAAGAGTGAACCTGTGCGGAGTTTTTCTAGACATAGAAAAAGCCTACGATATGCTTTGGCATGAGGGCCTGCTTCAGAAACTCCTCCGCATAGGCACCCCAAACAGAATAGTGCAACTAATCCAATCCTTCTTAACAAACAGAAAAATAGCTGTAAGAATTGAGGATCAAACTTCCAACGAGGTACCACTAGAAAATGGAGTCCCACAGGGAAGCGTCCTCAGTCCCTTACTCTTTAACATAATGATAGCAGACCTCCCCAAATGTGTAAAACATGTCAAAGTTAAACAGTTTGCGGACGACACGTCCCTCCTAGGAAAAGTAGAAATACGCCCAACAAATGACCCCAACAGACCTAAAATCATAGGAATAGATAAGATACAGGAGGATCTGCATGAAATAGCAAAGTGGCTCAAATATAATGGCTTTAAACTTTCAGCCACCAAAACACAGGCAATAATATTCCAAAAACCAAACCAGAAGACAGAATACCCCAAATTAACACTAAACCAAACAACCCTTGACTACAGTCCACAGATACAATTTCTAGGAGTTATCTTCTCGGAAAAAACAAGCTGGACCCCGTATGTAGACAAAATAACAAAATCTGCCAAAAAAGGAATAAACCTAATGAGAGTAGTTAGTGGAAATAACTGGGGAACTAATCCTAAATCTCTCCTTAACCTCTATCAGGCCCATGTCATGTCTAGACTACTATACGCAGCCCCACTGCTAGTCCACCTTAGAGTAAACCAACTAGCTAAACTTCAGTCAGTACAGGCCAGGGCACTAAAAGTAGTTCTGGGAGTACCATCGTACACACCAAACCTAGCAATACTGGCGGAAACAGGTCAGAAACCTATAGAATTAATAATAAAAGAAAGGACAGCTAGCTACTACTACAAAATTCAATGTCTCCCTCCTGACCATCCAGTCCGACAGATTCATATTCAACCCCACAGACACAGAACAGGCCGCCCCACCCCACAGCCCACACTACAACAACACATACAACACTTAGAAAACACAAAGGGGGCAGAAACTAACATAACAGCTCCTTACCCACCAGACAACATACAAACACCACCCTGGACACTTCCACACCCACAGATAGACCTTGACCTCACCAAATACAACAAAGAACAACACCAAGCCCAAATCACTGCAGAAACAAAGCTCAAGCTAAACACCACATACAAAGAACACGTGCAGATTTATACTGATGGATCTCATGACCCAGTGACAAACACAACCGGATTAGGAGTATACCAACCCGGTAACATCACCATCTCCAGCAGACTCCCAAAACACACTTCAATTTTTACAGCTGAGTTGACGGCCATACTGACAGCTCTCCATACACTCCATCTCGGAATGAAGGACACAACGCAACAACAATATGTAGTAATTTCAGATTCACTGTCAGCACTTCAGGCTTTAAAAAACAAATCCTCAAACAGAATAGATATAGTATACAAGGTACTGTCCATCATAAAGAAAATCAACCAGAAACAGGGAGACATTAAGTTCCTTTGGGTTCCTTCCCACATAGGAATAAAAGGAAATGAAGAGGCAGATAAACTAGCTAAACTGGCAGTAAAACAAGAAAATAACCCTAAAGTCACCACCCTAAACATCTCTATTTCACCAGCAGAGAGAAAAATAGCTATAAAACCAGCAATAAAAATAAGGTGGCAAGAAAAATACAAAAATGAAGGTATAGGTACTAGAAGACTGATAGACGACCAGCCTAGTCTCACCTTGATGTACCTAACATCAATCAGGTCGGACCAAACTAAAATAACCAGAATGAGGCTTAGTGGAGAATATTATAAAATGTATAAAGACCCACCTTCATGTGCCTGTGGGGACAGACTTAGCACCCCGCATGTACTGTTGGAATGCAATGAAAATAAACCAGAGAGAGAAGAACTAAAACATTTCCTAGATAAGTATAGGCTGGGACTAAACCTCAGAAACTGCCTCAACCCACCTAAAGAACTATGGAACAGTATACTGTCACTAGTAGCAGTTATAGCAACAAGCCACCCAAACTCTAGTCTAATATAAAATAAGAATAGGGGTAAACAGGACAACATAGCCATCCACACTGGAAAAAAAAATTTAAAAAAAAAAAAAAAAATTGAGGAAGAGCAATACATGGAACCAAACAAAGAAACACAATACACCACCACGGTACACGTGGCAGGACCCCTAAACACTGGCAACAAACGGCACCAGCAGCAGCAGGAGGAAAGAGGGCAGCAGCACTGTAACGACTCATGCAAACTTGGCAGACCAATAATGGATGAAGAGGGCACAAATACAATACACCACCCATGCAGACTTGGAAAACCTAAACACCCACAAAAATAGAGGGCACGCACAGAAGTGAAACCACGCATCAGGCACCACAAAACAGCAACCCTTTCCCCACACTCCCCAAAGACCCCATCCCCCACAGTGCGAAATCACCGAGAGGTGGAAGCACTTTCCCTTTCAAAACCAACAACAACAACAAATTGCGCTTAACATTTGTCTGCGTTGCTGACAGCGATCGAGTAGAGCAAACATGTCTGGTCGTGGTAAAGGTGGTAAGGGTTTGGGCAAAGGAGGCGCCAAGCGTCACCGCAAAGTTCTGCGTGACAACATCCAGGGTATCACCAAGCCTGCCATTCGTCGTCTTGCACGCCGTGGTGGTGTCAAACGTATCTCTGGTCTCATCTACGAAGAAACTCGTGGTGTTCTCAAGGTTTTCCTCGAGAATGTCATCCGTGACGCCGTCACCTACACCGAGCATGCCAAGAGAAAGACCGTGACCGCCATGGATGTCGTTTACGCCTTGAAACGCCAGGGCCGCACTCTGTACGGCTTCGGTGGTTAGTAAGCGCTTTTCACCTGCTGCTGCTGCTGCTGCTGCTCAACTTCTTCCAATCAACCCTTTAGGCTCTTTTCAGAGCCCCCTCTTAATCCAGATGGCAGGTAATATTCTCTCTGCGAAAAGTTTGCTGCTGCTCTTTGTTTACCACTACTATATATTTTACTCATCGCGCGTCTTCCTTCATTAAGTGTCGTCTGTGTCTAGCCCCTCCCTCCCTCCCTCCCTCCAATTTTATTTAGTCTCTCCTCTCTGCCCTTTTCGTTTTGTGTCGACAACTCGTCAAAGCCACCACACACAGTACCTACATTTTCCAACCCAACCACTTTTTACTTGGCAGTTTTTACACCATCAACAAAGAAACCAAATTCAATTCCTCACAGTTAACCACATCATAATAATCATTCCCCGTACTTACATCTCCCATTATTTACACGCACACTTCTCATTCATGCACACATTACAGCCATCCTCATATTATGACACTTAATTATTATCATGCAAGACAGACAATGCGTGGCTCAGCTAACATCATACACCACCACAAAAGTCTTTCAAACAAAAACAATAGCAACAAACAATTAACCAGTTCTCCTCACCTCGATCATTTTAAGTAGTAATCAATACATCAAACCTCACCTTTTTTATTTATTTATTTATTTATTTACGCGTGCGGCCATGTTCTTCCATCCTTTCTCGCCTCCATCGTTCTTTTGTCTTCTGTTTGTCTTCTTTCGTCAACATTTTTCTGAAAGTATTAGTATTTTATTTCCATGCTTCTATCGTTGATCTTTGATCATTACAGTACGCGTCATTAGAGCTTTGAATACCACCACCACTACTACTACTACTACTACTACTACTACTACTACATTTACTATTAAACATCATGATGCATATGTCTGTAGACCAAAGTCAAGAGGCTCATCGATCCACTCGTCCGCAGCCTGTAAAAGAAATAGATGTACTAATCACAGAAAGTTTCGGACCCGCTACTGACCATGCTGTGATTCACACAAACACTGCATGCAAAGTATAAAATAAACATGCGATCGTCGACATCACGAACGCACACGCAACATAACAAAGCATCATTACAGTAGCACAATCGAAACATTTTCACACGCTTCTACGTCACATTTCGTCGTCGTCGTCGTCGTCGTTGTTGTTGTGGTGGTGGTGGCTGCTGCTGCTGTTGCTGTTTGGGAAAGCGGTAATTTTAATAGGAATGCGAAAGAAAGTTAAAGCTGTGTCCTGTCCCCACCCAACCTCTGGTGGTGCTCCCATCCACTTTTCGCCGCTGCTTGCATGGCTTTATTTTGAGGCAACCAATCGCAAGCTACGTTAATGACAACACGTTTCATTTCGAGTTGCCGATTGGCGGACCAATGAGCCGCCGTCGAAGGCTTTATAAATGCTTGGGTGGGTTGTGTGGGAATGTAGTTTCTCCCTATCTTGCGCTCTAGCTAGCTAAGATTGTTGGAAATCGTCGTCGACTCGCCGCCTAACTAGACATTTGCAATGGCACGTACCAAGCAAACCGCTCGCAAATCCACCGGAGGCAAGGCGCCCCGCAAACAGCTGGCCACCAAGGCCGCCCGCAAAAGCGCCCCAGCTACAGGAGGTGTGAAGAAACCCCATCGTTACAGGCCAGGCACTGTCGCTCTTCGTGAAATTCGTCGTTACCAGAAGAGCACAGAGCTGCTGATCCGCAAACTGCCCTTCCAGCGTCTGGTGCGCGAAATTGCACAGGACTTCAAGACTGACCTGCGTTTCCAGAGCTCTGCTGTCATGGCTCTGCAGGAGGCTAGCGAGGCTTACCTGGTGGGTCTGTTCGAGGACACCAACCTGTGCGCCATTCACGCCAAGCGTGTCACCATCATGCCCAAGGACATCCAGCTGGCCCGCCGTATCCGCGGTGAGCGCGCATAAACAAACAGCTGCTGGTGCTGCTGCTGCTGGTGCTGTTGTGCGTTGGCCAATATCGTCAACCGAACTCTAGGCTCTTTTCAGAGCCACCCACTTATTTCAGATGAGTCGTCAACTTCTCTCGCGAAGTTTGCTATCCTTTCTGTTTTCTTGAACGAGGTTCATTTTTTGTTTGTTTGGGTTTTTTTTTTTAACTGTGGTGTCAAGTTTGTAACTCTGTGTGTGTGTGTGCACGTTTCGCTTACTCGCACCGTCTGCTGGTTGGATAGCAATTTAAATTCTGTTATGTTTAGACCACCAATATTAATCATTGACGAGGAACGAAAAAGGAAAGGGCTAGCGAGAGACGGGACAAAAATTAGCTGCTTGTGGGCAGTCAGGTGTAAATAGTAACAACAAAAGGTGTGCTGCTGGTGACGTTTAATAATAATAATAATATTAATCATCATCATCATCGCGTGATCGATATAGCGCATACTCATGTCCGTAAGAAGAGTGGTCTTAGCGCTTGAGACACGGACAGGATACAAAGGACGGAAATGTAAACAACAGTACTGATGACTGATACAAACAAACAAAGACAGTACTTAGTTAGACATTAGTGGGGGCAATATCGAGTGTGGGTGGGGGGAGTATACTTGAACAGGAGGGAGGTTGCATTGCGGCGCGTGTGTGCAGTGCGTTGGTGTGACGATCAGCAGCTTTTCTTTTTTATGCACATAAAACGTGATGTGGCAAATTTTTGACGGGAGCGAAAGATAAAGCTTCTGCTGATGCAGCGAGACTTTGCAGGACAGGAATAACTAGTCAAGTAATAGAATTGGAATGAACAAAGATACTGTAAAACAGACACCGACTCACCTGTCGAAAAATTAAAATCACTACTCATTTACAATAATAATGATAATTAATGAATGAATTAGTGAGAAAAAGCGAGCGAGGGGGCGGCGGCAAACTTGCGTGAAGAAGAGTAATGTCTCCACCGAGAAAATGTGGTGGTCCTGAAAAGGACCTGTGTGACGAAGTTTAGCAGTAGTGTCAGGTGTGCAAATAAGTTTATTTGCTGCTGGTGTACTTGGTGACGGCCTTGGTGCCCTCGGACACGGCGTGCTTGGCCAGCTCACCTGGCAGCAAGAGGCGCACAGCTGTCTGGATCTCGCGGCTGGTGATGGTAGAGCGCTTGTTGTAGTGCGCCAGGCGGGAAGCTTCGGCAGCGATTCTCTCGAAGATGTCGTTGACGAAGCTGTTCATGATGGACATGGCCTTGCTGCTGATACCAGTATCAGGATGCACCTGCTTCAACACCTTGTAGATGTAGATGGCATAGCTTTCCTTTCGCTTCCTCTTCTTTTTCTTATCTCCGGAGCGAACGGCTTTAGCCTTGCCGGCTTTCTTGGCGCCTTTCGAACTCACTTTAGGAGCCATGGTGCGTCGTGCAGCAGAGTGAAGGAAGCGAATGAATGGAGCGCGCGGGCTGTCTCGCCCTTTTATCGTGCGGCTGAAGGGTGAAAGCGCAAGGACGGCACGGCCGTATCGGAAAGTCGTACACATGCGCCGCCCGAGCGCGAGTATATAAGGTAAAAAATCCCCGCCGCCAGGCTTACACAAACAGACAGCTCGCTGTTTACGCTACGCTCGCTCGCTCGCTCGCTCGCTCGCACGTCGTTCGCTCTTCGCAACTTGACTTAACTTAACGCTCGCATCATGTCTGGCCGTGGCAAGGGAGGCAAAGTGAAGGGAAAGAGCAAGAGTCGCTCGTCTCGCGCCGGTCTGCAGTTCCCTGTGGGACGTATCCATCGTCTGCTTCGCAAAGGCAACTATGCCGAGCGCGTGGGTGCTGGAGCTCCCGTCTACCTAGCTGCCGTGCTCGAGTATCTGGCTGCTGAGGTCTTGGAGTTGGCTGGCAACGCCGCTCGCGACAACAAGAAGACGAGAATCATCCCCCGTCACCTGCAGCTGGCCATCCGTAACGATGAGGAGTTGAACAAGCTTCTCTCTGGCGTCACCATCGCTCAAGGTGGTGTGCTGCCCAACATCCAGGCCGTCCTCCTCCCCAAGAAAACTCAGAAGCCTCCAAGCGGTGGCAAATAAACTGCTGCTGCCTCTGCTACCTACCTACTCGTCGGTGCTTATCATCCCTACTAACGGTCCTTTTCAGGACCTCCACTATTTCCCGAGGTTGGCAAGTCTCTTCTCCACATGGCAGTTTGCTACTCTCTTTCTTTGTTTTCTTTTCTTTTCGTAATTTGCTTTTTTGTTTTTCTCATAACTCCCAGGGATTTATGTCAAGGGTCCTGCAGTTTACATGCTTTCTCACAATCTTATTCACCGCATAAAAGAAAAAAAAGTTTCTTCCATGTAATCAGTCAATAAATAACAAGGAAATGATGTTGCCAGATTGCACACTTGTTATACACAAAGTGTTTCAAATCAATCAGCTTTTTTACTTCGTCAAGTACATTGGGGCTGCTCTGTATACATTTCGGTCATTTCAGCAGCAATTATTAGAGATTCAACACATTCTTTACTCTCTCACCCTCTAAGGGGTTTCGAGAAATTCAAATTGTATCCATACACTTTCACACGCATCCCTATCATTATATATAGTATCTCTCATTCACATACACTCACTGGTCACTTTATGACAGCTAATATAAAAAAAAAGAACAAAAAACAACATGGAAAATGTCAAGAACAGAAACAAACTTATTCTTTGTATCATCCACTCATTCTTTCCTGCTTCCATCCTCTTCATGCATACTTGCATATGTAGTTGAATAAATTAAAGCATATGAACACATGTAAACAAAGGATAAGCACACTCTTTTTCTCTCTCTCACACACACACACACACACACACACACACTCACACACACATTGTATCATTTTTTCTAGTTCACTATCCTTAGTAATAATTAAGTAATATCTTTACCAATCAAGGTACTCTGCTGAGGGTCTGTTTATATTTTTGAAGTTTATGAAGACTGGAATTTATAAGCATTTGGGTTGCAAATATAGCAAATTGGTAAGTAACTATTACACTCTTCATCGTATTTGTTACAATCAAATAGATGATGGAATTCATCCTCTAGCAAGTGGCTTTTTACCCATCAAATGTTTTTCTTTGGTCTACTACATCAATGCCTGTGTTACTGTGTGTTGAATCTGGATCTCTTCTTTCTTCTGGAGGTTATTAACATGAAATATGGACCCGTACCTTAGACAGGATTTATACATTCATGGAAAGCCTTAGGATTGTATAAAATAAATTCAGTCAGTTATTAAACTTTGAACGATTCCGCTTTTCTAGAGACCCCCAAATCTGTAAAAGTGATCAAGTCCATAACAAGACGCTCTAAATGTAAATGCTACTATGAAATAATAACTGAAAACACAAGGATGCCCAGACGCTGCAGCAAGTGGGAACAAAATACTGAAATTTTTTTAAGATATTAAAGACCTCAAAGAGTATTTTTACAAAAACAATCAATCAATCAATCAATCAATCAATCAATCAAATCAGTGCAGAATCGCCTGTGCAGCTTTAGATACACACACGTTGAGCGAGTCTATGGGGGCTAAAAGATAACTATAGCAGTGCATGTGTGCAAGTACCTTGTGTGGCAGTATAAGGGAGACAATTTACCACCTTTTTCGACGCTGTGAAGAAGTCCCACTATTCATTGTCACAACCAATATCTTTTGTTTCTAAGGAAAGACAATGGTTCATACATGCAGTAATATTTATAACATGTAGTACTAGATGATTACATCATGCAATTTGGATATGATTCGAACAGTATAAAAACAGACAGCACACTATAGATACCATACTTTCTTCAGTTAAGGATGCAATGTTTAAAACACGCATCGTGGCGAGTGCAAATAAAATTACTTGTCAATAAGTTTTTAGAAAAGGGCCTTAAGCCGTCGTATGTTTGTCAATTTTCAACTGTATATAGAGCATCTGTTCAAAAGGGGCAGAGGCGCGCTGCGTACATATATATATATATATATATACTCCCTCCATAAGATGTGTCAGTCAGTCGATTTAACGTGTACCGTTTATACGAATCACCACAGCTAAAGCTAACATGCATCTCGTCGTTTATTTTCCGATGTTGTTTTGTTTTCTTGAAAAAAATTTAATTGGAGGTTATACCAGATCTCAACGCGCACCTTTCGCTTTTAGTAGCTTAATTATTACTTCCTTCAAAGACTGTTGCAACCTATAGCTAACTATAACTCTGTGTAAGTTTGTGAGAAAGGAACATTGTGTAATTTCAGCAAATGGCTGCAGCATAGGGATCAGCTTAGATATCAGGAGAGATGAATTAAAATAAAGTAAACTCGAATTGAAATGCTCAATACAATACAAACTAGGGAAAGAGAGCATCGTCGAGTTGGCTTACTGCTTGCAAGCACTGCTTGCTCTCTGATGTTTTGTGTACCACGGACGATTCTGCAGATATTCCGCGCTGTGTCCGATGGCCAGCTTTTACACGCTTACAGATTATTTATTTATTTATATAAAGCAAGCAGTTAATATCCTTTCTTGTTTTCTCTCTGTCTCTTGTCTCTTGCACGAATAAGCACAAGCGCACAAGCACACGGTGGAAAATACAGGGTGCTAGCTAGCTTGGTCGCCAAACAGCCTAAACTACGTTGCATTTGATTGGTGGATTGAAAGCTTACACGCGCTTTGTAGAGCCTCTCTAGCAGGTCCGCCTGGCCGTGATAAAAGAGCTGCTGGCCGCCTTGCGCTTAACATTTGTCTGCGTTGCTGACAGCGATCGAGTAGAGCAAACATGTCTGGTCGTGGTAAAGGTGGTAAGGGTTTGGGCAAAGGAGGCGCCAAGCGTCACCGCAAAGTTCTGCGTGACAACATCCAGGGTATCACCAAGCCTGCCATTCGTCGTCTTGCACGCCGTGGTGGTGTCAAACGTATCTCTGGTCTCATCTACGAAGAAACTCGTGGTGTTCTCAAGGTTTTCCTCGAGAATGTCATCCGTGACGCCGTCACCTACACCGAGCATGCCAAGAGAAAGACCGTGACCGCCATGGATGTCGTTTACGCCTTGAAACGCCAGGGCCGCACTCTGTACGGCTTCGGTGGTTAGTAAGCGCTTTTCACCTGCTGCTGCTGCTCAACTTCTTCCAATCAACCCTTTAGGCTCTTTTCAGAGCCCCCTCTTAATCCAGATGGCAGGTAATATTCTCTCTGCGAAAAGTTTGCTGCTGCTCTTTGTTTACCACTACTATATATTTTACTCATCGCGCGTCTTCCTTCATTAAGTGTCGTCTGTGTCTAGCCCCTCCCTCCCTCCCTCCCTCCAATTTTATTTAGTCTCTCCTCTCTGCCCTTTTCGTTTTGTGTCGACAACTCGTCAAAGCCACCACACACAGTACCTACATTTTCCAACCCAACCACTTTTTACTTGGCAGTTTTTACACCATCAACAAAGAAACCAAATTCAATTCCTCACAGTTAACCACATCATAATAATCATTCCCCGTACTTACATCTCCCATTATTTACACGCACACTTCTCATTCATGCACACATTACAGCCATCCTCATATTATGACACTTAATTATTATCATGCAAGACAGACAATGCGTGGCTCAGCTAACATCATACACCACCACAAAAGTCTTTCAAACAAAAACAATAGCAACAAACAATTAACCAGTTCTCCTCACCTCGATCATTTTAAGTAGTAATCAATACATCAAACCTCACCTTTTTTATTTATTTATTTATTTATTTACGCGTGCGGCCATGTTCTTCCATCCTTTCTCGCCTCCATCGTTCTTTTGTCTTCTGTTTGTCTTCTTTCGTCAACATTTTTCTGAAAGTATTAGTATTTTATTTCCATGCTTCTATCGTTGATCTTTGATCATTACAGTACGCGTCATTAGAGCTTTGAATACCACCACCACTACTACTACTACTACTACTACATTTACTATTAAACATCATGATGCATATGTCTGTAGACCAAAGTCAAGAGGCTCATCGATCCACTCGTCCGCAGCCTGTAAAAGAAATAGATGTACTAATCACAGAAAGTTTCGGACCCGCTACTGACCATGCTGTGATTCACACAAACACTGCATGCAAAGTATAAAATAAACATGCGATCGTCGACATCACGAACGCACACGCAACATAACAAAGCATCATTACAGTAGCACAATCGAAACATTTTCACACGCTTCTACGTCACATTTCGTCGTCGTCGTCGTCGTTGTTGTTGTGGTGGTGGTGGCTGCTGCTGCTGTTGCTGTTTGGGAAAGCGGTAATTTTAATAGGAATGCGAAAGAAAGTTAAAGCTGTGTCCTGTCCCCACCCAACCTCTGGTGGTGCTCCCATCCACTTTTCGCCGCTGCTTGCATGGCTTTATTTTGAGGCAACCAATCGCAAGCTACGTTAATGACAACACGTTTCATTTCGAGTTGCCGATTGGCGGACCAATGAGCCGCCGTCGAAGGCTTTATAAATGCTTGGGTGGGTTGTGTGGGAATGTAGTTTCTCCCTATCTTGCGCTCTAGCTAGCTAAGATTGTTGGAAATCGTCGTCGACTCGCCGCCTAACTAGACATTTGCAATGGCACGTACCAAGCAAACCGCTCGCAAATCCACCGGAGGCAAGGCGCCCCGCAAACAGCTGGCCACCAAGGCCGCCCGCAAAAGCGCCCCAGCTACAGGAGGTGTGAAGAAACCCCATCGTTACAGGCCAGGCACTGTCGCTCTTCGTGAAATTCGTCGTTACCAGAAGAGCACAGAGCTGCTGATCCGCAAACTGCCCTTCCAGCGTCTGGTGCGCGAAATTGCACAGGACTTCAAGACTGACCTGCGTTTCCAGAGCTCTGCTGTCATGGCTCTGCAGGAGGCTAGCGAGGCTTACCTGGTGGGTCTGTTCGAGGACACCAACCTGTGCGCCATTCACGCCAAGCGTGTCACCATCATGCCCAAGGACATCCAGCTGGCCCGCCGTATCCGCGGTGAGCGCGCATAAACAAACAGCTGCTGGTGCTGCTGCTGCTGCTGGTGCTGTTGTGCGTTGGCCAATATCGTCAACCGAACTCTAGGCTCTTTTCAGAGCCACCCACTTATTTCAGATGAGTCGTCAACTTCTCTCGCGAAGTTTGCTATCCTTTCTGTTTTCTTGAACGAGGTTCATTTTTTGTTTGTTTGGGTTTTTTTTTTTAACTGTGGTGTCAAGTTTGTAACTCTGTGTGTGTGTGTGTGTGTGCACGTTTCGCTTACTCGCACCGTCTGCTGGTTGGATAGCAATTTAAATTCTGTTATGTTTAGACCACCAATATTAATCATTGACGAGGAACGAAAAAGGAAAGGGCTAGCGAGAGACGGGACAAAAATTAGCTGCTTGTGGGCAGTCAGGTGTAAATAGTAACAACAAAAGGTGTGCTGCTGGTGACGTTTAATAATAATAATAATAATATTAATCATCATCATCATCGCGTGATCGATATAGCGCATACTCATGTCCGTAAGAAGAGTGGTCTTAGCGCTTGAGACACGGACAGGATACAAAGGACGGAAATGTAAACAACAGTACTGATGACTGATACAAACAAACAAAGACAGTACTTAGTTAGACATTAGTGGGGGCAATATCGAGTGTGGGTGGGGGGAGTATACTTGAACAGGAGGGAGGTTGCATTGCGGCGCGTGTGTGCAGTGCGTTGGTGTGACGATCAGCAGCTTTTCTTTTTTATGCACATAAAACGTGATGTGGCAAATTTTTGACGGGAGCGAAAGATAAAGCTTCTGCTGATGCAGCGAGACTTTGCAGGACAGGAATAACTAGTCAAGTAATAGAATTGGAATGAACAAAGATACTGTAAAACAGACACCGACTCACCTGTCGAAAAATTAAAATCACTACTCATTTACAATAATAATGATAATTAATGAATGAATTAGTGAGAAAAAGCGAGCGAGGGGGCGGCGGCAAACTTGCGTGAAGAAGAGTAATGTCTCCACCGAGAAAATGTGGTGGTCCTGAAAAGGACCTGTGTGACGAAGTTTAGCAGTAGTGTCAGGTGTGCAAATAAGTTTATTTGCTGCTGGTGTACTTGGTGACGGCCTTGGTGCCCTCGGACACGGCGTGCTTGGCCAGCTCACCTGGCAGCAAGAGGCGCACAGCTGTCTGGATCTCGCGGCTGGTGATGGTAGAGCGCTTGTTGTAGTGCGCCAGGCGGGAAGCTTCGGCAGCGATTCTCTCGAAGATGTCGTTGACGAAGCTGTTCATGATGGACATGGCCTTGCTGCTGATACCAGTATCAGGATGCACCTGCTTCAACACCTTGTAGATGTAGATGGCATAGCTTTCCTTTCGCTTCCTCTTCTTTTTCTTATCTCCGGAGCGAACGGCTTTAGCCTTGCCGGCTTTCTTGGCGCCTTTCGAACTCACTTTAGGAGCCATGGTGCGTCGTGCAGCAGAGTGAAGGAAGCGAATGAATGGAGCGCGCGGGCTGTCTCGCCCTTTTATCGTGCGGCTGAAGGGTGAAGGCGCAAGGACGGCACGGCCGTATCGGAAAGTCGTACACATGCGCCGCCCGAGCGCGAGTATATAAGGTAAAAAATCCCCGCCGCCAGGCTTACACAAACAGACAGCTCGCTGTTTACGCTACGCTCGCTCGCTCGCTCGCTCGCTCGCTCGCACGTCGTTCGCTCTTCGCAACTTGACTTAACTTAACGCTCGCATCATGTCTGGCCGTGGCAAGGGAGGCAAAGTGAAGGGAAAGAGCAAGAGTCGCTCGTCTCGCGCCGGTCTGCAGTTCCCTGTGGGACGTATCCATCGTCTGCTCCGCAAAGGCAACTATGCCGAGCGCGTGGGTGCTGGAGCTCCCGTCTACCTAGCTGCCGTGCTCGAGTATCTGGCTGCTGAGGTCTTGGAGTTGGCTGGCAACGCCGCTCGCGACAACAAGAAGACGAGAATCATCCCCCGTCACCTGCAGCTGGCCATCCGTAACGATGAGGAGTTGAACAAGCTTCTCTCTGGCGTCACCATCGCTCAAGGTGGTGTGCTGCCCAACATCCAGGCCGTCCTCCTCCCCAAGAAAACTCAGAAGCCTCCAAGCGGTGGCAAATAAACTGCTGCTGCCTCTGCTACCTACCTACTCGTCGGTGCTTATCATCCCTACTAACGGTCCTTTTCAGGACCTCCACTATTTCCCGAGGTTGGCAAGTCTCTTCTCCACATGGCAGTTTGCTACTCTCTTTCTTTGTTTTCTTTTCGTAATTTGCTTTTTTGTTTTTCTCATAACTCCCAGGGATTTATGTCAAGGGTCCTGCAGTTTACATGCTTTCTCACAATCTTATTCACCGCATAAAAGAAAAAAAAGTTTCTTCCATGTAATCAGTCAATAAATAACAAGGAAATGATGTTGCCAGATTGCACACTTGTTATACACAAAGTGTTTCAAATCAATCAGCTTTTTTACTTCGTCAAGTACATTGGGGCTGCTCTGTATACATTTCGGTCATTTCAGCAGCAATTATTAGAGATTCAACACATTCTTTACTCTCTCACCCTCTAAGGGGTTTCGAGAAATTCAAATTGTATCCATACACTTTCACACGCATCCCTATCATTATATATAGTATCTCTCATTCACATACACTCACTGGTCACTTTATGACAGCTAATATAAAAAAAAAGAACAAAAAACAACATGGAAAATGTCAAGAACAGAAACAAACTTATTCTTTGTATCATCCACTCATTCTTTCCTGCTTCCATCCTCTTCATGCATACTTGCATATGTAGTTGAATAAATTAAAGCATATGAACACATGTAAACAAAGGATAAGCACACTCTTTTTCTCTCTCTCACACACACACACACACACTCACACACACATTGTATCATTTTTTCTAGTTCACTATCCTTAGTAATAATTAAGTAATATCTTTACCAATCAAGGTACTCTGCTGAGGGTCTGTTTATATTTTTGAAGTTTATGAAGACTGGAATTTATAAGCATTTGGGTTGCAAATATAGCAAATTGGTAAGTAACTATTACACTCTTCATCGTATTTGTTACAATCAAATAGATGATGGAATTCATCCTCTAGCAAGTGGCTTTTTACCCATCAAATGTTTTTCTTTGGTCTACTACATCAATGCCTGTGTTACTGTGTGTTGAATCTGGATCTCTTCTTTCTTCTGGAGGTTATTAACATGAAATATGGACCCGTACCTTAGACAGGATTTATACATTCATGGAAAGCCTTAGGATTGTATAAAATAAATTCAGTCAGTTATTAAACTTTGAACGATTCCGCTTTTCTAGAGACCCCCAAATCTGTAAAAGTGATCAAGTCCATAACAAGACGCTCTAAATGTAAATGCTACTATGAAATAATAACTGAAAACACAAGGATGCCCAGACGCTGCAGCAAGTGGGAACAAAATACTGAAATTTTTTTAAGATATTAAAGACCTCAAAGAGTATTTTTACAAAAACAATCAATCAATCAATCAATCAATCAATCAATCAAATCAGTGCAGAATCGCCTGTGCAGCTTTAGATACACACACGTTGAGCGAGTCTATGGGGGCTAAAAGATAACTATAGCAGTGCATGTGTGCAAGTACCTTGTGTGGCAGTATAAGGGAGACAATTTACCACCTTTTTCGACGCTGTGAAGAAGTCCCACTATTCATTGTCACAACCAATATCTTTTGTTTCTAAGGAAAGACAATGGTTCATACATGCAGTAATATTTATAACATGTAGTACTAGATGATTACATCATGCAATTTGGATATGATTCGAACAGTATAAAAACAGACAGCACACTATAGATACCATACTTTCTTCAGTTAAGGATGCAATGTTTAAAACACGCATCGTGGCGAGTGCAAATAAAATTACTTGTCAATAAGTTTTTAGAAAAGGGCCTTAAGCCGTCGTATGTTTGTCAATTTTCAACTGTATATAGAGCATCTGTTCAAAAGGGGCAGAGGCGCGCTGCGTACATATATATATATATATATATACTCCCTCCATAAGATGTGTCAGTCAGTCGATTTAACGTGTACCGTTTATACGAATCACCACAGCTAAAGCTAACATGCATCTCGTCGTTTATTTTCCGATGTTGTTTTGTTTTCTTGAAAAAAATTTAATTGGAGGTTATACCAGATCTCAACGCGCACCTTTCGCTTTTAGTAGCTTAATTATTACTTCCTTCAAAGACTGTTGCAACCTATAGCTAACTATAACTCTGTGTAAGTTTGTGAGAAAGGAACATTGTGTAATTTCAGCAAATGGCTGCAGCATAGGGATCAGCTTAGATATCAGGAGAGATGAATTAAAATAAAGTAAACTCGAATTGAAATGCTCAATACAATACAAACTAGGGAAAGAGAGCATCGTCGAGTTGGCTTACTGCTTGCAAGCACTGCTTGCTCTCTGATGTTTTGTGTACCACGGACGATTCTGCAGATATTCCGCGCTGTGTCCGATGGCCAGCTTTTACACGCTTACAGATTATTTATTTATTTATTTATATAAAGCAAGCAGTTAATATCCTTTCTTGTTTTCTCTTTGTCTCTTGTCTCTTGCACGAATAAGCACAAGCGCACAAGCACACGGTGGAAAATACAGGGTGCTAGCTAGCTTGGTCGCCAAACAGCCTAAACTACGTTGCATTTGATTGGTGGATTGAAAGCTTACACGCGCTTTGTAGAGCCTCTCTAGCAGGTCCGCCTGGCCGTGATAAAAGAGCTGCTGGCCGCCTTGCGCTTAACATTTGTCTGCGTTGCTGACAGCGATCGAGTAGAGCAAACATGTCTGGTCGTGGTAAAGGTGGTAAGGGTTTGGGCAAAGGAGGCGCCAAGCGTCACCGCAAAGTTCTGCGTGACAACATCCAGGGTATCACCAAGCCTGCCATTCGTCGTCTTGCACGCCGTGGTGGTGTCAAACGTATCTCTGGTCTCATCTACGAAGAAACTCGTGGTGTTCTCAAGGTTTTCCTCGAGAATGTCATCCGTGACGCCGTCACCTACACCGAGCATGCCAAGAGAAAGACCGTGACCGCCATGGATGTCGTTTACGCCTTGAAACGCCAGGGCCGCACTCTGTACGGCTTCGGTGGTTAGTAAGCGCTTTTCACCTGCTGCTGCTCAACTTCTTCCAATCAACCCTTTAGGCTCTTTTCAGAGCCCCCTCTTAATCCAGATGGCAGGTAATATTCTCTCTGCGAAAAGTTTGCTGCTGCTCTTTGTTTACCACTACTATATATTTTACTCATCGCGCGTCTTCCTTCATTAAGTGTCGTCTGTGTCTAGCCCCTCCCTCCCTCCCTCCCTCCAATTTTATTTAGTCTCTCCTCTCTGCCCTTTTCGTTTTGTGTCGACAACTCGTCAAAGCCACCACACACAGTACCTACATTTTCCAACCCAACCACTTTTTACTTGGCAGTTTTTACACCATCAACAAAGAAACCAAATTCAATTCCTCACAGTTAACCACATCATAATAATCATTCCCCGTACTTACATCTCCCATTATTTACACGCACACTTCTCATTCATGCACACATTACAGCCATCCTCATATTATGACACTTAATTATTATCATGCAAGACAGACAATGCGTGGCTCAGCTAACATCATACACCACCACAAAAGTCTTTCAAACAAAAACAATAGCAACAAACAATTAACCAGTTCTCCTCACCTCGATCATTTTAAGTAGTAATCAATACATCAAACCTCACCTTTTTTATTTATTTATTTATTTATTTACGCGTGCGGCCATGTTCTTCCATCCTTTCTCGCCTCCATCGTTCTTTTGTCTTCTGTTTGTCTTCTTTCGTCAACATTTTTCTGAAAGTATTAGTATTTTATTTCCATGCTTCTATCGTTGATCTTTGATCATTACAGTACGCGTCATTAGAGCTTTGAATACCACCACCACTACTACTACTACTACTACTACATTTACTATTAAACATCATGATGCATATGTCTGTAGACCAAAGTCAAGAGGCTCATCGATCCACTCGTCCGCAGCCTGTAAAAGAAATAGATGTACTAATCACAGAAAGTTTCGGACCCGCTACTGACCATGCTGTGATTCACACAAACACTGCATGCAAAGTATAAAATAAACATGCGATCGTCGACATCACGAACGCACACGCAACATAACAAAGCATCATTACAGTAGCACAATCGAAACATTTTCACACGCTTCTACGTCACATTTCGTCGTCGTCGTCGTCGTCGTTGTTGTTGTGGTGGTGGTGGCTGCTGCTGCTGTTGCTGTTTGGGAAAGCGGTAATTTTAATAGGAATGCGAAAGAAAGTTAAAGCTGTGTCCTGTCCCCACCCAACCTCTGGTGGTGCTCCCATCCACTTTTCTCCGCTGCTTGCATGGCTTTATTTTGAGGCAACCAATCGCAAGCTACGTTAATGACAACACGTTTCATTTCGAGTTGCCGATTGGCGGACCAATGAGCCGCCGTCGAAGGCTTTATAAATGCTTGGGTGGGTTGTGTGGGAATGTCAACACAATGCATTCGAGGCTCAACCAGCGAGGTGTAAGCATCGTGGGTGAAAGCAAAGCTTGACGTATCGCCACGTGGTATTGTTCCGCCATAGTCGACGGCTTCCAGGCGCAGTCGGGTGGTGGACAAAACCGTGAGTAATCTTACTAATCATCCTCAAATATCACAGTAATAAGTAAACTTTAACTACATTGTATTAGTCAGACACTGCTGAAAGGCCCCTTTCCCTCTCCTTCTCTTATTCTATATTTTAACCTTTTTCTCCCCCCCCCTTTTTTTTTTTTTTTTTTCCCTCGCGCTCATTTCCCTGTTCTGTCCTCTTATCCTTTATTGTTTCCATAATCGCCCGCCCTTTTCTCCCCTATTCCCTTATTTCCTTTCACTTTAGCTGTTGTTAAGCTACATACTTCCATAGTCTAGTTGAATATCCCCCTTACCCCCTTTGATGTATCGAACTTGCTTTTACTTTTTTGCACCTACATTACTAACCCGACCAAACTGAGGTAGAAAACGGTCTAAATGGGGGACTCCCCCAAACAAACCAGAAAGGTAAATCCTTTCACTAAGAAGGAAGCAGGTAAAAGAGTAACCCGTAGTGCCGCTAGAAAGCAGGATATGATAAACATAAATGACGACCTCTACCTTAGCGAATCAAGTAGCTGTGACTCATCAGACACCATCAAAGGGAACGAATACAGTATGAAAACCAACGACCCAGACGAACGGACTGAATGTGAAAGTGACAGTAACATAAACGAGGTCTCTGACTCTGACTCAGACGACGGCTTCCAGACCGTAACTACTAAAAATAGAAGAAAGAAATTACAACCAAGACAGAGGACAAGAGCACAAGACAATACCATCCCCCAGCTACCCTTTCCAGTTATCATCATCCCCAATGAGAAAGGAAACAAGAACATCGTGACAGCAGGCCCCTCACGAATGTCCAGAGAAATCAATGAAAAGATTGGAGACGTAGAGGAAGTAAGACCCTCAATACGATCCAACAAATTGATTATAGGCTGTAAAGACCCAGCCCAACAAAGGAATGCAACGGAGATTAAAAATTTCCTAGGCATCAGCGTGACCTGCTACGTCCCTGGCAAACAAAACAAACAGCCAAGACAGAAGAAGGGGCTTGGTGTCATTAAAAATATTTCTCTAGAAGAAAGTCTGGAGGACATTAACAGGATGATGGATCAAACAGGGCGACCCAAAATCAGGGCTGTCAAAAGATTCAACATAAAAGCCAAGGGAAAAATAACACCTAGTAAAACAATTTTAATGGAATTTATAGATAGTGAAACTCCCACGAGCATCAAAATAGGATTACTGACATATAGAGTAGAGCAATTCAATCAAACAGAAAGACAGTGCTTTAACTGCAACGGCTTTGGTCACATTGCGGACCAGTGCAAGCTAAGAGCTGTATGTGGGCGCTGCGGAGGTACACACGACACTAGAAACTGCAGCGTAAAAGACCACCAGGAGTTCGTCTGCATAAACTGTGGAGAATCTGGCCACAGTGCAAGGTATGGTGGATGCCCCTCCAAAATAATCCACAGACAAGCCAGCCAAATATGCGCGACAGGTAAACTTACATACAGCGAAGCGCTCAAAACTTCCAGCGAAAAATACTGGACCCACAAAGAAAAAACTAACGCTCGATCCGAGCTAACCAGTGAGAAGAGGGAACAGCTTCCACCAGCGCAGCAGACTACACTACAGACGGAGACACCACAGACGGAGACAACACAGACAAAGACTCCACAGACAATCACGGCGAGCGACAACATAGAGACAACAATAGAAGACTTAACAAAGAATAAAGAAGAACACCAGAAAACAAAGAGCGACAAGACAACTCCACCAGACGACCTGACCCTGCTGAAAAAGGAAATATTGACCCTGATGACCCAAATTGACGACTACGTCACAAACGTGAAACAGACCACCAAAGACCTACGGACACTTGATGTACCGAGTCTGACTAAAATGATAAGAACTCTATCAGGTCTCCTCACAATTTTAAACGAAAATGTCTAAGCAAACAATAAGATTTATACAGTGGAACTGCAGGGCACTAAATAGTAATAAAAGCGAGTTACTCAACTTTATAAAAAATAATAGGCCAGAAGTGATCGCCCTGCAGGAAACAAATTTCACAAAAGAACCAATCCAAATTTCAAACTATAAATACCCACCAATATTTAAATCAAGACCTAAACCGCATAAAGGAGGGGGAGTAGCAATCTATATCAAAAGCGAAATAACAGCTACAGAAATAGACCATAACCTAAATCCTGAAATTGAGGCAGTAGGTGTAGAAATCACGTTTCCATCCGGAAAAAAGCTAAAAATAACAAACGCGTACATATCCAACCAAACCAAATATAATTCAATAACAGTAGAAGACTTAACAAGATTACTCCAGTCAGGGAACCTAATACTGGGAGACTTTAATGCTAAAAACCCACTCTGGGATAGGGAAAACCCAAAAGCAGACAAAGGAGGTAAAATGATAGAAGAAGCCATGGAAGATGCAAGGGTCTGTTTGCTAAACAATGGCCAACCCACGCATGTGTTCTGTCAGGGCTCCACAGACTCAACTTCAACCATAGATCTATCTCTCTGTACCCCAGAACTAGCAAATGTTTTAGAATGGGAAGTTTACGAAGAAGACACGTTAGGGAGTGACCACTTTCCAATTATAATCTCCATGCCAGATACTAAAATAAGCCAACCAAGTCCCCTAATCTCTAGAATAAACACTAAAAGAACTCACTGGACCCTGTACGAGTCACTAACAGAAGTGAATGAGATATGGCTCCCTGACGACGACATAGACACCAAGACGGAAAAACTGACAGATAGCATCACTAAAGCAATCAAATCAGCAACACCAAATGGAAATGGTAAGGAGTACAGGTATGCTGGGCAAGCCTGGTGGACCAAGAAATGTGAACAAGCAATTAAGAACAGGAAACATAAACTTAAGATATGGAAAAGCCACAAGACCATAGAAAACAGATTAGAATACAAAAAGGCCAAAGCTGCAGCAAAAAGCACTACCCTCCAAGCCAAAAAAGAGGAATGGCACAGGTTCACAGAATCTCTAGACCTAAATGCTAACCTGATAAAAGAAGGTACCAAATATGAGACAAACCTAGAAAAAGCAAACCTACTGGCTGAACAATTTCAAGAAGTCAGCTCAGACTCTAACTTAGACCCAGACTTTAAGTTATTCAAAGAACAGGCGAAAATAACTTCCTTCCCCCTCTAAACCAAGAAGATCCTTTCAAACTAACAAACAGAATAACTATAGAACTAGAGCAAGCCCTATCAACCAAAAAGTTAGGGTCAGCTCCAGGCCCAGATCTTATCACTTACCAAATGCTAAAAAACTGCCATCAGAAAACCAAACACCTTATCTTAGAGCTCTTCAATGATATTCTTGAGAAAAGTTGTTTCCCTAAAATGTGGAAAAGGGCCACAGTGGTCCCCTTCCCCAAACCAGGCAAAGCAAAGTCAGCCCCATCTAGCTACAGACCAATAGCGCTAACCTCGCAACTAGGCAAGACATTTGAGACAATTATTAAGAAGAGATTAAACCACTTTTGCGGGGCCAACAACATCCTGCCCCCAGAGCAAAGTGGTTTTAGGAAGAAACGAAGCACTATGGATCACATAACAGCACTGCAGCAGGAAATTATCAATGCCCACACGGAAAAAAGAGTGAACCTGTGCGGAGGTTTTCTAGACATAGAAAAAGCCTACGATATGCTTTGGCATGAGGGCCTGCTTCAGAAACTCCTCCGCATAGGCACCCCAAACAGAATAGTGCAACTAATCCAATCCTTCTTAACAAACAGAAAAATAGCTGTAAGAATTGAGGATCAAACTTCCAACGAGGTACCACTAGAAAATGGAGTCCCACAGGGAAGCGTCCTCAGTCCCTTACTCTTTAACATAATGATAGCAGACCTCCCCAAATGTGTAAAACATGTCAAAGTTAAACAGTTTGCGGACGACACGTCCCTCCTAGGAAAAGTAGAAATACGCCCAACAAATGACCCCAACAGACCTAAAATCATAGGAATAGATAAGATACAGGAGGATCTGCATGAAATAGCAAAGTGGCTCAAATATAATGGCTTTAAACTTTCAGCCACCAAAACACAGGCAATAATATGCCAAAAACCAAACCAGAAGACAGAATACCCCAAATTAACACTAAACCAAACAACCCTTGACTACAGTCCACAGATACAATTTCTAGGAGTTATCTTCTCGGAAAAAACAAGCTGGACCCCGTATGTAGACAAAATAACAAAATCTGCCAAAAAGGAATAAACCTAATGAGAGTAGTTAGTGGAAATAACTGGGGAACTAATCCTAAATCTCTCCTTAACCTCTATCAGGCCCATGTCATGTCTAGACTACTATACGCAGCCCCACTGCTAGTCCACCTTAGAGTAAACCAACTAGCTAAACTTCAGTCAGTACAGGCCAGGGCACTAAAAGTAGTTCTGGGAGTACCATCGTACACACCAAACCTAGCAATACTGGCGGAAACAGGTCAGAAACCTATAGAATTAATAATAAAAGAAAGGACAGCTAGCTACTACTACAAAATTCAATGTCTCCCTCCTGACCATCCAGTCCGACAGATTCATATTCAACCCCACAGACACAGAACAGGCCGCCCCACCCCACAGCCCACACTACAACAACACATACAACACTTAGAAAACACAAAGGGAGCAGAAACTAACATAACAGCTCCTTACCCACCAGACAACATACAAACACCACCCTGGACACTTCCACACCCACAGATAGACCTTGACCTCACCACATACAACAAAGAACAACACCAAGCCCAAATCACTGCAGAAACAAAGCTCAAGCTAAACACCACATACAAAGAACACGTGCAGATTTATACTGACGGATCTCATGACCCAGTGACAAACACAACCGGATTAGGAGTATACCAACCCGGTAACATCACCATCTCCAGCAGACTCCCAAAACACACTTCAACTTTAAAAAACAAATCCTCAAACAGAATAGATATAGTATACAAGATACTGTCCATCATAAAGAAAATCAACCAGAAACAGGGAGACATTAAGTTCCTTTGGGTTCCTTCCCACATAGGAATAAAAGGAAATGAAGAGGCAGATAAACTAGCTAAACTGGCAGTAAAACAAGAAAATAACCCTAAAGTCACCACCCTACACATCTCTATTTCACCAGCAGAGAGAAAAATAGCTATAAAACCAGCAATAAAAATAAGGTGGCAAGAAAAATACAAAAATGAAGGTATAGGTACTAGAAGACTGATAGACGACCAGCCTAGTCTCACCTTGATGTACCTAACATCAATCAGGTCGGACCAAACTAAAATAACCAGAATGAGGCTTAGTGGAGAATATTATAAAATGTATAAAGACCCACCTTCATGTGCCTGTGGGGACAGACTTAGCACCCCGCATGTACTGTTGGAATGCAATGAAAATAAACCAGAGAGAGAAGAACTAAAACATTTCCTAGATAAGTATAGGCTGGGACTAAACCTCAGAAACTGCCTCAACCCACCTAAAGAACTATGGAACAGTATACTGTCACTAGTAGCAGTTATAGCAACAAGCCACCCAAACTCTAGTCTAATATAAAATAAGAATAGGGGTAAACAGGACAACATAGCCATCCACACTGGAAAAAAAAATTTAAAAAAAAAAAAAAAAAAATTGAGGAAGAGCAATACATGGAACCAAACAAAGAAACACAATACACCACCACGGTACACGTGGCAGGACCCCTAAACACTGGCAACAAACGGCACCAGCAGCAGGAGGAAAGAGGGCAGCAGCACTGTAACGACTCATGCAAACTTGGCAGACCAATAATGGATGAAGAGGGCACAAATACAATACACCACCCATGCAGACTTGGAAAACCTAAACACCCACAAAAATAGAGGGCACGCACAGAAGTGAAACCACGCATCAGGCACCACAAAACAGCAACCCTTTCCCCACAATCCCCAAAGACCCCATCCCCCACAGTGCGAAATCACCGAGAGGTGGAAGCACTTTCCCTTTCAAAACCAACAACAACAACAACAACGTGTGGGAATGTAGTTTCTCCCTATCTTGCGCTCTAGCTAGCTAAGATTGTTGGAAATCGTCGTCGACTCGCCGCCTAACTAGACATTTGCAATGGCACGTACCAAGCAAACCGCTCGCAAATCCACCGGAGGCAAGGCGCCCCGCAAACAGCTGGCCACCAAGGCCGCCCGCAAAAGCGCCCCAGCTACAGGAGGTGTGAAGAAACCCCATCG
>SMMW01000378.1:0-20219 GCA_004794655.1 Marisa cornuarietis
TTTGTAACTCTGTGTGTGTGTGTGTGCACGTTTCGCTTACTCGCACCGTCTGCTGGTTGGATAGCAATTTAAATTCTGTTATGTTTAGACCACCAATATTAATCAGTGACGAGGAACGAAAAAGGAAAGGGCTAGCGAGAGACGGGACAAAAATTAGCTGCTTGTGGGCAGTCAGGTGTAAATAGTAACAACAAAAGGTGTGCTGCTGGTGACGTTTAATAATAATAATAATAATATTAATCATCATCATCATCGCGTGATCGATATAGCGCATACTCATGTCCGTAAGAAGAGTGGTCTTAGCGCTTGAGACACGGACAGGATACAAAGGACGGAAATGTAAACAACAGTACTGATGACTGATACAAACAAACAAAGACGGTACTTAGTTAGACATTAGTGGGGGCAATATCGAGTGTGGGTGGGGGGAGTATACTTGAACAGGGGGGAGGTTGCATTGCGGCGCGTGTGTGCAGTGCGTTGGTGTGACGATCAGCAGCTTTTCTTTTTTATGCACATAAAACGTGATGTGGCAAATTTTTGACGGGAGCGAAAGATAAAGCTTCTGCTGATGCAGCGAGACTTTGCAGGACAGGAATAACTAGTCAAGTAATAGAATTGGAATGAACAAAGATACTGTAAAACAGACACCGACTCACCTGTCGAAAAATTAAAATCACTACTCATTTACAATAATAATGATAATTAATGAATGAATTAGTGAGAAAAAGCGAGCGAGGGGGCGGCGGCAAACTTGCGTGAAGAAGAGTAATGTCTCCACCGAGAAAATGTGGTGGTCCTGAAAAGGACCTGTGTGACGAAGTTTAGCAGTAGTGTCAGGTGTGCAAATAAGTTTATTTGCTGCTGGTGTACTTGGTGACGGCCTTGGTGCCCTCGGACACGGCGTGCTTGGCCAGCTCACCTGGCAGCAAGAGGCGCACAGCTGTCTGGATCTCGCGGCTGGTGATGGTAGAGCGCTTGTTGTAGTGCGCCAGGCGGGAAGCTTCGGCAGCGATTCTCTCGAAGATGTCGTTGACGAAGCTGTTCATGATGGACATGGCCTTGCTGCTGATACCAGTATCAGGATGCACCTGCTTCAACACCTTGTAGATGTAGATGGCATAGCTTTCCTTTCGCTTCCTCTTCTCTTTCTTATCTCCGGAGCGAACGGCTTTAGCCTTGCCGGCTTTCTTGGCGCCTTTCGAACTCACTTTAGGAGCCATGGTGCGTCGTGCAGCAGAGTGAAGGAAGCGAATGAATGGAGCGCGCGGGCTGTCTCGCCCTTTTATCGTGCGGCTGAAGGGTGAAAGCGCAAGGACGGCACGGCCGTATCGGAAAGTCGTACACATGTGCCGCCCGAGCGCGAGTATATAAGGTAAAAAATCCCCGCCGCCAGGCTTACACAAACAGACAGCTCGCTGTTTACGCTACGCTCGCTCGCTCGCTCGCTCGCTCGCACGTCGTTCGCTCTTCGCAACTTGACTTAACTTAACGCTCGCATCATGTCTGGCCGTGGCAAGGGAGGCAAAGTGAAGGGAAAGAGCAAGAGTCGCTCGTCTCGCGCCGGTCTGCAGTTCCCTGGGGGACGTATCCATCGTCTGCTTCGCAAAGGCAACTATGCCGAGCGCGTGGGTGCTGGAGCTCCCGTCTACCTAGCTGCCGTGCTCGAGTATCTGGCTGCTGAGGGCTTGGAGTTGGCTGGCAACGCCGCTCGCGACAACAAGAAGACGAGAATCATCCCCCGTCACCTGCAGCTGGCCATCCGTAACGATGAGGAGTTGAACAAGCTTCTCTCTGGCGTCACCATCGCTCAAGGTGGTGTGCTGCCCAACATCCAGGCCGTCCTCCTCCCCAAGAAAACTCAGAAGCCTCCAAGCGGTGGCAAATAAACTGCTGCTGCCTCTGCTACCTACCTACTCGTCGGTGCTTATCATCCCTACTAACGGTCCTTTTCAGGACCTCCACTATTTCCCGAGGTTGGCAAGTCTCTTCTCCACATGGCAGTTTGCTACTCTCTTTCTTTGTTTTCTTTTCGTAATTTGCTTTTTTGTTTTTCTCATAACTCCCAGGGATTTATGTCAAGGGTCCTGCAGTTTACATGCTTTCTCACAATCTTATTCACCGCATAAAAGAAAAAAAAGTTTCTTCCATGTAATCAGTCAATAAATAACAAGGAAATGATGTTGCCAGATTGCACACTTGTTATACACAAAGTGTTTCAAATCAATCAGCTTTTTTACTTCGTCAAGTACATTGAGGCTGCTCTGTATACATTTCGGTCATTTCAGCAGCAATTATTAGAGATTCAACACATTCTTTACTCTCTCACCCTCTAAGGGGTTTCGAGAAATTCAAATTGTATCCATACACTTTCACACGCATCCCTATCATTATATATAGTATCTCTCATTCACATACACTCACTGGTCACTTTATGACAGCTAATATAAAAAAAAAGAACAAAAAACAACATGGAAAATGTCAAGAACAGAAACAAACTTATTCTTTGTATCATCCACTCATTCTTTCCTGCTTCCATCCTCTTCATGCATACTTGCATATGTAGTTGAATAAATTAAAGCATATGAACACATGTAAACAAAGGATAAGCACACTCTTTTTCTCTCTCTCACACACACACACACACACTCACACACACATTGTATCATTTTTTCTAGTTCACTATCCTTAGTAATAATTAAGTAATATCTTTACCAATCAAGGTACTCTGCTGAGGGTCTGTTTATATTTTTGAAGTTTATGAAGACTGGAATTTATAAGCATTTGGGTTGCAAATATAGCAAATTGGTAAGTAACTATTACACTCTTCATCGTATTTGTTACAATCAAATAGATGATGGAATTCATCCTCTAGCAAGTGGCTTTTTACCCATCAAATGTTTTTCTTTGGTCTACTACATCAATGCCTGTGTTACTGTGTGTTGAATCTGGATCTCTTCTTTCTTCTGGAGGTTATTAACATGAAATATGGACCCGTACCTTAGACAGGATTTATACATTCATGGAAAGCCTTAGGATTGTATAAAATAAATTCAGTCAGTTATTAAACTTTGAACGATTCCGCTTTTCTAGAGACCCCCAAATCTGTAAAAGTGATCAAGTCCATAACAAGACGCTCTAAATGTAAATGCTACTATGAAATAATAACTGAAAACACAAGGATGCCCAGACGCTGCAGCAAGTGGGAACAAAATACTGAAATTTTTTTAAGATATTAAAGACCTCAAAGAGTATTTTTACAAAAACAATCAATCAATCAATCAATCAATCAATCAATCAAATCAGTGCAGAATCGCCTGTGCAGCTTTAGATACACACACGTTGAGCGAGTCTATGGGGGCTAAAAGATAACTATAGCAGTGCATGTGTGCAAGTACCTTGTGTGGCAGTATAAGGGAGACAATTTACCACCTTTTTCGACGCTGTGAAGAAGTCCCACTATTCATTGTCACAACCAATATCTTTTGTTTCTAAGGAAAGACAATGGTTCATACATGCAGTAATATTTATAACATGTAGTACTAGATGATTACATCATGCAATTTGGATATGATTCGAACAGTATAAAAACAGACAGCACACTATAGATACCATACTTTCTTCAGTTAAGGATGCAATGTTTAAAACACGCATCGTGGCGAGTGCAAATAAAATTACTTGTCAATAAGTTTTTAGAAAAGGGCCTTAAGCCGTCGTATGTTTGTCAATTTTCAACTGTATATAGAGCATCTGTTCAAAAGGGGCAGAGGCGCGCTGCGTACATATATATATATATATATATACTCCCTCCATAAGATGTGTCAGTCAGTCGATTTAACGTGTACCGTTTATACGAATCACCACAGCTAAAGCTAACATGCATCTCGTCGTTTATTTTCCGATGTTGTTTTGTTTTCTTGAAAAAAATTTAATTGGAGGTTATACCAGATCTCAACGCGCACCTTTCGCTTTTAGTAGCTTAATTATTACTTCCTTCAAAGACTGTTGCAACCTATAGCTAACTATAACTCTGTGTAAGTTTGTGAGAAAGGAACATTGTGTAATTTCAGCAAATGGCTGCAGCATAGGGATCAGCTTAGATATCAGGAGAGATGAATTAAAATAAAGTAAACTCGAATTGAAATGCTCAATACAATACAAACTAGGGAAAGAGAGCATCGTCGAGTTGGCTTACTGCTTGCAAGCACTGCTTGCTCTCTGATGTTTTGTGTACCACGGACGATTCTGCAGATATTCCGCGCTGTGTCCGATGGCCAGCTTTTACACGCTTACAGATTATATATTTATTTATTTATTTATATAAAGCAAGCAGTTAATATCCTTTCTTGTTTTCTCTCTGTCTCTTGTCTCTTGCACGAATAAGCACAAGCGCACAAGCACACGGTGGAAAATACAGGGTGCTAGCTAGCTTGGTCGCCAAACAGCCTAAACTACGTTGCATTTGATTGGTGGATTGAAAGCTTACACGCGCTTTGTAGAGCCTCTCTAGCAGGTCCGCCTGGCCGTGATAAAAGAGCTGCTGGCCGCCTTGCGCTTAACAACCAGCATTCGAGGCTCAACCAGCGAGGTGTAAGCATCGTGGGTGAAAGCAAAGCTTGACGTATCGCCACGTGGTATTGTTCCGCCATAGTCGACGGCTTCCAGGCGCAGTCGGGTGGTGGACAAAACCGTGAGTAATCTTACTAATCATCCTCAAATATCACAGTAATAAGTAAACTTTAACTACATTGTATTAGTCAGACACTGCTGAAAGGCCCCTTTCCCTCTCCTTCTCTTATTCTATATTTTAACCTTTTTCTCCCCCCCCCTTTTTTTTTTTTTTTTTTCCCTCGCGCTCATTTCCCTGTTCTGTCCTCTTATCCTTTATTGTTTCCATAATCGCCCGCCCTTTTCTCCCCTATTCCCTTATTTCCTTTCACTTTAGCTGTTGTTAAGCTACATACTTCCATAGTCTAGTTGAATATCCCCCTTACCCCCTTTGATGTATCGAACTTGCTTTTACTTTTTTGCACCTACATTACTAACCCGACCAAACTGAGGTAGAAAACGGTCTAAATGGGGGACTCCCCCAAACAAACCAGAAAGGTAAATCCTTTCACTAAGAAGGAAGCAGGTAAAAGAGGAACCCGTAGTGCCGCTAGAAAGCAGGATATGATAAACATAAATGACGACCTCTACCTTAGCGAATCAAGTAGCTGTGACTCATCAGACACCATCAAAGGGAACGAATACAGTATGAAAACCAACGACCCAGACGAACGGACTGAATGTGAAAGTGACAGTAACATAAACGAGGTCTCTGACTCTGACTCAGACGACGGCTTCCAGACCGTAACTACTAAAAATAGAAGAAAGAAATTACAACCAAGACAGAGGACAAGAGCACAAGACAATACCATCCCCCAGCTACCCTTTCCAGTTATCATCATCCCCAATGAGAAAGGAAACAAGAACATCGTGACAGCAGGCCCCTCACGAATGTCCAGAGAAATCAATGAAAAGATTGGAGACGTAGAGGAAGTAAGACCCTCAATACGATCCAACAAATTGATTATAGGCTGTAAAGACCCAGCCCAACAAAGGAATGCAACGGAGATTAAAAATTTCCTAGGCATCAGCGTGACCTGCTACGTCCCTGGCAAACAAAACAAACAGCCAAGACAGAAGAAGGGGCTTGGTGTCATTAAAAATATTTCTCTAGAAGAAAGTCTGGAGGACATTAACAGGATGATGGATCAAACAGGGCGACCCAAAAGCAGGGCTGTCAAAAGATTCAACATAAAAGCCAAGGGAAAAATAACACCTAGTAAAGCAATTTTAATGGAATTTATAGATAGTGAAACTCCCACGAGCATCAAAATAGGATTACTGACATATAGAGTAGAGCAATTCAATCAAACAGAAAGACAGTGCTTTAACTGCAACGGCTTTGGTCACATTGCGGACCAGTGCAAGCTAAGAGCTGTATGTGGGCGCTGCGGAGGTACACACGACACTAGAAACTGCAGCGTAAAAGACCACCAGGAGTTCGTCTGCATAAACTGTGGAGAATCTGGCCACAGTGCAAGGTATGGTGGATGCCCCTCCAAAATAATCCACAGACAAGCCAGCCAAATATGCGCGACAGGTAAACTTACATACAGCGAAGCGCTCAAAACTTCCAGCGAAAAATACTGGACCCACAAAGAAAAAACTAACGCTCGATCCGAGCTAACCAGTGAGAAGAGGGAACAGCTTCCACCAGCGCAGCAGACTACACTACAGACGGAGACACCACAGACGGAGACAACACAGACAAAGACTCCACAGACAATCACGGCGAGCGACAACATAGAGACAACAATAGAAGACTTAACAAAGAATAAAGAAGAACACCAGAAAACAAAGAGCGACAAGACAACTCCACCAGACGACCTGACCCTGCTGAAAAAGGAAATATTGACCCTGATGACCCAAATTGACGACTACGTCACAAACGTGAAACAGACCACCAAAGACCTACGGACACTTGATGTACCGAGTCTGACTAAAATGATAAGAACTCTATCAGGTCTCCTCACAATTTTAAACGAAAATGTCTAAGCAAACAATAAGATTTATACAGTGGAACTGCAGGGCACTAAATAGTAATAAAAGCGAGTTACTCAACTTTATAAAAAATAATAGGCCAGAAGTGATCGCCCTGCAGGAAACAAATTTCACAAAAGAACCAATCCAAATTTCAAACTATAAATACCCACCAATATTTAAATCAAGACCTAAACCGCATAAAGGAGGGGGAGTAGCAATCTATATCAAAAGCGAAATAACAGCTACAGAAATAGACCATAACCTAAATCCTGAAATTGAGGCAGTAGGTGTAGAAATCACGTTTCCATCCGGAAAAAAGCTAAAAATAACAAACGCGTACATATCCAACCAAACCAAATATAATTCAATAACAGTAGAAGACTTAACAAGATTACTCCAGTCAGGGAACCTAATACTGGGAGACTTTAATGCTAAAAACCCACTCTGGGATAGGGAAAACCCAAAAGCAGACAAAGGAGGTAAAATGATAGAAGAAGCCATGGAAGATGCAAGGGTCTGTTTGCTAAACAATGGCCAACCCACGCATGTGTTCTGTCAGGGCTCCACAGACTCAACTTCAACCATAGATCTATCTCTCTGTACCCCAGAACTAGCAAATGTTTTAGAATGGGAAGTTTACGAAGAAGACACGTTAGGGAGTGACCACTTTCCAATTATAATCTCCATGCCAGATACTAAAATAAGCCAACCAAGTCCCCTAATCTCTAGAATAAACACTAAAAGAACTCACTGGACCCTGTACGAGTCACTAACAGAAGTGAATGAGATATGGCTCCCTGACGACGACATAGACACCAAGACGGAAAAACTGACAGATAGCATCACTAAAGCAATCAAATCAGCAACACCAAATGGAAATGGTAAGGAGTACAGGTATGCTGGGCAAGCCTGGTGGACCAAGAAATGTGAACAAGCAATTAAGAACAGGAAACATAAACTTAAGATATGGAAAAGCCACAAGACCATAGAAAACAGATTAGAATACAAAAAGTCCAAAGCTGCAGCAAAAAGCACTATCCTCCAAGCCAAAAAAGAGGAATGGCACAGGTTCACAGAATCTCTAGACCTAAATGCTAACCTAAATGATAGCTGGAGAAAGATCAAAAGATTAAATCAAGGGCCAAGATCCACCATGCCCACCCTGATAAAAGAAGGTACCAAATATGAGACAAACCTAGAAAAAGCAAACCTACTGGCCGAACAATTTCAAGAAGTCAGCTCAGACTCTAACTTAGACCCAGACTTTAAGTTATTCAAAGAACAGGCAGAAAATAACTTCCTTCCCCCTCTAAACCAAGAAGATCCTTTCAAACTAACAAACAGAATAACTATAGAAGAACTAGAGCAAGCCCTATCAACCAAAACGTTAGGATCAGCTCCAGGCCCAGATCTTCTCACTTACCAAATGCTAAAAAACTGCCATCAGAAAACCAAACACCTTATCTTAGAGCTCTTCAATGATATTTTTGTGTACCACGGACGATTCTGCAGATATTCCGCGCTGTGTCCGATGGCCAGCTTTTACACGCTTACAGATTATATATTTATTTATTTATTTATATAAAGCAAGCAGTTAATATCCTTTCTTGTTTTCTCTCTGTCTCTTGTCTCTTGCACGAATAAGCACAAGCGCACAAGCACACGGTGGAAAATACAGGGTGCTAGCTAGCTTGGTCGCCAAACAGCCTAAACTACGTTGCATTTGATTGGTGGATTGAAAGCTTACACGCGCTTTGTAGAGCCTCTCTAGCAGGTCCGCCTGGCCGTGATAAAAGAGCTGCTGGCCGCCTTGCGCTTAACATTTGTCTGCGTTGCTGACAGCGATCGAGTAGAGCAAACATGTCTGGTCGTGGTAAAGGTGGTAAGGGTTTGGGCAAAGGAGGCGCCAAGCGTCACCGCAAAGTTCTGCGTGACAACATCCAGGGTATCACCAAGCCTGCCATTCGTCGTCTTGCACGCCGTGGTGGTGTCAAACGTATCTCTGGTCTCATCTACGAAGAAACTCGTGGTGTTCTCAAGGTTTTCCTCGAGAATGTCATCCGTGACGCCGTCACCTACACCGAGCATGCCAAGAGAAAGACCGTGACCGCCATGGATGTCGTTTACGCCTTGAAACGCCAGGGCCGCACTCTGTACGGCTTCGGTGGTTAGTAAGCGCTTTTCACCTGCTGCTGCTGCTCAACTTCTTCCAATCAACCCTTTAGGCTCTTTTCAGAGCCCCCTCTTAATCCAGATGGCAGGTAATATTCTCTCTGCGAAAAGTTTGCTGCTGCTCTTTGTTTACCACTACTATATATTTTACTCATCGCGCGTCTTCCTTCATTAAGTGTCGTCTGTGTCTAGCCCCTCCCTCCCTCCCTCCCTCCCTCCAATTTTATTTAGTCTCTCCTCTCTGCCCTTTTCGTTTTGTGTCGACAACTCGTCAAAGCCACCACACACAGTACCTACATTTTCCAACCCAACCCCTTTTTACTTGGCAGTTTTTACACCATCAACAAAGAAACCAAATTCAATTCCTCACAGTTAACCACATCATAATAATCATTCCCCGTACTTACATCTCCCATTATTTACACGCACACTTCTCATTCATGCACACATTACAGCCATCCTCATATTATGACACTTAATTATTATCATGCAAGACAGACAATGCGTGGCTCAGCTAACATCATACACCACCACAAAAGTCTTTCAAACAAAAACAATAGCAACAAACAATTAACCAGTTCTCCTCACCTCGATCATTTTAAGTAGTAATCAATACATCAAACCTCACCTTTTTTATTTATTTATTTATTTATTTACGCGTGCGGCAATGTTCTTCCATCCTTTCTCGCCTCCATCGTTCTTTTGTCTTCTGTTTGTCTTCTTTCGTCAACATTTTTCTGAAAGTATTAGTATTTTATTTCCATGCTTCTATCGTTGATCTTTGATCATTACAGTACGCGTCATTAGAGCTTTGAATACCACCACCACTACTACTACTACTACTACTACTACTACTACTACATTTACTATTAAACATCATGATGCATATGTCTGTAGACCAAAGTCAAGAGGCTCATCGATCCACTCGTCCGCAGCCTGTAAAAGAAATAGATGTACTAATCACAGAAAGTTTCGGACCCGCTACTGACCATGCTGTGATTCACACAAACACTGCATGCAAAGTATAAAATAAACATGCGATCGTCGACATCACGAACGCACACGCAACATAACAAAGCATCATTACAGTAGCACAATCGAAACATTTTCACACGCTTCTACGTCACATTTCGTCGTCGTCGTCGTCGTCGTTGTTGTTGTGGTGGTGGTGGCTGCTGCTGCTGTTGCTGTTTGGGAAAGCGGTAATTTTAATAGGAATGCGAAAGAAAGTTAAAGCTGTGTCCTGTCCCCACCCAACCTCTGGTGGTGCTCCCATCCACTTTTCGCCGCTGCTTGCATGGCTTTATTTTGAGGCAACCAATCGCACGCTACGTTAATGACAACACGTTTCATTTCGAGTTGCCGATTGGCGGACCAATGAGCCGCCGTCGAAGGCTTTATAAATGCTTGGGTGGGTTGTGTGGGAATGTCAACACAATGCATTCGAGGCTCAACCAGCGAGGTGTAAGCATCGTGGGTGAAAGCAAAGCTTGACGTATCGCCACGTGGTATTGTTCCGCCATAGTCGACGGCTTCCAGGCGCAGTCGGGTGGTGGACAAAACCGTGAGTAATCTTACTAATCATCCTCAAATATCACAGTAATAAGTAAACTTTAACTACATTGTATTAGTCAGACACTGCTGAAAGGCCCCTTTCCCTCTCCTTCTCTTATTCTATATTTTAACCTTTTTCTCCCCCCCCCTTTTTTTTTTTTTTTTTTCCCTCGCGCTCATTTCCCTGTTCTGTCCTCTTATCCTTTATTGTTTCCATAATCGCCCGCCCTTTTCTCCCCTATTCCCTTATTTCCTTTCACTTTAGCTGTTGTTAAGCTACATACTTCCATAGTCTAGTTGAATATCCCCCTTACCCCCTTTGATGTATCGAACTTGCTTTTACTTTTTTGCACCTACATTACTAACCCGACCAAACTGAGGTAGAAAACGGTCTAAATGGGGGACTCCCCCAAACAAACCAGAAAGGTAAATCCTTTCACTAAGAAGGAAGCAGGTAAAAGAGTAACCCGTAGTGCCGCTAGAAAGCAGGATATGATAAACATAAATGACGACCTCTACCTTAGCGAATCAAGTAGCTGTGACTCATCAGACACCATCAAAGGGAACGAATACAGTATGAAAACCAACGACCCAGACGAACGGACTGAATGTGAAAGTGACAGTAACATAAACGAGGTCTCTGACTCTGACTCAGACGACGGCTTCCAGACCGTAACTACTAAAAATAGAAGAAAGAAATTACAACCAAGACAGAGGACAAGAGCACAAGACAATACCATCCCCCAGCTACCCTTTCCAGTTATCATCATCCCCAATGAGAAAGGAAACAAGAACATCGTGACAGCAGGCCCCTCACGAATGTCCAGAGAAATCAATGAAAAGATTGGAGACGTAGAGGAAGTAAGACCCTCAATACGATCCAACAAATTGATTATAGGCTGTAAAGACCCAGCCCAACAAAGGAATGCAACGGAGATTAAAAATTTCCTAGGCATCAGCGTGACCTGCTACGTCCCTGGCAAACAAAACAAACAGCCAAGACAGAAGAAGGGGCTTGGTGTCATTAAAAATATTTCTCTAGAAGAAAGTCTGGAGGACATTAACAGGATGATGGATCAAACAGGGCGACCCAAAAGCAGGGCTGTCAAAAGATTCAACATAAAAGCCAAGGGAAAAATAACACCTAGTAAAGCAATTTTAATGGAATTTATAGATAGTGAAACTCCCACGAGCATCAAAATAGGATTACTGACATATAGAGTAGAGCAATTCAATCAAACAGAAAGACAGTGCTTTAACTGCAACGGCTTTGGTCACATTGCGGACCAGTGCAAGCTAAGAGCTGTATGTGGGCGCTGCGGAGGTACACACGACACTAGAAACTGCAGCGTAAAAGACCACCAGGAGTTCGTCTGCATAAACTGTGGAGAATCTGGCCACAGTGCAAGGTATGGTGGATGCCCCTCCAAAATAATCCACAGACAAGCCAGCCAAATATGCGCGACAGGTAAACTTACATACAGCGAAGCGCTCAAAACTTCCAGCGAAAAATACTGGACCCACAAAGAAAAAACTAACGCTCGATCCGAGCTAACCAGTGAGAAGAGGGAACAGCTTCCACCAGCGCAGCAGACTACACTACAGACGGAGACACCACAGACGGAGACAACACAGACAAAGACTCCACAGACAATCACGGCGAGCGACAACATAGAGACAACAATAGAAGACTTAACAAAGAATAAAGAAGAACACCAGAAAACAAAGAGCGACAAGACAACTCCACCAGACGACCTGACCCTGCTGAAAAAGGAAATATTGACCCTGATGACCCAAATTGACGACTACGTCACAAACGTGAAACAGACCACCAAAGACCTACGGACACTTGATGTACCGAGTCTGACTAAAATGATAAGAACTCTATCAGGTCTCCTCACAATTTTAAACGAAAATGTCTAAGCAAACAATAAGATTTATACAGTGGAACTGCAGGGCACTAAATAGTAATAAAAGCGAGTTACTCAACTTTATAAAAAATAATAGGCCAGAAGTGATCGCCCTGCAGGAAACAAATTTCACAAAAGAACCAATCCAAATTTCAAACTATAAATACCCACCAATATTTAAATCAAGACCTAAACCGCATAAAGGAGGGGGAGTAGCAATCTATATCAAAAGCGAAATAACAGCTACAGAAATAGACCATAACCTAAATCCTGAAATTGAGGCAGTAGGTGTAGAAATCACGTTTCCATCCGGAAAAAGCTAAAAATAACAAACGCGTACATATCCAACCAAACCAAATATAATTCAATAACAGTAGAAGACTTAACAAGATTACTCCAGTCAGGGAACCTAATACTGGGAGACTTTAATGCTAAAAACCCACTCTGGGATAGGGAAAACCCAAAAGCAGACAAAGGAGGTAAAATGATAGAAGAAGCCATGGAAGATGCAAGGGTCTGTTTGCTAAACAATGGCCAACCCACGCATGTGTTCTGTCAGGGCTCCACAGACTCAACTTCAACCATAGATCTATCTCTCTGTACCCCAGAACTAGCAAATGTTTTAGAATGGGAAGTTTACGAAGAAGACACGTTAGGGAGTGACCACTTTCCAATTATAATCTCCGTGCCAGATACTAAAATAAGCCAACCAAGTCCCCTAATCTCTAGAATAAACACTAAAAGAACTCACTGGACCCTGTACGAGTCACTAACAGAAGTGAATGAGATATGGCTCCCTGACGACGACATAGACACCAAGACTGAAAAACTGACAGATAGCATCACTAAAGCAATCAAATCAGCAACACCAAATGGAAATGGTAAGGAGTACAGGTATGCTGGGCAAGCCTGGTGGACCAAGAAATGTGAACAAGCAATTAAGAACAGGAAACATAAACTTAAGATATGGAAAAGCCACAAGACCATAGAAAACAGATTAGAATACAAAAAGGCCAAAGCTGCAGCAAAAAGCACTATCCTCCAAGCCAAAACAGAGGAATGGCACAGGTTCACAGAATCTCTAGACCTAAATGCTAACCTAAATGATAGCTGGAGAAAGATCAAAAGATTAAATCAAGGGCCAAGATCCACCATGCCCACCCTGATAAAAGAAGGTACCAAATATGAGACAAACCTAGAAAAAGCAAACCTACTGGCCGAACAATTTCAAGAAGTCAGCTCAGACTCTAACTTAGACCCAGACTTTAAGTTATTCAAAGAACAGGCAGAAAATAACTTCCTTCCCCCTCTAAACCAAGAAGATCCTTTCAAACTAACAAACAGAATAACTATAGAAGAACTAGAGCAAGCCCTATCAACCAAAACGTTAGGATCAGCTCCAGGCCCAGATCTTATCACTTACCAAATGCTAAAAAACTGCCATCAGAAAACCAAACACCTTATCTTAGAGCTCTTCAATGATATTCTTGAAAGAAGTTGTTTCCCTAAAATGTGGAAAAGGGCCACAGTGGTCCCCATCCCCAAACCAGGCAAAGCAAAGTCAGCCCCATCTAGCTACAGACCAATAGCGCTAACCTCGCAACTAGGCAAGACATTTGAGACAATTATTAAGAAGAGATTAAACCACTTTTGCGAGGCCAACCACATCCTGCCCCCAGAGCAAAGTGGTTTTAGGAAGAAACGAAGCACTATGGATCACATAACAGCACTGCAGCAGGAAATTATCAATGCCCACACGGAAAAAAGAGTGAACCTGTGCGGAGTTTTTCTAGACATAGAAAAAGCCTACGATATGCTTTGGCATGAGGGCCTGCTTCAGAAACTCCTCCGCATAGGCACCCCAAACAGAATAGTGCAACTAATCCAATCCTTCTTAACAAACAGAAAAATAGCTGTAAGAATTGAGGATCAAACTTCCAACGAGGTACCACTAGAAAATGGAGTCCCACAGGGAAGCGTCCTCAGTCCCTTACTCTTTAACATAATGATAGCAGACCTCCCCAAATGTGTAAAACATGTCAAAGTTAAACAGTTTGCGGACGACACGTCCCTCCTAGGAAAAGTAGAAATACGCCCAACAAATGACCCCAACAGACCTAAAATCATAGGAATAGATAAGATACAGGAGGATCTGCATGAAATAGCAAAGTGGCTCAAATATAATGGCTTTAAACTTTCAGCCACCAAAACACAGGCAATAATATTCCAAAAACGAAACCAGAAGACAGAATACCCCAAATTAACACTAAACCAAACAACCCTTGACTACAGTCCACAGATACAATTTCTAGGAGTTATCTTCTCGGAAAAAACAAGCTGGACCCCGTATGTAGACAAAATAACAAAATCTGCCAAAAAAGGAATAAACCTAATGAGAGTAGTTAGTGGAAATAACTGGGGAACTAATCCTAAATCTCTCCTTAACCTCTATCAGGCCCATGTCATGTCTAGACTACTATACGCAGCCCCACTGCTAGTCCACCTTAGAGTAAACCAACTAGCTAAACTTCAGTCAGTACAGGCCAGGGCACTAAAAGTAGTTCTGGGAGTACCATCGTACACACCAAACCTAGCAATACTGGCGGAAACAGGTCAGAAACCTATAGAATTAATAATAAAAGAAAGGACAGCTAGCTACTACTACAAAATTCAATGTCTCCCTCCTGACCATCCAGTCCGACAGATTCATATTCAACCCCACAGACACAGAACAGGCCGCCCCACCCCACAGCCCACACTACAACAACACATACAACACTTAGAAAACACAAAGGGAGCAGAAACTAACATAACAGCTCCTTACCCACCAGACAACATACAAACACCACCCTGGACACTTCCACACCCACAGATAGACCTTGACCTCACCAAATACAACAAAGAACAACACCAAGCCCAAATCACTGCAGAAACAAAGCTCAAGCTAAACACCACATACAAAGAACACGTGCAGTTTTATACTGATGGATCTCATGACCCAGTGACAAACACAACCGGATTAGGAGTATACCAACCCGGTAACATCACCATCTCCAGCAGACTCCCAAAACACACTTCAATTTTTACAGCTGAGTTGACGGCCATACTGACAGCTCTCCATACACTCCATCTCGGAATGAAGGACACAACGCAACAACAATATGTAGTAATTTCAGATTCACTGTCAGCACTTCAGGCTTTAAAAAACAAATCCTCAAACAGAATAGATATAGTATACAAGGTACTGTCCATCATAAAGAAAATCAACCAGAAACAGGGAGACATTAAGTTCCTTTGGGTTCCTTCCCACATAGGAATAAAAGGAAATGAAGAGGCAGATAAACTAGCTAAACTGGCAGTAAAACAAGAAAATAACCCTAAAGTCACCACCCTAAACATCTCTATTTCACCAGCAGAGAGAAAAATAGCTATAAAACCAGCAATAAAAATAAGGTGGCAAGAAAAATAAAAAAATGAAGGTATAGGTACTAGAAGACTGATAGACGACCAGCCTAGTCTCACCTTGATGTACCTAACATCAATCAGGTCGGACCAAACTAAAATAACCAGAATGAGGCTTAGTGGAGAATATTATAAAATGTATAAAGACCCACCTTCATGTGCCTGTGGGGACAGACTTAGCACCCGCATGTACTGTTGGAATGCAATGAAAATAAACCAGAGAGAGAAGAACTAAAACATTTCCTAGATAAGTATAGGCTGGGACTAAACCTCAGAAACTGCCTCAACCCACCTAAAGAACTATGGAACAGTATACTGTCACTAGTAGCAGTTATAGCAACAAGCCACCCAAACTCTAGTCTAATATAAAATAAGAATAGGGGTAAACAGGACAACATAGCCATCCACACTGGAAAAAAAAAAATTTAAAAAAAAAAAAAAAAAAAAAAAAAAAAATTGAGGAAGAGCAATACATGGAACCAAACAAAGAAACACAATACACCACCACGGTACACGTGGCAGGACCCCTAAACACTGGCAACAAACGGCACCAGCAGCAGCAGGAGGAAAGAGGGCAGCAGCACTGTAACGACTCATGCAAACTTGGCAGACCAATAATGGATGAAGAGGGCACAAATACAATACACCACCCATGCAGACTTGGAAAACCTAAACACCCACAAAAATAGAGGGCACGCACAGAAGTGAAACCACGCATCAGGCACCACAAAACAGCAACCCTTTCCCCACACTCCCCAAAGACCCCATCCCCCACAGTGCGAAATCACCGAGAGGTGGAAGCACTTTCCCTTTCAAAACCAACAACAAAAGTGTGGGAATGTAGTTTCTCCCTATCTTGCGCTCTAGCTAGCTAAGATTGTTGGAAATCGTCGTCGACTCGCCGCCTAACTAGACATTTGCAATGGCACGTACCAAGCAAACCGCTCGCAAATCCACCGGAGGCAAGGCGCCCCGCAAACAGCTGGCCACCAAGGCCGCCCGCAAAAGCGCCCCAGCTACAGGAGGTGTGAAGAAACCCCATCGTTACAGGCCAGGCACTGTCGCTCTTCGTGAAATTCGTCGTTACCAGAAGAGCACAGAGCTGCTGATCCGCAAACTGCCCTTCCAGCGTCTGGTGCGCGAAATTGCACAGGACTTCAAGACTGACCTGCGTTTCCAGAGCTCTGCTGTCATGGCTCTGCAGGAGGCTAGCGAGGCTTACCTGGTGGGTCTGTTCGAGGACACCAACCTGTGCGCCATTCACGCCAAGCGTGTCACCATCATGCCCAAGGACATCCAGCTGGCCCGCCGTATCCGCGGTGAGCGCGCATAAACAAACAGCTGCTGGTGCTGCTGCTGCTGGTGCTGTTGTGCGTTGGCCAATATCGTCAACCGAACTCTAGGCTCTTTTCAGAGCCACCCACTTATTTCAGATGAGTCGTCAACTTCTCTCGCGAAGTTTGCTATCCTTTCTGTTTTCTTGAACGAGGTTCATTTTTTGTTTGTTTGGGTTTTTTTTTTTAACTGTGGTGTCAAGTTTGTAACTCTGTGTGTGTGTGTGTGTGTGCACGTTTCGCTTACTCGCACCGTCTGCTGGTTGGATAGCAATTTAAATTCTGTTATGTTTAGACCACCAATATTAATCATTGACGAGGAACGAAAAAGGAAAGGGCTAGCGAGAGACGGGACAAAAATTAGCTGCTTGTGGGCAGTCAGGTGTAAATAGTAACAACAAAAGGTGTGCTGCTGGTGACGTTTAATAATAATAATAATATTAATCATCATCATCATCGCGTGATCGATATAGCGCATACTCATGTCCGTAAGAAGAGTGGTCTTAGCGCTTGAGACACGGACAGGATACAAAGGACGGAAATGTAAACAACAGTACTGATGACTGATACAAACAAACAAAGACAGTACTTAGTTAGACATTAGTGGGGGCAATATCGAGTGTGGGTGGGGGGAGTATACTTGAACAGGAGGGAGGTTGCATTGCGGCGCGTGTGTGCAGTGCGTTGGTGTGACGATCAGCAGCTTTTCTTTTTTATGCACATAAAACGTGATGTGGCAAATTTTTGACGGGAGCGAAAGATAAAGCTTCTGCTGATGCAGCGAGACTTTGCAGGACAGGAATAACTAGTCAAGTAATAGAATTGGAATGAACAAAGATACTGTAAAACAGACACCGACTCACCTGTCGAAAAATTAAAATCACTACTCATTTACAATAATAATGATAATTAATGAATGAATTAGTGAGAAAAAGCGAGCGAGGGGGCGGCGGCAAACTTGCGTGAAGAAGAGTAATGTCTCCACCGAGAAAATGTGGTGGTCCTGAAAAGGACCTGTGTGACGAAGTTTAGCAGTAGTGTCAGGTGTGCAAATAAGTTTATTTGCTGCTGGTGTACTTGGTGACGGCCTTGGTGCCCTCGGACACGGCGTGCTTGGCCAGCTCACCTGGCAGCAAGAGGCGCACAGCTGTCTGGATCTCGCGGCTGGTGATGGTAGAGCGCTTGTTGTAGTGCGCCAGGCGGGAAGCTTCGGCAGCGATTCTCTCGAAGATGTCGTTGACGAAGCTGTTCATGATGGACATGGCCTTGCTGCTGATACCAGTATCAGGATGCACCTGCTTCAACACCTTGTAGATGTAGATGGCATAGCTTTCCTTTCGCTTCCTCTTCTTTTTCTTATCTCCGGAGCGAACGGCTTTAGCCTTGCCGGCTTTCTTGGCGCCTTTCGAACTCACTTTAGGAGCCATGGTGCGTCGTGCAGCAGAGTGAAGGAAGCGAATGAATGGAGCGCGCGGGCTGTCTCGCCCCTTTATCGTGCGGCTGAAGGGTGAAAGCGCAAGGACGGCACGGCCGTATCGGAAAGTCGTACACATGCGCCGCCCGAGCGCGAGTATATAAGGTAAAAAATCCCCGCCGCCAGGCTTACACAAACAGACAGCTCGCTGTTTACGCTACGCTCGCTCGCTCGCTCGCTCGCTCGCACGTCGTTCGCTCTTCGCAACTTGACTTAACTTAACGCTCGCATCATGTCTGGCCGTGGCAAGGGAGGCAAAGTGAAGGGAAAGAGCAAGAGTCGCTCGTCTCGCGCCGGTCTGCAGTTCCCCGTGGGACGTATCCATCGTCTGCTTCGCAAAGGCAACTATGCCGAGCGCGTGGGTGCTGGAGCTCCCGTCTACCTAGCTGCCGTGCTCGAGTATCTGGCTGCTGAGGTCTTGGAGTTGGCTGGCAACGCCGCTCGCGACAACAAGAAGACGAGAATCATCCCCCGTCACCTGCCGCTGGCCATCCGTAACGATGAGGAGTTGAACAAGCTTCTCTCTGGCGTCACCATCGCTCAAGGTGGTGTGCTGCCCAACATCCAGGCCGTCCTCCTCCCCAAGAAAACTCAGAAGCCTCCAAGCGGTGGCAAATAAACTGCTGCTGCCTCTGCTACCTACCTACTCGTCGGTGCTTATCATCCCTACTAACGGTCCTTTTCAGGACCTCCACTATTTCCCGAGGTTGGCAAGTCTCTTCTCCACATGGCAGTTTGCTACTCTCTTTCTTTGTTTTCTTTTCGTAATTTGCTTTTTTGTTTTTCTCATAACTCCCAGGGATTTATGTCAAGGGTCCTGCAGTTTACATGCTTTCTCACAATCTTATTCACCGCATAAAAGAAAAAAAAGTTTCTTCCATGTAATCAGTCAATAAATAACAAGGAAATGATGTTGCCAGATTGCACACTTGTTATACACAAAGTGTTTCAAATCAATCAGCTTTTTTACTTCGTCAAGTACATTGGGGCTGCTCTGTATACATTTCGGTCATTTCAGCAGCAATTATTAGAGATTCAACACATTCTTTACTCTCTCACCCTCTAAGGGGTTTCGAGAAATTCAAATTGTATCCATACACTTTCACACGCATCCCTATCATTATATATAGTATCTCTCATTCACATACACTCACTGGTCACTTTATGACAGCTAATATAAAAAAAAAGAACAAAAAACAACATGGAAAATGTCAAGAACAGAAACAAACTTATTCTTTGTATCATCCACTCATTCTTTCCTGCTTCCATCCTCTTCATGCATACTTGCATATGTAGTTGAATAAATTAAAGCATATGAACACATGTAAACAAAGGATAAGCACACTCTTTTTCTCTCTCTCACACACACACACACACACACACTCACACACACATTGTATCATTTTTTCTAGTTCACTATCCTTAGTAATAATTAAGTAATATCTTTACCAATCAAGGTACTCTGCTGAGGGTCTGTTTATATTTTTGAAGTTTATGAAGACTGGAATTTATAAGCATTTGGGTTGCAAATATAGCAAATTGGTAAGTAACTATTACACTCTTCATCGTATTTGTTACAATCAAATAGATGATGGAATTCATCCTCTAGCAAGTGGCTTTTTACCCATCAAATGTTTTTCTTTGGTCTACTACATCAATGCCTGTGTTACTGTGTGTTGAATCTGGATCTCTTCTTTCTTCTGGAGGTTATTAACATGAAAT